>CM025791.1:84509964-85069239 GCA_014635995.1 Sarcophaga peregrina
TGTAAACGGCCTAGTTTCTCACATCACTCGTGTTGTGTGCGTTAATTTTATACACACGTGGACGGGACCTACAGTTTAAAGTCGTCTCCGAACGACAGATTTTTTGAGGAGCTTTCATAGCATCATTCGAGCCACTCGAATCGCTTATAAGTATTATAAATATTTTTCTAAATTTATGAATCAGAATGAGTAAGCGTATGAATCAAACATACTTCGAATGTTTGTGAGTTTTATGTCAACGTCGTACTCATACTCATTGTAACCCATACGAGTACGAATGGATCAGAGTAGTTGAATTTCAATTCTGTTAATTTATTCATACTCAAAATTTCATGAGTGTTTATGAGTAGCGGAAAAACGATTCATTGCTGATTTCTGGTATGTATGTAAAGACTCGAAAAGGGCAATCAGAATGTTCGATTGCTTGTAAGTTCGCCACAATGTTTGATACAAATTACTTTTTTGACACTGAAGTGGATAGTGCTTTGCTTCGGATTTTAGGGGCAAGAAATAAAGCTTTAGAAATCGACGTGGTCTAGTAAGTAGTGTGTTGTTTTATTAGACGAAAGGCCCGAGTTCGAATCCCAGGTCAGACTTCAAAAGGAAAATATGAAAATATTTCTTCGGCGACTGCCTCTCAGCAGATTTCTGGCAAAATCTTTGAGAATAAAAATAAAGCTGCCATGAAAAAGTTTCTCAGAAATCTGTCATTCTGAGTCGACATTAAACTGTAGGTCCCGCCATTAATGTATAAAATTAAAGCACACAACATAAGTGGCGTGAGAAGATAGGTCGTAATTCTGACTAAAGCGACAATCATGTATATGAAGGGGACTTAAATACGGTACTGAGTACTTTTACTGGGGAACACTCCGCTTTACAGGCACATCTGAACAACATAGACGCGAGACATGTTGTAAGTAGATCGGAATTTTGAAGCATTTCTTGTGTGATTAATATTATACGAAAGACTGCATACCACGACATAACTCGTCATAGCAGAGTGGACTATAAGAAGATCAGATGTCTGTTGATAAGCCCTAATAGTGAACGCAAGACAAGCCTGCTTGATGGCTTAGGTGCATTACAATAAACTTGGATTCTTGTTTAGTAGCTGCAGTATACAATAAAAACTTACCCTTATTCGCTCCATGGTAGCTTTATCCGCCGATATTAGGCTACACATTAGGAAGGCAATAAAAATTGTGCTAAAAATATAAAAAAAACCAAATTCAAGAAAATTAAAGAAGAATTTAGGAAAAAAAAATTTTAAAAATATTTTAAAATTCTAAATAAATCAGGGAGTACTCCAAGTAAAAAAAAAAAAAAGATTTCTATAGTCTCCTCTACATCTCCTTCCCCCATACTACTTATTTTCTTTAATTCTATTCTCTTTAACAATGTTTTCTATTTTATGTTGTTAACAATTCAATTAAATTGTATTTTATCTCCACAACTTTCCAACAACCCCTTGACATTTTTCCCTCTTTTCAAAAAATACATACGATAACGGCGGTATCATTAGCCCAGTTTTCAACGATTTGCATCTGAAATTGATGCTTTTTGTTCGGCTTCATTACATTTCGGACATTTTTAACAAATTTTTTTTTAATTTTTTCTTTTATTTTTTTATAATTTTTTAGCTTTCAACAAATTGGAATCTAGAAAACATGTGTTTGTTTTTGTTTGTTTATTTTTTATTAATTCCTTTTAATATCTAGAAAAAGTGATTTTATGGCCTGATGCTTAAAGCGGCACTTCTAAAGAGATGCCAGTGCTCTAAGCATACACAACAAGGGGGCATATTTTTTCTTATGCAATTAAGTTGTCAATGGTTAGTGTTGGAATTCTGTTTGGATTTGCGATGATTTATTGATTTTTCCTTTATTTAAAACAATATTATACACTTCATTTGAGTAGATGTTATGCGAATGCATTTTTTTTTACAAGAGACGAATAAGAGACGCAATGCTAATAAGGTTCTTCCATATAGCTGGTAATTGCCTTATTCTATACCTGAAAAATAAGATGAGTACTATCGCTGGAGGTTATCGATACGTGGGACTTGGGGTTGTCCAAGAATGATAAACTAAAGATTACGCCTTGCGCATGATTTCCCGTTAGATGACGTAGTTGAGCTATTTTAAAGTTTTCCAAGTCTTTTTCATATGTGTGCTTCGTGTATACGTCGAGTCATAGAGAGTCGAACTCAACAACATTGTGAGTATTGTTAAGTATTAGTACTAGTACTTCAAACTTTGAATATCAGTAGTATGAGTACAATAATAAAACAAATACGAAAACGTATAAGTTTTAGAAATTATGAGTATGACTCGAATCTACTTATCGTTTTGAATACTCGTTGCTGATCTCTGACCTAGTTTCACATAACACTTATGTTGTGTGTACTAATTTTATACAAAAGTGACGGAACCTACAGTTTAAAGTCAATTTTAAAAGACAGATTTTTGATAAACTGTGGTTTGAATCGTGGTCGCCGTGGTCTAGTAGGTAGTGTGCTGGCTTATTAGACGTAAAGCCAGGATTCGAGACTCAGGCCAGACATCAAAATAAAATACAAAAAGCATTTCTACGGCGATTTCTCCTCAACAGATTTCTGGCAAAAACTCTGAGAGTTATTAAAATTGCCATGAAAAATTTCTCAAAAATCTATCGTTCGGAGTCGATTTTAAACTGTAGGTCCGGCCACTTATGTATAAAATTATCACGCACAACATAAGTAGTGTAAGAAACTAGGTCAATAATCCTGACTGAAGGGTTGTAATTACAAATTATGTATGTATGTGGTTTGAATTGTGGCCTCACGTCTAATTAGACAACGCACTAACCTAATAGACTACGACAACGACTTTTGTAATCGTTAGTTGCGAATCGTTAGAAGATAGAGTTGTATTGGATACATACATATCGATGCCTCCATTCTATAATGTTCTAAGTGTACTTGTTTTCAATGTTCTTTAACTTAAATACTGTCATGCGTCGTTCCGTTCCGAAATTATAGGCAAAAATCGCGTAAAAACTTGGAGAACTTAAAACACAATTTTTCGACTTAGAATGTTATAGAACGGAGGCGTCGATAAGTGAGTAATTTTAAAAAATTTTCTGAATTCATACTTTGTGAAATTAACTTAAAAAAAATATTTTATTTTCCTTAAGAAAAACATTTTTTTGTTTATATTCCAAACATAAACTGGCGTATATTTTTGTTATCGTATTTCTTACATCTCTATTACCACTTATTGACATGTAAAAATCGAAAAAAAAAATTTTTGAAAAGTTGTCATTATCTGACATGCAAATTCAAATGAATTTTATTACAAAAAAAAAATTTTTTAAAAAGTCAAGATCATGTCGTTTCAGTTTTGTGTGAATTTTTTTTTTTATTTTTTTTTGTTGAAAAGCGTTGATAGAAATCCGTCCATTGATCTTTAGACACTTAAATTGAATTTTTTTTTTCGCCCATTTGTTAGTAAATAAACAAAATTTACAACAACAACATATACAACAAAACATATTTACATCTTATGACATTTGATAACCATAAGCAACAACAACTATAAAGACGCAAAAAAAAACAAAGATTTTATTTGTTTACACGTACGTACGTACGTTTCCTCAAAAACAGAAAAACACGCAATTTTATAAAAAAATTTCGATTTTCGATTTTTTTTTTCCTATCACTTCTTAAGAGCTCTAGAGAGTAGGGGTTTTCAATAGCCTAAAAACATGTTAACAAAATAATTTTTTTTGTCAATTTTATAAAGCAAAACAACAAAACAACACAAAACGTATCGAAAATAAAAAATTTCATTTATTTAAATGGCCAGTGTCAGGTGGCAACACTTGTCCGTCACTATTTATTTATTAATAACACTCGAATCATTCACTCATTTTACACACTCTCCCATACATACTGGCACATTAGTGGTGATAACAGTCTCTGTGACCTTTTGTTGAAATATTTACAAGTGCTGCCTGCAAATGCTTACAATGATGGATGGATGGATGGCTGTTGAAGCATTTGAAGCATGTATTTGACGATTTAAAGTGGGTGTATCGTTTATTATCGATAACAATTTTTTTATGGGAATCAATAGTATTTGTTTTATACGTATTTTTTCAGTTATTAAATTAAATAAAAATAGAAAAACAAATTTGAAGTTGGAAGTTGCGTGTAAAAATTTGAATTTTTTTTTCTTCTTTCGTTTTAATTGATTACCAACCAACTAACCTACCGTAAACTATTGTAGATAGTAGAGGAATGTTAAGTTTATCCCAAGGTTTGTAATGTTTATGCAATATGTAGCAATCCAGTATCAGTCTTTCAATCAATTGAAACATGTCTGTAGGATCATTTAAAGCTCAACAGGCTTATTAGACGTGAGGCTATGGTTCAAGTCCCAGCTCAAAGATCTCCAACAAAATAAGACATTCTCTTAGCAGATTTCTGGCGTTAAATGTTCTTGAAAAAGTTTCTCAAAAAATCTGTCATTCGGAATCGACTTTAAAACTGTAGGTTCCATCACTCATGAATAAAATTATAACGCACACAACATAAGTGATATGAGAAGCGAGGTTGTAATCCTGGCTGAAGGGGTTTTTTTTATGCGGAGGAGGGGTAAATGTACCTAACCGCACCATAGAGGAAGCCGTCACTAAATCCCCCTTTTGTCCCGTGTACCGTTGTGCGGCGTGGAGTCCTTTTGGCCCTTTGGCCACCTCCAGGCTCATATCCGCGTCCGGATTGCGTATTGAAGGTTGAGGAGACTTCTAAGTGTCTCCACTATTACTTACTCACCGGTAGCGGTAGCCTCCAATATTTGCCCTTAATCTGCTGAGCTGTCCAACGATCTTTCAGGCTTCGTCAGCCGACTACTAATCTGATATGAAAATCTCAGCTTGAGATCCAGCTTTAACCCCAGGTGTCTTAACTAGCTCTTGGTCTTAATTACCTCGTTTCCAATACTCATGTCCACCTACGGTGACCAGTGATCAGCAGTCATTTCGTTTTATGCGTGGCCAGGTCTAGGCCGTGGGAATCCAACCATATTTTCGTTCTTAGCATGACACCATCTTCAGTATCCAAAAAAGTTCCATCTGGCATATCCTCTCTTAGAATTCTATCGTAATTAATGCTCCAAACTTAGAGTCCGAGGATAGATCCTTGTCTGGCTGAAGGGTTGCAATCACCAATTACGTATGTAAGTTATGTATGTATCCTTAATGGTCAGCCTGTTTGTTCTCGTTTAGTGTAGGTTTCCATAATCAATGCAGTTCTTTCCCGATAAAGGCTCGCGTTGCGGTAGACTACTACGTCTTCTTATATGCAGCAATGCAATTGCAGCGAGACCTCTGATCCTACCATTTATTTCTACTGCGAACAGTAGTTCGCAAAGAGTGAGAAAAGTTGGCTCACAGTCCACCAAAATCTATGACATTATATGGGGATCAACGTAGCTTATGTAAATTGCCGATTTCTAGATGTCCAGCTTTCTTAATGTACAAGATCACTCACTTTAAATGCTAATACATAATCGAATCCTGCTTGCAGACTCTGTACGTAAATATGTAATCACCGTTGTCTAATTTAGTTTGTGTATTGGCTGATTAGATATGAGGTCTTGATTCAAACCCCAGGTCAGACATCTTCAGTAAAACGAAATATGACAAAAAAAATATTTCTTCATCCACTTCCTTTCAGGAAACGCCTGGTAAAAACCTCAAGGGCTATAATTAGAACTTTTCGTTAACTAAAGGGAGGATTTTAACGGGCAGAGAAATTATTTTCCATTATTATGAGTAGCCAATAAGATAGAAGTGAGTGTTATCCTGCCGGTAACTTTAAATTTTAAAGTGAAGTTTATGTTTGAACTTGCCTTCAAATTTAGACAAAACGAGCATATATATCAAAAACACGAAGTCCGTCGTTGCCATACATAATTGGTCATTACAACCCTTCAGTCAGGATTATTAACCTAGTTTCTCACACCACTTATGTTGTGTGTGTGAATTTTATACTTAAGTGGCGGGACCTACAGTTTAAAATCGACTCCGAACGACAGATTTTTTTTGAGAAACTGTTCATGGCAATTTTATTTACTCTCAGAGTTTTTGCCAGAAATCTGCTGAAAGGAAATACTTTTTGTATTTTATTTTAATGTCTGGCCAGGGACTCGAACCCTGGCTTTACGTCTAATAACCCAACACACTACTTACTAGACCAAGGCGATTTCCCTAGAAATAAAAAGTTTAAAAAAGTTATTGGCAATGCTGGCGTCGATGAAAATGTTCGGTTGCCGAGAGCAAAAATAAGAAATGCATGTTGTGACTCTATGGAGAGTACAAAATTTTTGTTGCACTCTTCACACAATTCTCTCAATATAACTGTTGTACAATGGTTTACGAGTGCAGTTGTTTTTTTTTTTGTACTCTCTCTCTTTGCTTCACACTTATTTATATTTGCAGCTACAATATTCGGTCTTGAGAAAACTGCAATAGTGTGCGTGCAATTTTATATGTCTTGTGCACACCTCTAGTATTTACTTTAAATGGTGGTTTTCTTTAATAGATTTTTTTTTAAAGATATTGCGTACGATTATGTAATTATAGCAGACAAGACTATTTACAAAATCTATTCCACAAAAGACCAACAAAAAACAATTGTTTGTAATGCAACGTGTGTGGTGGTTTTAGTGGTGGCGGTGGCGGTGGCAGTAACTGTGGTACTTATAACAGCGAAGGCGGTGAATAATGACGTTAATAGTGATGCTATGCGAGTGGTTGTTATACTTCGGAAATACGATCCACCCTATGACTATGACTTCATACAGACAGCTTGCTATGCATGAAACCAAACGTTTTAGAGACTAAACTGGATACGTGTTAGTGATACAGTGATACTCAAACACCAAAATTGTTTTTATGGCTGTTCTTTAAAAAGACTTTTTTTCTCTGTGTTAATTAAATAAAAACGAAAGTTTTGTCAAGAGAAAGAAAACCAATTTTTCTTAATTTTTTTGTTGTTACCAGGCCATCCGGCACTCATTTACAGTTTAATTGGAATATTTTCGTTCATAAATAGTTGGTTTTATTAGTTTATGCTCTATTCTAGTTCTATTCCACCCAAAATATTTTACTTGTGGGTTAAAGTACTCTTCAAAAGTACTTAGAATTGAAGCCTATGAGTCACTGGTTTTCTTTTTCTTTTTTTGTTTTTAATAAATTTAAATTTTTAGCATTTTTTCTTAATTCTCTTGATTGAAAGTGGTATAGTGCCTAGTTTGTTTTTTATTTTATTTTTTCTTTCCATCGTTTTCCAAAATTTCGAACATTTGCTTGGAATCATTGGTTGGTTGGGTTTCATAAATTAAATCAATTTTTGGTTCATTTTTTATGGTTTATTGAGGGTAATAAAATAGGCTTAATTACTACTTAAAATGTAACTTTATTGTTGCTGGTGTTATTGTATTCTATCTATTCTTAATGAATTAATAGAAAAGACGATTTATGTTATTCAAGCCACTCTTTTTTTCCAAAAAAAAAAAAAAAAATAAAATAAAAAAACAATAAATAAATAAAAGATTAGAACCATGTTTTGGTGATAATTAAAAATTAATTGAAAAGAATTTCTTATTTTATTAGACAAACGAAAAAAACAAAAAATTTATGAATGAATTTTATATACATACAGTGGGCCTATTTACAAACATAAAAATTAAAATAAAAAAATACAAATTTTAAATATCTCTTTAAGGGCCATGATTACAACTTGCCGTTAAACTTGGGCTTAATTAAAAGTACCTTTAGCTAAAGGGAACTGTAAAGTTACTTAAAAATAAAATAAAATTAAAATATGGCAGTGCCGGAGCAAAGTCGATAACGCTGCGTCAATTAAACAAGTTTTTTTTTAACGCAGTGGCAACAGCGGACTTCGTTTTTTTTTTTTTTTGTTGCGTAAGGTCATTTTGTTTAAATTTAAAGTTGCCATATCGAAAATATGACAATTTCAAACATAAAGTAAACTTTAAATGTTAAAGGCAGGATGATCTTCCCTTTAGCTTAACGCTCACTTCTATCTTATTGGGTACTCATAATAATGAAAAGCAATTTATCTACCCGTTAAAATCACCCCTTTAGTTAACGGAAAGTTGTAATAATGGCCCTAAGCATAAAAAAATTGTTTTTTGTTATTTTATATTATAAGGCCTATTTACTATTTGAAACTATTTCCAGCCATAGAAACAAATGGTTTAATAACAATCATCCTGTTGAAACCACATTCATCAAATTAATTTCCTTTCTTGAAGTCTGTTTCATCAAATCACTACAGATGACCATAGAAAATGGCATATGGCCGCTGAATGGCTCTGGAACAGATGTCAACTGATCTGATTTTGTATTGCAAAATCATCTGGAGTAATATATGGGTGCGCAAACAAACAAAATTTATGAATTTAAAACGATATCAATCCTCATAAGATCCAAGAACGCTTAATGCCTTTCGATAAAGTCATAAAGTCACTTTGTGTTGTGTATGTTGTATGGACCAGGCCATCCATAAGCACTATAGACTGCCAACCGGAGATTGTTAATTACCAACTTCTGTCGCCCTAAATTGGATAATTCTTCTGCCACATTAGATATTCTACACGAGAAATTTGAAAGCAAGGACATCCTAAGTTGATTTTACAAGATCATGCGGTTTGACCTTGTTAAACTTTTTTATAAAGTTTTCCATAGGATAGCGCTAAATACCATAAACCTTCTGCCACATTAGTTATTACGCACGAGAGATTTAAAAGCAACGCCATCCTACGTTGATTTGGGTGCGCAAACAAACAAAATTTATGAATTTAAAACGATATCAATCCTCATAAGATCCAAGAACGCTTAATGCCTTTCGATAAAGTCATAAAGTCACTTTGTGTTGTGTATGTTGTATGGACCAGGCCATCCATAAGCACTATAGACTGCCAACCGTAGATTGTTAATTACCAACTTCTGTCACCCTAAATCGGATAATTCTTCTGCCACATTAGATATTCTACGCGAAAAATTTGAAAGCAAGGACATCCTAAGTTGATTTAACAAGATCATGCGGTTTGACCTTGTTAAACTTTTTTATAAAGTTTTCCATAGGATAGCGCTAAATACCATAAACCTTCTGCCACATTAGTTATTACGCACGAGAGATTTAAAAGCAACGCCATCCTACGTTGATTTGACATAAACTAGCCATCAAGATCATGCGATTTAACCCCGGTAAACCATTTTTATAGACTTTTCTTAAGTCCCTGCCTCTTGCGAACAAGCTACAGTCCATAGTAACCAACATAACACATGTCATCGATTAAATTTAGTCGGATTTATATTCTAAAGTCATGAAAAATTTGATATTTTTATTCATTCCTCCCAAAAAAAACCATGGCGGATATTTGAATGATGTTATATTCCACAGATAATAGGCAAAATTCTGCTGATAGTTATCGAAAAAATATTTTGTTAACTTTCGGTTTATTGGAGATAAACGACATGGGGCTCGAATCGTGGTCTCACGTCTAATAAGACGTTGGCGTAGTCTAGTAGGTAGTGTGTTGGCTTATTAAACGTAAAACCAGTGTTCGAACCCCAGGCCAGACATCAAAACAAAATACAAAAAATATTTCTTCGGCGATTTCCTCTAAGCAAATTTTTGGCAAAAAAGTTTTTCAAAAATCTGTCGTTCATAGTCGACTTTAAACTGTAGGGCCCGCTATCCTGTAAAAAAATTAACGCACATATGATGAGTGGTGTGAGAAGTTACGTCGTAATCCTGACTGAAGGGTTATAATGGCCAATTGTGTATGATTTTTTAAAAAACTTTTTTGTTAAAAATCTGCTGAGAGGAAATCGCCGAAGAAATATATTTTATCACATTTTGTTTTGATGCTTGACCTGGGATACAAACCTGAGCTTTACGTCTAATAAGTCAATATACTACTTACTAGCCTACGACCACTCCGTAAAAATGTGCATAAGAAAGGAAATTAAAATCGGGATCAAATTGGATTTTATTAAAATTTGTAATTGGCCTTTAATAATACGTGTAATACAGGGTATGTTAATAAACTCACCTTAAGATCAATTTTAAGTCCATTCTCAGGCGCATGTTTCTTGTACTTTGGGGTTTTAAAAAAATATTTCATGTGATATAATCGTTAACATTTAAAACTTAAATTAAGATTTTGTTAATCTGAAATATAAGAAAAAAAAAAAAGGAAAATAATTTTAAATTAAATAAAAGAAAAATATAATTTAATAAGCAATTTATAAAAAAATTTTAGCTATATTCAATTTAATTCTAGTTTTCTAACATTTCCCATGTAAATTTATCTGCCCAATGTCTCTCGGTTGTAGGTTCTAGGATTTGCTACATATTTTTAGGGCCCCAGACTGTTATACTCAGTTTAACACCCTAAATTGAAACCAACCAAGCCTATTCTGCATTTATTTTCCTTCTGGATAATAAATTTTAAACTGTTGTTGTTGTCTTTAGGTGTTTTTCATGAGATCCTTAACGATTACTTTCACTTTCCCTTTCCAGCTTCACATTTCGAAAGCTTATGAGTACTTTTGTTATTTTTATCCTTTACGGCCTTACTTTTAAAGTATTTCATCAGATATGTACGTATCCTCAGCTTTCGCTGCAACCATGGTTAAAGCCCGTTCACAAATTCTTTGTTAACACATTATAAGTGTGCCCCTCCATTAAAGATCTATAGAATTTAGATTATCACCTAGTCCATCATACAAAAATATTTCGAGCCAATAGGAAAGCTCAAGTTTATCAATCGAACAGAAGTCGGATTGGACGGACGGAAAAAACAAAGAAGGAGGCAAAACAAAACTATCTACAGATCAGGTTACCATTCGTGAATTCAGCGTTCAGTATAGGGCTGTCTAGAGAAAATAAGATAACCCCCTGCTGGGTTACAGATCATCTGGCAATGCCCAGGAATTACCAGACGGATTAGTTTACTAGGAGAAGAAACTTCCATTCCGCTGATAGTGAACTTTTCTGTAGAGATTATAATCAATAGCCAATAGCCCCCGGTGGTCAAACATCTTTGGCTTTTTACAGACATAGGACACGAACATAAATAATTTTCGTTAAAAAGAGCGTGAAATTGCATTGAATTGCTTGTCAGATTTTAAAGAAGTCGGTTCATGTCGCCTTTTTTTTCAGGTTTCAGTTATACACCCAAAAAAATATTGTAATAGGATTCACTATTTTCCATAGATCAGCAATAAGTATTCAAAACGGTGAATAGGTTCGAGTCATACTTATAATTTCAGATACTTATATGCATTCATACGTATTTTGATATCATTCGCATACTACTCATACTCAAAGTTGAAAGTACTCGTCGAATGTTGTGATGTCAAGGTTGTACTCATACTCGTTGCTACTTATAGGTATAAATCAATGTTGTAGCGAGTACGAATGAATCAGAGCAGTTGAATTTCAATTCTGTTGATGCATTCATACTTAAAATTTTATGAGTGCATATGAGTACTGGAAAAACGGGTCATTACTGATCTCTGCTATTTTCCAATGATATTCCCTAATAACACTGAAAAATGATGTCAATATTTGGAATAATATTTGTTAAGACTGCGCGTGTAAGTCTTTAGGGATTTGGCGCTACACATTTTTTTTTTACATTTTCCACTATATACATATTGTTTACGTTACACTTGCAAAAATATTACTAACAATTTTCCTCTGGATTAAAATATGGCTCTCATAAATACACTCACATTTTTTATCATGTTCTCTTTGGAAAAAAAAAATTAAAACCATTATACGTACGTTGTACGGGTCATTGTAACCCTTTAGTCAGGATTACGAAAAAGAGTCTAACCCCCACTTATGTTGTGTGTGTTAATTTTATACATGAGTAGCGGGGAACCTACAGTTTAAAGTCGTCTCTGTACCAGAGATCACCAATGAATCGTTTTTCCGCTACTCATAAGCACTCATGCAATTTTGAGTATGAGTGAATAAATAGAATTGAAATTCAACTAGTCTGATTCATTTGTACTCGCCAAAACATTGATTTACAAGTATAAGTAGCAATAAGTATGAGTACAACGTTGACATTAAACTTACAACATTCGAAATATGTTTGATTCATACGCCTAAGTCATTCTGATTCATAAATTTAGAAAAATACTTATAAGTAATTCAAGTGGCTCGAATCATTCATCAAAATTTACAGCCTGTTGTTGTTGTTGCATATACAAACAAAGCAATGCATACCCACAATCTTCTTGTGAGCGTAGTAGTGTTCGTACGCGAATCATACTTATTTTGTGCTTCGTGTAAATGTTAAGTAGAGACGAGTCGAAGTCAATAACATCATGCGTATTGTTAAGTATGAATGGGACAAGTACTTCCAACTTTGAGTATGAGTAGTATGAGTATGATATCAAAATAAGTATGAATGCTTATAAGTATCAGAAATTATAAGTATGACTCGAATCTACTTATCATTTTGAATACTCGTTGCTGATCTCTGGTATATATAGCATATTCACTGCGATCTCCACTCTAAATAAGTGTACTATGAGTGTACAAGACCCTACTAGATGTCCGATTAATAACCTCAGCTTGTTGCTGAATAGTTTAAGGCATGCCGCGAATACTCGTTGCTAATCTCTGCTCTGTACGACAGATTTTTGAGAATATTTTTTTTATGGCAATATATTTATATTTTACTCTGATAGTTTTTGCCAGAAATTTTCATGTTTCGTTTTGTTGAAGATGTCTGACCTGGGGTTTAAGCCGTGGTTTACTAGACTACGGCGACTTGAAAGATGTTATCGTTATTACTCATTACCATTGGAAGGCATTGTAACTGACAATAAGACTAAAGTTTGCTTAAAAATTTCGATTTTTCAAACCCATTGTGCGTGAAATAGACGTAATTATCTTCCCTCTCTCTCTCTCCGTAAGCATATGTACATCATGAATGTATTACATCATGATTATAAACTTCCGACATGTACATACGTACCTACATAAGCGAATACTGGCAGCAGCAACAACAAAGCAAATTCGATATCGATCGATCATTTACATTCATTGATTCCACTCTCAATTTCATCAAACAGGCATTCTATGAATTTTTCAAATGAATTTCATGTTACACATCTCCATGGGTTCATCTAATGAAATTACAAAAAAAAAGAGAACTCCCTGCACAGTTCTTTTGATAGAAATTTTATTTTGTTTGTTATTCGGTTTTTATTTATTTTTTTAGTTTTTTTTGTAATTTTTTTTTTTTAATCGATTTAATTAAATAAGCAAAAAATAACAGTTCTTATCTTTAATTAATCTTTTTAGGCTTAGAAATTTGAATTCTATTTTTTTTCTTCTATTTTTCTGCTCATAAACAAACTATGCGTAGTACTTTATGTATATACAGTACATACAGTGGTGGTCTTATAATTAGAAACGACTTAGCAACATATATGTTTGCTAATGTGTACCAATGTATGTATGTACCTGGAAGGCTTTGTTTGGAGGATATTTTACACAAGTTTTTTCATCAGATTGGAACAATAAAACTTGGATTCGTCACTCCAAAGAACTCTATTTCAGAAACGCTGAACTATTTTAAGCATTTCCGTTCCAAACTGTAACCGATTTTTAATATTTTTTTTTGTTGAGACATGCAAATTTTTGTGCGCAATCCACCCTCGAAGTCCTGACTCCTGTTAATGCCTTCTTATTGTCTGTGTGGATGTTTCTGACATTAAAATTGTCCAATTTTAGCCTTTATTCCACGAGAAGACAAGAAAGGGTTTCTCTTCCTAGCCCTTCAAATAATTCTGTCTTCTACTGGAGTGGTTTTTCTGGCTCCTAGCTTTCTGCCTAGGGTTTCAAATAATTGTCAAAAGAGATCTTAAGGACAAAAACCCTCGAAATAAAGATGAATTGTTTCAGCTGGCACAATATATCAGTACAAACATGCCAACGTTTGATACAAAGCTTATCGAAAAGACTTGCGGATGTTGTTCAAAACAAGGGCTATTCGCCAAAATATTTAAGAAAATACCCATTAAATGTGAACTTATTAAGATATTTTTCAGCTGTTTGTAAGAATATCTTTTTTGTTTCTAATTATATGACCAACCTGAAATTGGTATTTCTGTGAATTTTTTTATTTTAAGCTTAAGCTACCATGTTCTACTGTCTTTTTTAACTCTAGGTTTTAAAATGAGTAAAAAGTTTTAAAAATAAATTAACAAACATACATGTTGATAAGTCGTTTCTAATTAAAAGGCCACCACTGTATATAGATGGGTTTTGAAAAAGGGCGTAAAAGAATTAAAATTAAAACAAAACAGAATAGAAAAATAATAATAAAACTGAGATTATAATTTGAAATTAGAAAACTAAGCGTCAAACTAGAATAGGAAAATAAACAGACGGGCATTATTTTTAAAATTGAAAATTCGTAATCATATTTGAATGCCTATTGGGCGTCATAGAAATATTATTAATAATAGAGGGTCAGGTTCAGTATGGAATTAAAAAAAAATAGAAAAAAAGCTTTAAATTGTAGCACTTTAATTAACAAATTACTCTACTGCAATTACTCTACCGCATGTATGTACAGTATTCCCTCGATTTACGTCGTAAAAAATGTTCCGGAAAAAGGCGACGTAAAGCAAAACGACTTAAATTGAATTTCAAAGAACTCATACTATCAGATGCACTTTTCATTGCATTTTATTTACTCTCAGAGTTTTTGCCAGATATCTACTGACAAGAAATCGCCAAAGAAATAATTTTTGTATTTTGTTTCGATGTCTGGCCTGGGACTCGAATCCTCGCTTTACGTCTAATAAGCCAGCACAGTACCTACTGTTTTGTTTACAAACAACAGAGGCGACGTAAATTGAATGACAACGCAAATCGAAATTGAAGGGAACAAAATTTTTTGACGACTTTAATCGAAACAACGTAAATCGAGATGGCATACATCGAGGGAATACTGTACTCAAATGATGATTTATTCTTGAGTTTTTTTTTCGAATTTAATTTTTTTTTATTCTAAACAAAGTGAATGAACGCTGCTATGTCTGCATGTGTTCTAATTTATCAATGAAGCGTGAATTTTAGTAGCCAAATAAAATAATTTGTTGCTGTTGCTATTGTTGTTGTTTTATTTTTAATATTATTTTTATAAATGATGACATTCCCACGATGACGTTGCAAAGTAAAAAAACAAATAAAAAAAAATTTATTTAAATATTATGTTCTAGTAAATGAAATACAGGGTCTTATATTGAAATTTTATGTAATTATGTTGCATTAAATGAAATAAATGGTCTTACAGGGTGGCTGAGGAACCTCCTTTTTTAAGCCATTCTTGGTTGACGTGTACTGAGTGCGGTGGTTGCTGAGTCCTATTGGAATGTCCATGGTCTGCGGCGGAAATTTTTGTCAGCCCAGGGCTTTAATAGTGTCTTTAAAACATTTTCTCTATAATATTCGGCATTTATTTTGACCCCACGGTCAATGAATATGAGCGGGGAGCGACTATCGGCCCTTACGACGGCCCACACCATTACCATCGGCGGTGATTGAGTTCTGGTGGCCAATGGCAGGTGTAAATTTTCAGCAGACCTCTTTGGCAAGTAAACCCGATCATTTTGTTTGTTCACAAACTGCTCAATTTGGAATGGCTTCTCTTCAGAGAAAACTTAATTCGGTAACTGACCACTTTCGTACAAGCGAAGTAACTCCTTCGCTCTTTTCAGGCTAACTTTTCTTTTCTATTCTTTTCTATACGTAACACACTACTCGTGCCACATTGGACTTCTAACGTGCAAGCGATGTAAACTAATCACTGATCATACGATTTGACCTCATTAGACTTTTTCTTTTTTGTGTAGGCTAATTAGTCACAAATTACAGCGATCCTCAAAGCCAACAAAATCCATACCATTGGTCAAATTTAGCCTGATTTATGAGGCAGTAACATGGAAAAAATGGACATTTCTACGCACAGAAACTGCAACCTTTATTTAAACTATGTTACATACCAATTCGTAGTCTAGTAGGTAGTGTGTTGGCTTATTAGACGTAAGGCTCGAGTTCAAATCCCAAGTTAGACATCAAAACGAAAATATGAAAATATTTCTTCGGCGGTTCCCTCTCAGCAAATTTCTGGCAAAAACTCTGTGAGTAAATAAAATTGCCATGAAAAGCTCCCCAAAAATCTGTCGTTCGGAGCCGCCTTTAGTTTGTTGAAGGTCCCACCACTCATGTATAAAATTAACGCACACAACATAAGTGGTGAGAGAACCTAGGTCATAATGCTGACTGAAGGGTTGTAATGACCAATTATGTTATGTATGTATGTACATACCACCCACAGTGGCAGTAATAGGCATTTTAAGTTATCAAGTGCTTTAATTAAATTTTAGTATAAAAAGTACATAAAAACAGAGACCCATTCAATTAACACTATATGGATAGATTCAGAAAGGGCCAAGACAGTGCAGTAAATATGGCGCACGGAAAGTCTGCGTAGATGCCAAAGGAACACGATCAGCTGATGGTTGTCAGAGTCATAGCTAAACATGGCATTTTGGGTATACATGCAATGTAAGACGTACATATTGGTACCTATGGACTGCAGAGCCTATTCTTCACCTAATAAATGGGAATATTGTAACGTAAGAGAAGAAGAAGTCGCCGTAGTCTAGTAGGTAGTAAGTTGGCTTATTAGACGCAAGGCCCGAATTCAAACCCCAGGTCAGATATCTCCAACAAAACGAAACAAGAAAAAATAATTCTTCGGCGACTTCCGCTTAGCAGATTTGTGGCAACAACTCTGAGAGTAAATAAAATTGCCATGAAAAGTTTCTCAAAAAGCTGTCGTTCGGAGTCGACTTTAAGCAATAGGTCCCGCCACTCATGTATAAAATTAATACACACAACATGAGTGGTGTGAGGAGTTAGGACGTAATCCAGACTTAAGGGTTATAATGGCCAATTAGGTATGTATCAAAGATCAGCAACGGGTATTCAAAACGAAGAGTAGATTCGAGTCATACTTGTAATTTCTGATACTTATACGCATTCATACTTATTTTGATATCATACTTATACTCAAAGTTGGAACTACTCGTCGTATTCATACTTAACAATACGCATGATGTTATTGACTTCGATTTGTTTCTACTTAACATTTACACGAAGCACAAAATAAGCATGATTCGCATACGAACACTACTATACTCACAAGAAGATTGTCCTTTGCTTGTTGTCTTTCTTTTTCCTTTCTTCTTTGTTTGTATATGCAACAACAACAAAGGCTGTAAATTTTAATCAATGATTTGAGTGACTCGAATCACTTATAAGTATTATAAGTATTTTTCTAAATTTATGAATCAGAATGAGAAGGCGTATGAATGAAATACGTTTTGAATGTTGTGACTTTGATGTCAACTTTGTACTCATACTCATTGCTACTTATACTTATAAATCAATGTTGTAGCGAAAACAAATAAATCAGAGTAGTTAAATTTCAATTCTGTTGATTCACTCATATTCAAAATTGCATGAGTACTTCATTGCTGATCTCTGGTATGCATGTTATATAAGAAAAGAAGAAACTTTCTAGTATTCTACTAAGCAGATAATTTCCAAATGCTACAAGAGTTGTACTAAATTACATCAAACTTTACCCTCATTTACTACATTTTATGCCACTGTACTTTGCTAAATCCATTCTTTGTGGTGATCAACACTCATCAACAGGCATTTAATTTTCAGACAAACAATTAAAACAACACAAATTTATTTAATTTTTAAAATATAAAGAAATAAAAATTTTATTAAAAAAATTTAATAAAATTTGAATCAAAAATTTTAAAAAAAATTGGGTCAAAAACTAAAAGAAAAAAAATTTTTTCAAAGATTTTTTTTACGATGAAGAAAATTAAAATTCCAAAA
Organism: Sarcophaga peregrina; assembly: GCA_014635995.1. Classification (NCBI taxonomy): domain Eukaryota; kingdom Metazoa; phylum Arthropoda; class Insecta; order Diptera; family Sarcophagidae; genus Sarcophaga; species Sarcophaga peregrina. The sequence goes on from CM025791.1 coordinate 84,528,002, forward strand.
CGAAAATTTCATTGTCAAAATTTTATTATTTAAAGCTTCCATCAAACCACAACAACAACCGATATTAGAAGAGTTTTTTTTAAGTATTTTTTCATTTCACAAAACTCTTAAGATTTTGACTTGATTTTTAAGTGTCTGGTAATGCTAAAGAGTTGGAATCGCTTTTTTTTTGTTTTTTGCTCTTGTTTTCATACAAGAAATCAAATCATGTTGACACGATACTTAAGAAAACCCTTTAAAATATTGAAATTTTTTTTAAAGAAATATTCATTTTAAATTAAAAAAAAAACTGAAATAAATTTTGAAAACTTTCGTTTTTATTTGAATGGCAAGGAAATACAACGAAAAACATAAATTCATTGAAAATAATTTCAAGAGATTTTTGAAGAGTCTTTCACAGCCTCATAAACGATTGTACTTAAGCTACTGTTGTTAAATACGGACTTGATTTCAACATAATTTGTTTGTGGAATTTGTAAGACAGCAACACTTCAAATCAAAACTAACTGGGCCGTTTAATCAAGAATTACACAAAAGTAGTTCAGTATGTCGAAAACAATTGGCATACAAATGTTAGTAGAACACTACCATAAGTGGTGGGTCCTACATTTTCAAGTCGAGTTCAACTTGAGAAACTTTTCACGGCATTTTTTATTCACTCTCGGAATTTTTGCCAAAAATCTACTGAGAAGAAATCGCCAAAGAAATATTTTTCATACTTCGATTAGATCGAGATGACTGACCCCGGATTTTAAGCGCGGCCTGACCCAAGAATGATAAACTAAAGATTACGCCATCACGCACACAAAATTAAAACTTTCTGCGCATGTTGAATCAATGACGTCACGAAAATTGTTTTCATTGTTTTCCTATTGGCTAATGATAATGTAAATTATATTGCAGGGCTGCCAACTGCTTTCACATAGTGCATACACTTTTCAGAAGAAATGTTAATTTTCACAAAGACTTGGAAACCTTTAAAATAGCCCAACAACGTCATCATACGGGAAATCATGCGCAAGGCGTAATCTTTAGTTTATCATTCTTGGCCTGACCTACCAGACTACGGTGACTTCAATACAGTCCCAATTAAATTATAAACAATACAATTTCCCAATACATCCCAGAAGTCTCCGTAGTCTTGTAGATAGTGTGTTAGCATATTAAACATGAGGCTTCAATTCAAACATCAGGTCAGACATCTCCAACAAAACAAAACATAGAAGAATAATTCTTCGGAAACTTTCTCTGAACAGATTTCGGACAGGAACTGTGAAAGTAAAATTGTCATGAAATGGCTTCTCAAAACTCTATCGTTCGGAATAGATTTTAAACTGTAGGTCCAATCACTCATATGTATGTAAAATTAGTACTCACTAGGTGGTAATACTAAGTGAAGGGTTGGAATTGTGCATGATAATATCATATTGTTACGTTTTTACCCTTTTCAAAACGTTAAAAATATAATTTCGTAGATTGAAAATAAAATAAAAATAAACTTATGTTAAGTTTAAAATCAATTCTTTATTGTTCGCACAATTCCGTGTGCAATATTTCACGAGTCTTCTTAAACAACAACAATTTGCTTTAATTATTATTATTCTTTACACTTCTTCAGCGTACACAATAACAATTGTTCGATAGTTCTTTATAACAGAGATCTTCAAACCATAATTATTCTCTTCACAGGCAATGTGTCTTCTACACAAGACTGACTGAATTCTTTCTGAATTGCCGTTACCTGCTCTGTCTTGCCATTTATATCGCAGGGTAAACAGTCTGATGGATGCACATGAAAGGGAATGTCTTTGCCTTTGTGAGATCTCTATAAATGTAAACAAGTTGTTTACTGTTATTTGTGTATTTTGTTTACATTGTCCTTGCAGTATTGTTGTTGCCTGTTTACCCACTTTTTTAATAGTGCATTGTTATTGTTGCTTGTTTACTTTTTTATCCCTTTTTTATACTGATGTTGTTGGATATATTTTGTCCATTATGTAAACAAGTCCATTATTTTGTTTTTAGAGCTTTTATTTATCCATTTTAATGACAATATCATATCTCGAAACCAAGTGCAGTAGCTTAGGAGTTAACTTATCGTATCTATTCTACCCTAAAGTCCTTTCCTTTTACTTAGCAATTCATTACAATATTTACTGATTTACTGATCCTTTGTCATAATAAATTTCTCTTCCCATTGAATAATTTTCCCATGTCCATGCAACATTTCAGGCAATTAAAACACTTTTACTGGTCTTAAGAGGCAAACATGGTTTCAATAAATCATTTCAAATTTAATTCAAAAAATTTTTTTTGTTTATTTTGTTAAATTCATTATAAAATCATTATATTGTCGATCAAAACTTTTTAAAAAATTCATCAACAACTGCTTTTCACAGAATTTCTAAAACAACGAAAAAAAAGAAGGCAATTGTCTTTCAAACTCAAACATTATTATTGAGTGCATCTATCTCAAACTGATATTATTTGTGGCTATTGTTTATACAAATATAAACAACAATTCTATTATATTTTACAAACAACAACAACAACAACTACAAATCTAATAAAAAGTAACAATAACTCTTGGGATTTGGTTTATTTAACGATTGCTTGTCGAGCGCAACTTGGCTGTACACACTGTACACTGTACTCCACTACAGCCAGTGTTAAGAGTCTAAGAGTCTGTTGTTGTCAGTGTTTCAATATCTAATGGTTTGAACCCACCAAAGTGCATTTGCAGCTCATTATCTATGCTTGTGGTATATTGTTGGTTGGGTGGTACGTACCTCTAGACATTGTGCAACACAGTCTTTAATTTTATTTTTCGTTTTTGTTGTTTTTCATTTCTTTTCTAAGTAAAAGTAATTGTCTGTAGTAGTAGTACAGGGTGGCTGATATATAATGCAACAAAGTAAAGCGTTATCTCTTTTTAATTTTTGTTTTAATTTTATTGTTCAAAAGCACAAAATGTTGGAGATTTGTTCGAATTCACCTCCTTTTGTACGAATTATGGCCTTCAAACGACCGAAAAAGCCATTACAGTCTGCACGAAACTGGCTCTGCGGTATTTTGATCCATTCCTGGTGAAATGCCGTCTTGAGATGTTCAACACTTTGGTATTTTTTTTTGGTGAGCGACCATCGGCCGTTACGGCGACCCACAACATTACCATCGGCGGCGCTTGAGTTCTCATGGCCAATCGCAGGTGTAAATTTTCAGCTAACCTCTTTGGCAAGTAAACCCGATCATTTTATTTGTTCACAAACTATTCAATTTGGAATGGCTTCTCATCGGAGAAAACCAAATTCGGTAACTGGCCACTTTCGTGCAAGTGAAGTAACTCCTTGGCTCTTTCCAGTCTAACTTTTTTTTTCCCATCGATAAGCTCTTGCACTTTTTGGAACTTCAATGGCTTTAGTCCAAACTCATTTTTCAATAAGTGTTGCATCCGTTCTCGCGATATGTTCAGCTCACAAGCAATTTTTCTATCACTGCAGCGTGAATTTCGATGAAATCTGGCCTTCACTTTTTGGATCATTTCTGGTGTTGTTACCGTTTTTTCGTCCATTTTTTGGTATCGATGCAACACTGGCAGTATCACGGATTTATTCACATTTAAATGCTGGAAGGCTCTAACGATAGCCACCTGTGGTTTTCCAGCCAAATATAAAGCAATCACACTATCACGCTTGAATTCCATCACGAATAACTTTTTTTCTGAATGCAATAGATCAAAATGCTTTTGTAAGCTTGTAAATAATAAAATGAACTGTCACTGGAATAAATCTGTCAGCTGTCAAATGAGCGGTTTACAAATAATAACAACCTGAAGTTGGTTGCAATACATATCAGCCACCCTGTAGTAGTAAGAAGGCCCAAATTGTTGGTTAAAAAAAAACTTTCATACTGTCCAATAGATTTCCATAATTGTCAGTAAAATGTCTGGTTAACAGCAGTAAAACACAAAATAAAAAATGATCCAGAAAATTTATACGATAATAAATAAAAATTCTTTTTACTTCATCAGTTCTATGTTAAAGGTCAAAGGGTATTCCCAATAGTTTGGGAAATATGAGATGGGAAAACAAAATTTTCTGGTCTGTTGTTACAGAGAAGAATTTTTTTTTCTTTCATAAAAACCTTAATACTTAATTAGAATTTTTTTAAATCAAAAGAAAGGTCTTGTCCAGTGTTAGCGGCCCCAGTTGGAGGTCATTATAGTACCCGTAGAAGAAATAGCACTGAAAACTAATGATCAATAAGCATAAATGTTCTCAATACAAAAATTAAATTCTAAATGAGCCAAACTAGCGTTAATTAAAGTTTTAAAAACCAAGTGCATATATTTGTTGAAAGTATAAAAACTTAGTCTTTTTAAAGCTATAATCCACCATGAGTAGTTTCACTCATTGTCCTTACGGCCCTAGCAGAAATATTCGTAAGCATCTTACTTTTCTTTTCTATAGTTTACATCGCCATATTCTTATACTACTCGATCAAATGATTCACACCCCCTACTCAGGCAAATCAAACACAACGACATATGAAATATTTACCGACTGAATAATGCATGATGAGTCATCTTGATAGCCTCACTAGTTTTCAAATAAATACTAGCGCAAAATATAAATCACTTACATGTAGTTATTGCCACCACTTAGTCGGGATTACTAACAACCTATCTTCGCATGCCACCCACATTATGTGTGTTAATTTTATCCATGAGTGATAGGACCTCTAGTTTAAGGTCGATTCCGAACAATGGATTTGTGAAACTTTAAATGGCAATTTTATTTAATCTCAGAGTTTTTGTAAGAAGAAAGTCACCGAAAGAAATAATTTTTTTATATTGGGGAACTGAACCATAGGCTCTCATATGATAAACCAATACCAGAGATCAGCAAAGAGTATTCAAAAAGATGAGTAGATTCAAGTCGTACACACAATTTCTGATACTTATACTTATTTTAATATCATACTCGTACTCAAAATGTGAAATACTCATTGTACTCATACTCAACAATATGTGTGATGTTGTTGATTTCGACTCTCCCTGACTCAACATATACAAGATTCGCGTACGAAAACTACAATACTCATAAGAAGGTTGTATGTTTGCTTTGCTTGTTGTCTTTGTCTTTTCTTTCTTCTTTTTTGTAAATGCAACAACAACTAAGACTTTAATCATTAATGAGTATTATAAGTATTTTTCGAAATTTATGAATCTGAATGAGTAGATTAGACGTATGATAACAACGTGTACATACTTTCAATGTATTATAAAATGTTTAGCAGTAGAATGATGTCTACAAGGTAATTTGTCATACTCATCATACTCATTATAGCCATTCATGCTATCTCTATCTACTATAATCTGAATCAAGTTGGAATGGATGCGACTTACGATTTACGAATGAATAGCGCTGTGGCAAATGGTTGAATTTCGAAGTATACTATTGACAGAAACACTCACATGTATCTCAACAGATGCTAAAACTGAGAATGTAATTCTATTACGGACACACATACGAATTGCACTTTCTGATCTCCTACTACAGTAAGTATAGATAAAACTTACACGATTATTTTAGCGACTACATCACATAATATTAAAACATGGTAGCAGAATACACAATTCAGTTGATTTTCAATTTTGATATAATCAACTACTCATATTAATGAGTTTAAGAAACATGATTATTGCTTTTCGACAAAATAGAAATACGCACCTTAACTCACAAAGATGTCCCATTGCTTCCTAAAATCCAGATTAAGATACGAATTGATTAACATATCATGGGACTTGCTAACTGTTTGAGGCACAAACATTTACATCTTATAAACACTCTACTTATCAGAGTAGAAATCACAACTAAACCACTACAGCCGATGTCATATAGGCTGAGATGCATACTAGCAATGAAATACAGTTAGGAACACTGCTTCTCCGCCCTAAGTATTTGCCCTGCACGACTGGGTAACCTCTAATCATGTTGTGGGCGTGTTAATTTGTATACATGAATGGCGTCACCTACATTTTAAAGACAATTCCGAATGACAGATTTTTTTGAGAAAGTTTTCATGGCAACTTCGAAGACGTAAAGCATGTAATTCTCTTATGACAGAGACTAAAGGAAAAGCAGACATGATTAGAAAGATAACAAAGATGAATCATGATAGCGAAAATTACTATAGAAGTCATGAGGCATCTGAAGAAAACTGGAGCTTACAAATAGGGTTTATAATATACTGACAATGGACCACAACAAAAAGAAAAGTAAGATAAGTAAAGTGTGTAGATGATAGGAGTTATGTGTAGACGATAGTTGTAGCCTGACCTTGAAAGTATAGTAATATCGCCAGGTACCAAATATTACATTCTTCGTGTTCTAGCTTGTAAGTTAGATCTTGGCGCTCCCGATAACAACAGGTTTTTAACACCGTTAGAAGTATGGCGAGATTGACCCGCCATAAGAGTTAAAGTTTAACTCGAATCCGAAGACGATTTTAAGAATTTTCATGGCAATTTTATTATTCTTGCCAAAAATCAGATTATGGATGTCTGAGGGATTGGAAATAAGCAACACACTCTAGACCACGGCGACTTCTTGAAAACCTCTACCGTTGATAGTGCAGCTAAATTATTTAACCCGTATTGCAATTAAGTAGGGAAATATCCATTCTATGTATCACGAACTTCTCTCCACACCTACCAAATTTTTAGATAATTTGTTTTAAAGAAAAAATCTTATTTTTCCAAAATCTTTTCGAAAAAAAAACTTCTTGAAAAATTCATTTTCAAAACATTTGCTTTCATAATTAAATTTTGAATTTGAAAACTATTTGCAGCTGTCATTCCATAGCTGCTGCTCGTTCAACTATTTCATCATGAAGGTCATTAACATTTAAGCAGACATACATACATACTCGTACATACATAACTTGAATACATATTTTTTGTATGTTTCTCTGGATTAAGCCCCTTGTTATATAAGATTTCGATTCGATTGTTATTTTCTCTGGGATGTTTTTGTGTCATAAAATTTTCAAAACAATCATTAAAAAAAAAAAAAAACGAATGAAACTGAATTGAAACTCATCTTGAAATCGAATGCCGTACCCTTAAACAGCATGAAATACTTTGAAAAACAAAAAAATGAAAAAACAAAAACTGCGAAAAAAAAATTTTGGAAAAAATAGAATTCTAAAGTATTTAACGAGTATTACGCATGTGATTTTTGGTTTAAAAAAAATTACAAAAATTGAAAAAAAATTGAACCAACATCAACAATGTATAGTTGTCCGTCCGTCCATAGGCATATATAATGCTACGCATGATTAAGTTTTCGGAAATTATAAACTGAATTCTGTTTTATTACATGATACAGTGGGTTTTAAAAGTAATTAAACAAAAAAAAAACATTTTATTTTGCATAAAATATATAGAACTGATGTAAAACAAAGGGGGCGTGGCATAATTATTGTGAGGAGCTAAAGTTATATAGTGGTTGAGGTAGAAGCCGTAAATGAACATTTCATAACCACTGTAAACTTTCTTAGAGACAATTCGGCTTTATCTCAAAGCTTTTACCTAAAGGCACCTGAAGAAATATTTTCCAGAGTAGTAGTTTGAACCCACGAGCTCTCTTCTAGTAAACCAATACACTACCTACTAGACTATGGGTAAAGGCTAAAGGACTGAAATGACCAATTGAGGTGTGTTTCTGTTTCAAGGTTTGGAGGTGATAGAGGTGGTTGCCCATCCAAAAAAATTCGGATGGACTCACTTAAGTCGCATTGGGCCCATTGTGCTACCACAACTATCCACTATCCCATAGTATCGAAACCACTTTAAGTTCTTTATAAAGCGATTTAGGATGCCAATGTCAATCCTTGACAGTTCCTCCAGATCATCAATGTAGTAAATACTCAAGTACTTCTTTCTCTTTGGCAAAGAGCCGGGCATGTACCCAGCAGGTAGGAGACAGTCTCCTCCTCTTCCTCATCTCTGCAGTTTCTGCAAAAGTCGTTAGCAAAGAGTGCGCCTCGCATGCTTAGTCATAAAGCAATGCCCCGTAATGACACCGCCAACTAAACTGAACGCGCCTCTTTGGCGTTTAAGTACACTCATTGTGCGCCCCTTATCCAGCCTTGGCCAGATTTTACGAGCCGTTCTAACCGTGTCCGAGGTCGCCCACCTGCCGTTGACAGAATCGACGATCGCATTATCAATTATGAGCTTGCAAGTCCTCATAGGGATGTCTTTCAAGGGTTACAATACACCCAACAGAAACCGCTTCGGATGTAATGCTTTATTTACGGGCGAATGACGAATATGTAAAGCAGACGGCAACTACAAGCCTCTAGTGAATTCTTATAGGATTCCAGGCCAGTTCTTTTACCTGTCAATTGGTCTGAAAGTTTAGTTCTTTCAAATGCCAAAATGGCTGATTATAAGACCCGACAAGCTTACTTCTGTGATAGAGGCAGTTCGGTAATATCTCTTCAACGATCTTCACCTTTATCAAAGATGATATAGTCTTCAAGGTGTTGTAAAGGTGATATAATTAGTTGGGAAACATATACTGAAGATCTGATTACTAAAAATTTACCTAAATAAGCAGGCAACACTATAGGCTTTTAGTGGACAGATTATTAGGTCAGAAACAGAAAGGTTGTTACGTGATTTTATGCCGACTTATTGCATAAGTTTATACCGGATGTACCTTGTCAATACAACATTACTGAGAGCAAAGTTCTTAAAAATAATTGATCCACGCTTCTATTTACTCACCATGCTCAGAAATGTTGGACGGACTGAAGAGTCTTATGAGCTCAATGCCACATTGAGGAAACTAATCTTAAGCTTGATAATAAGGGAGTTGAGAACTACTTTAGACATCTTAATGGGGCATAGGTCTTTTAAACTCAGGCTCAATAGTTAGAATAGGTCTGCAGGAACTCAACCAGTAGTGGGTAGTAAGCCGATTGGTTTAGAGACCCAGTATATCCAAAGAACTGTAAGCTTGAGATTCATTAACAGGATTGACTTACTAAAAGATAACTTCAATAGGCAGTTCTGCTTATCATCTGATTGGAAATGTGTTATCTGGTCTGATGATTTGAACACTTTCAGTAAGATGGAAAGCAGTACTGCTATCGACGACCCGGTGAACGTTTTCAAAGAAACCATGTGAAGAAAACTGTCGATTTCAATGCGCGCAAGACCCAATGTTGTTTTTTGACACACCGGCGTGATCCTCCCGCTGGTGTTCTGTCATCTGTATCTATGGGTAATTTAAATATTGAGAAGGCGGATGCTCTTGATGTTCTGGGCATGAGAATTAGTTGTGATGCTCGTTGGAACGATCACATTTTTCGAGTGTCGATGGTAGTATTCAAGTGCCTTGGTTTTTTGAAACGTTGCAGAAAATACTTCACTCCATCCGACATTCTTACTATTTACACGACCTTTATCCAACCCCGGATGGAGTACAATTCTCATGTATGGGCCGGTGATTCAAAGTCTATTTTGAAGCTTCTCGACCGCGTACAGGAGAGGGCGAAAGTGCTTATTAATGTATAGTAGGGTATCCAACTCTATTAATTGGTTGGAGCATCGTCGCAATGTGGCGTGTGTTTCATTGTTCTATCGATACTATAATGGGAGGTGTTCTCGAGAGATAAGGGGCTTGGTTCCTGATAATCACATATTTTTACGTGGTAATTGAGCTTCTCACAGAGCATATCCTTTTATTGGTTAATTGTCCAGTGAACCGCACAATGCATTACACAGAGAATTCATTTTTTGCCCGCGCTGCTTGCTTGTGAAATAATCTTCTTGGGGAAGTTTTCCCGTCAGTTACGATATTGTTAAGTTTAAATCAAATGTCCACAAACACTACTCCCTCTTTCCACCTTCCTAGAACCTATTTTCCTAAACCTGGACAATGCACTGCATGAGTAGGGGCCATCCCCTGAATCAAATAAAAAATTAAGATAAATTTTCTTTTTTGTATTTGCTTGTATGATTTTGTGTTTGCGGAAGACGAAACTCAGTATTGTGAATATGCACCTACTTCTGCTCGCCACTGTATGTATATTCATGGTGCGAATCTAACTTGAAAGTTTGTTTGTTTTTTTTTATTTAAAAGGGCATGGCCCTAGAAGACAGTTCGAGTAAAAGCCTTTGATATAAATTTGTTTATATTTTTGTGCATTTACTTATATAGCTCACTGTACTCGATATTTATATACTCTTTGTATGGAATCAGTACTCATTCTTGTAACTAAATATTGACACAGTTTGTTTTAAAGAATGAAAAAATAAAAGAAAATTAAAAAAAATAGAAAAATAAATAAAAAAAAACAATAAAATTAAAATACAAACACACTGACACACTCGTACACACACACACACACACACACATGTAGGCACGCACACTTATACAATTGTTTAAATAATTTCCGACTTGAACGATAAGATTTATTGCAAAGCTTATGATTAGAAACGAAAGAAATCCGAAATTAAAAGATCAATTTTACATGGCATGGTATGGAATGGCATGCCATGGTAATGTTTAGTAAGCATAACGTCACCAACAATCACCACCATCCCCCACTATTCCCAACATTTCTAGGCGTCTTGAACTTTGAATTTGAAATTCGACACATGGTTACAATTTTTGTAAAAAAAAAAAAATAGAAGAAGAAGCAAAATACTAAAACGAATACAGAAACCCAAAATTGAACTTAAAGTTCAACAAAAAAAATGTTGTAGGCAAACAAACAAACAAACAAAAAAATGTGAAGTGGGAAGTTAAACGCTGGCTAATCCACTGTAGTAGCCGCTGGTGGCTTTATAGATTAGTGCTAGATTATTATTGTTTTTTTGTAAAATAATTTTAAAAGAAAAAACCGTAAAATAATACCCTTAAAAGGCTAATTTGAAGTCGTAACTACAACAACAAGTAACAAATTGGGAATGCTAATAAAGCCATCAAAAATTATTATTTTTTTTTTTAAATGCAAATCGTTTACAGTGTCCAGCATACATTCTGTTACGATTTTTATCTTTTTAAAAACGTTTAAATTATGATTTCGTTAATTACAAATAAAATGGAAATAAATTTCCTGTTGGTACTATTTTTTTGTGCCACTGTTTATAACTTAACGTATGCAACAATAATTGCTTGTTAGCTATTCTTCCTTCCTTACAACTGAGATCCTCAAACCATGACTATTTTCTTCACACGCAACGCTTTTTCACACAAGACTGTCCGAATTCTTACTACTCGTTGAGGTCGCCGTGGTCTAGTAGGTAGTGTGTTGGCTTATTAGACGGAAGACCCGAGTTCGAATCCCAGGTCAGACATCAAAACGAAAATTTGAAATTATTTTTTTGGCGACTTCCTCTCAGCAGATTTCTGGCAAAAACTCTGAGAGTAAAAAAATTGCCATGGAATGCTTCTCAAAAAAAAAAATGTCGTTAAACTGTAGGTCCCGCCACTCATTATAAAATTAAAGCACACCACGTGAGAAGCTATTACATAGTACAATGGGTCAGTTCGACCACCGAGTACTGTACTTGTCAGAATTGACAAGTACACGTCCTCTAACCTAACCTACTACTCGTTGCCTGCATTGCCTTGTCATTTTATATGGTCACGTAAACAGATAAATGTTCTTGAAGTCGTTCTCTTGGGGGTCGCCGTGGTCTAGTAGGTAGTAAGGTGGCTTATTAGACGTAAAGCCAGGGTTCTAGTCCCAGGCCAGACATCAAAAATAAAAAACAAAAATACAAAAAGTATTTTTACGGCGATTTCTTCTCTTTCACTTCTTAAACAGTTTTTCAAAAATCTGTCGTTCGGAGTCGACTTTAAACTGTAGGTCCCGTCACTTCTGCATAAAATTAACACACACAACATAAGTGGTGTGAGAAACTGCGGGCTTTTTTGGGGACCATTGTTGTAGACTGTCTAATGGTGAAGGTATAGCACTGACCATTTTATAGGCACCGGCAGCATCTCGTTTCCTTACCGTTCGCATCTTCCCTCTCTCTTTCCACCTTTTCTAGAAAACCTGCACAATGCACTGCATGAGTAGGAGTCATCCCCTGAATGCTGGTTCAAAAACAAAATCATTCGCATTATAACGGGTGTCTCAATAAGAATGCAGAATAAAAACTCGTGGTTTTCTTTAAGGGTTTGTAAAGAAGGCATGTTACGATCAAGTATGGAAATGACCACCATGGCTCCTGTGACGGGTCCGTTACTGTTTTAATAAAATTTTCCATGCTTTTTCATACAGACGTGGCTGCATCTCACCGATGACTCGTAGAATTTTGGAATCGGTAAGCGATTGTTTCTGGTTTTTGTGAATTCATCCGGGATTTCACAAAAATTAAAAGAAAATTCACTTACCATCCCACGAACTTTGACAGTTGTGTCTAGGCTAGTAGTATGGCTCAAATATCTCTTTCGTGTTTCGACTTATCCTGAGCAGTCTTCTGGCAAAATATTTAACCGAAGACTGATTTTTACGTCGTGAAAGTCGCCGTAGTCTTGTAGGAAGTGTATTGAAGTGCGAAACCGGATTGGAAATCACTTCAATTTCCAGGGGAATGAATGATAAGTAGAGTGAATCATCAGAACACATACTCCAGGCCTTGAAGGGCGCAAATGCAATTCACTGATACTGATAATGAGCATGACCTCCTATTGTTCATCTGTGCAATAGCATTGAAGTAAATAATTCAGGGAAATACTATATTCGTTGAGAAAGGGATAATAGATCCTTTGGTCACAGTAATTGAATAATATCTCCTCACAACAGTTAGATTGGCAGGTTCTGATCTTATCAGGTATTAAACGCGGGGATTTATTTTTACTAATAACGCACCTGTGGTACTGTGGAGTTTGGGGCAATATTACAGAGAAATCCTATAATCGTTGAAGACGGGACAATAGATCCCTTTCCCACAGGAATTGAATAACTCTCGCAGTCTCTCTGATTACTCTGACACGACACCATTCTAACACAGGTCTATTGATCTTAACGATCAAAAAACCGAAACTGAAGTAATTTAACGTAGAATATTGAGTTGAATTGTTTATGCGATCAATAAAAAGTGGTCGATACTACAATAAATGAGTCTCTGTGGCTCAATAGCAATAGAAAAATCAATAGAAATCCATAGGCTTCGTTTAAGCCTGGAACTGTATGACAGTGGTAAAATGGAAGAAAAGAAGCTAGGTCGTAATCCTGACTAATGCTATGTTCAGACAGGCACTTTTATTAAGTCAATATTCAGTTATTTGTGTGCAATATTTTAAGTGTTCAGACAGATAATATACGCAATATTTATTTGACGGTGGTAAACAAAATGGCTGGTTGTTTCAACAACATTGGTTTTATTTTGTTTGTTTTTTTTTTATGGTTGTTGACATTTGAGTTGTCAAATATCAATTGAAAGTGTTCGGAAAATTGTAATGTGCTCACTCAACGTACTGTTGACAGTGGTGTATTTAAAGTTTTACTCAATATTATAACAATTTGTGTATTTATTGTGCAATAATTAATTAAAGCTTTATATGAGATATTGAGCTCAATAATGGCGTTTATTGTGCTTTACGCAATAAAAGTGCCTGTCTGAACATAGCATAAAGTATGGTAATAACCAATTATGCATGTGTGTATGTATATGACTATCAAGTGGAGTATTTTAAATGATTTTTTATTAAAAAATTTTCCTGCAAAACTGCATAGTGCAATTACAACTGTGGTCGTTCTTAGTTTTTCATATAAAATTTAATTTTTTTTTTTTTTTTCAAATATTTTCAAGCCTTTTGTTTTCCAAAGAATTTATTTCAATTATTTAATTATAGGCCGTGTGCTTGCCTAAAGGGCCTAATGCTATTTATTTATTAATGATTGTAAATCATATTTTAAAAGGCATTTGAACGAACACCCCTTCAGTATAGGCACATAAGCGCTCTTTAATTTAATTGCTCGTGTTTTAAAATATTTTTCTAAGACTTTGTCTAAATCAATGTACATTTCTATTGTTTATATTGTACTTGTTGTTTTTGTTTTATATTTTTCTAATGATAAATGTTTTCTATTTAATTATTGTAAGTAATTTAATGGTTAATTATTACTCCGTAAATGCGTTTCACTGCTTGAGCTGATAATTTGAAATGGTTGCACATGCATTGCATCTTCGATTACATTTTTCAGTTTTTTCCTTCACTGATGAGTTATTCGAGAGATTTTCAGTTTTTCCCTGTTGCGAGGAAAAAAATTTTTTCTTCAATAAATTTTTCCAAAACTTGTCATACGGTGTTCACACTAATGCCTTGTATTGTATTTTATTGTATTGCATGAGTATTTTTTGACTGACCGATGGTATGTTTATGGCCTATTTTGTTGGAAGATTAATGATTTGTTCTCCCTTTTGAGAATCACTTTGGGAATTTAAGAATTCTTAGCGGCTTTTGTTTTAGAGTTTTTAGAATAACTGTAAAAACGAATTGAAATTAAAAAAAAATTATGAAAGGAAAAGCTTTCTATGGATGATCGAAGGAGTGTGTTTGCAAGTAAATCGGTCCTCGCAGGATGTCTCATGGCAATTTTATATTACTCTTCTAGTTTTTGTCAAAAATCTGCTTAGAGAATGAAGCCGGTTAAATATTTTTTTCATACCGCATTTTGGGCCACGTCTAATAAGCCAGGACACTACCTACTAAACTAGGGATACAGGGTGGCTGATATATAATGCAACAAAGTAAAGCGCTATATTCTTTAATTTTTTTTTTTAATTTTATTGTTCAAAAAAGCAAAAATCGTTGGAAATAACATCAAATTTTAGAATTCAGTTTAGATTTGTTCAAATTGGCCACCTTTGGTAACGAATTATGGACTTCAAACGTCCGACAAAACCATCACTGGCTCCACGAAAGTGGCACTGCGGTATTTTGGCCCATTCCCGACAAAGCGCCGTCTTGAGAAAATCGACAATTTCGTATTTTTAGTAAGAAACTTACTTTCCAAAATGCCCCAGGCGCAAAAGTCCAACGGACTGAAATCCGAAGATTTTGGTGGCCATTGTACGGTAGAAATGAAGCAAGGAACCCGTTTTTTAAGCCATTCTTGGTTGACTCGTGCTGAGTGCGGTGGTCTGAGTCCAGTTGGAATGTCCATGGTCTGCGGCCGAAATGTTTGTCTGCC
Source organism: Sarcophaga peregrina (assembly GCA_014635995.1). Lineage (NCBI taxonomy): Eukaryota > Metazoa > Arthropoda > Insecta > Diptera > Sarcophagidae > Sarcophaga > Sarcophaga peregrina. The sequence continues at coordinate 84,543,233 of CM025791.1, forward strand.
CAGGGCTTAAATATAGTCTTTAAGACATTTTCCCGATAATATTCGACATTTATTTTGACCCCAAGGTCGATGAATACGAGCGGGGAGCGACCATCGGCCGTTACGGCGGCCCACGCCATTACCATCAGCGGCACTTGAGTTCTAGCGGCCAATCGCAGGTGCAAATTTTCAGCTGACGTCTTTGGCAAGTAAACCCGATCATTTTGTTTCTTCACAAACTGCTCAATTTGGAATGGCTTCTCATCGGAGAAAACCAAATTCGGTAACTGGCCACTTTCGTGCAAGCGAAGTAACTCCTTGGCTCTTTCCAGTCGAACTTTTTTTGTCCATCGGGGAGCTCTTGCACTATTTGGAACTTCAATGGCTTTAGTCCAAGCTCATTTCTCAATATGTGCTGCATCCGTTCTCGCGATGTGTTCAGCTCATGAGCAAATGTTTCTACCAATGCGGCGAGGATTTCGATCAAATCTGGCCTTCAACTTTTCGCATCATTTCTGGTGTTGTTACCGTTTTATTTCGTTTAATTTTTGGACGTGATGCAATACTGCCAGTATCACGATAACGAGCAATGGTACGAGAAACAATAGATTTATTCACATTTAAATGCTGGAGGGCTCTAAGCGATAGCCACCTGTGGTTTTCCTGGCAAATATAAAGCAATCACACTATTCACGCTTGAATTCCATCACGAATAACTTTTGCAATAACAATGCAATAGATTAAATAGATAAATAGAATGCAATAGATTCCAATTGCTTTTGTAAGCTTGTAAATAATAAAATGAACTGTCACTGGAATAAATCTCTCAGCTGTCAGACGAGCGGTTTACAAATGATAACAACCTGAAGTTGGTTGCAATACATATCACCCTGTATATGTACAATAGGCAACATCTAGATGGAAGTTTGGACAAATGTTGCTTTCACGATAACAGTACATCCAGAGCGAAGTTATTGTCTATAGAGTATAGAAGGCTCGTGAGCGCTTCAGCTATTCAAAAATTGATTGGAAGTTTTCGCATTTGTCCAAGCTTGTAAAATTTACCATTTTTCCCTTTTGTAAATGCTCACGGTGATGTTTTAGGACATTCAGAAACCAATGGCAAATGGAACAAAATGTCCAAAAAGAAAAATGAATAAGAAATACTCTGTGAAGAAAACTAACGAAACATCCTTATTCAAGAATGCTCATGTATGAAAATGGCAAATGGTTTCGGGAAATTGCTGGAGTAAAGCGTACAATTTGATAGACAATATGTAGTAGGTAGTGTGACCCGCGTTCAAACCCCAGGTCAGATATCAAAATATTTCTTCGGCGACTTCTCTTCAGAAGATTTCTGGCAAAAAATCTGAGAATAAAATAAAATTAACATCAAAAGCTTCTATAGGTTTATAGGATGCCTAAAATAGGCTTCAGCATAAGATACCTAAAAAAGACTTCATCCTCAAAGCCATCATCGATACATGTGTGATGGTCAAAATTGTAAAAGTTTTCCTCAACTTTTCTTTGCGATGACTATAGCAAATTTGATGGAATTTGATCAAAAACTAAAGATTCTTTATTCAACTGAGAACACGTTTCTTAGTACTGCCTGCCTGCCTGACTACCACAGTAGCTGCAATTTATTTACATGAGCAAATTTTTGTTTCAAATTTGTTCTTCAAAAATAGTTTTTATTTGCGGTTTTTCCATTAAATTTCATTTAAAAAATTGTCTAATGTTTGTCAAAATTATGTAGTAATTCTAAGCAATTTCATTCCAATCGTGAATATTTTTTTTTTGTCAAGGAAAACCTCAAAAGGAATTTGTATACGTGGGGGAAGGGCGAAACAAAATCACTTAAAATTTCAATGTTAAATGAAGTGTTCAAAAGTGTTCTCTTTTTTTTCCAATACAATTTAACAGAATTCTTCAATAAATATTGTTTAAATTGTTGCACTTTAACATTAGCAACAAAGTAAAGGGGAAAGTCAAAAATCAAAAATATTTTTAAAGTGTCATGATATGGAAAATTATTGAAAAAAATTTATTTCACACCCCTAACAAGTGTTTGTTGGGAAATTTTTGTGGGCATCCAATCAAAAATTTTGTATGCTTAATAGATAGTAATAGATTATAGGGTGTGGCAAGGGGGATCAACTATTTCATTTATAAATAAAACACTTGCTATTTGCCCATTTAAGATTTTGCATCTCCATCGTAATCGTGGTTATAGTTTATGGTCGTTGACTCATGATTCTAGTGATCTTGATGATCAGCTGACTTTCTAATTACATGGAGTTATTTAGTCCCACAATTGTTGTTAGGTGACTGGCGTTGCAATGGAAAAAAAATTTTGTGTTTAGCTTATGATTACCAATGCGTAATTGGTCATTACAACTCTTCAGTCAGGATTATTGACCTCTGTTCTCCCACCATATGTAAGCGGCGGGACCTACAGTTTAACGTCGACTCCGAACGACAGATTTTTGTGAAACTTTTCATGGCAATTTTATTTATTCACAGATTTTTTGCCTGAAATCTGCTGAGAGGAAATCGCCGAAAAAATACTTTTTGTATTTTATTTTGATGTCTGGCCTGTGACTCGAACCCTGGCTTTACGTCTAATAAGCCAGCACACTACCTACTAGACCATGGCGACTTCGTGTTGGTTACACTTTTTAATATCCAACAGCCAACAACACATGGCAAGAGGCTTCCTTTTAACTGAATGATCTAAAAAAATATTTCTTTTAATATTTTAATATCGGAAGTTCATTACATGATTTATTGCCACACTTCGTTTATTTTTTTGTATCTGTTTGCAGTAGATTTCGTCATCAGTATCTTCCGGGATTTTGTTTAAAAGTCAAGGTCGTTTTCCAAAATATTTTTTTTTTCAATTATTTTTTAAATTTTCTTTATTTATATTGAAAGTTACAAAAAACACTTGTTTCCTGATCAAAATAAATTTATTATAGAATTATTTTGGTTGTTTTTGTTTTTTGTTTGATAAATTCATTCATAAATTGTTGCCTTTAAACATTGGGTACGTACGACGACATGTTGCAACAAACAAAGCAATTTTATATTGAAGAATTTTTGCCACATCATTATTCAATCATCAGTTACAATTTAGATTTCATTTTTTGTAATTTTTTAATAAAAAAAAAACAATCGAATTCTTAAAAGGAAAATATAAATTATGATAAACGAATTAATTTCTTTCATTAAATACGCACAATTTATGCAATAGGGTGGTAACGATTTGTATAGGAATACAGGGTATTTGAGTGGTGGCAAATTTCTTAAGCTTGCTAAAGAAAAATGTTACAGATTCTACTGGTTTGATAAGACCAACCACGTAAGTCTAATTCTGCCCTAGCCACTGAATATCCAAGTCAACAACCAATGTCTTCTACATCAACTAGAGACTGAAAACTAACTCTTATGGAGTTTGCCCTCAATTGGTCATTACAACCTTTTAGCCAGAATAACGACCTAGCTTCTCACACCACTTATGCTGTTTACAGTAATTTTATACATGACTGGCGGGACCTATACAGATAAGACGGCTCCGAACGTAAGATTTCTGAGAAATTTTATTTACTCCCAAAGTTTTTGCCAGAAATCTACTGAGAGGAAAACGCCGAAAAAATACTTTTTGTACTTTCGTTTTGATCAATGATCTAGGGTTTGAGCTCGGGCCTTACGTTTAACAAGCCAACACACACAACCTACCCGACTACGGCGACTTTAAACAGAAATTCCAACGTTAAAATTCATTAGAAGCACTTTCTGCCAGGTCACAAGCTATTGCAGTCTGACAATTTCGCAGAGGCGCAGATGTTTGAACTCCAAGTAAAATATTCCCAGACCATGAAGAAACTCGCAGATCTTTCTGTAGAGTTGCGGGATTCCAGGTTATAAAGATATTCACAGCGGTAAGCAGTATAAGATTCGGAGAACTTCTATGCCACTAATAGAATTCAAATTTTTCTGTAGAGTGGCATGGGTTTACGGCAATCTAAACTTCTTTCGTGTAAATACTATAGAAACAGATTTAGAAGGAGACTTAGGCTATTAATCAATAGGTACTGTACACTTAAAAAACTCTTGTTCAGGAGAGGAATCATGGGATTCTCTAATAGACGATTCTGTGATTCTGGAGAATTAATCATCAGAACACATAGTTGAAACCTCAACAACCTTAATGCATTTCAGAAGGAATCAACTATCCAGTAATAGGGAGAGAGTTATCCTTAATGCCATCAAGCAACATCCTGGAATTCTTTTTCAAAACAATAGCAATAGAGTAATATCGTAGAGATATCCTATATAGATTAAGGGCAGTATAATAGGTTTTAAGTGGCAGCATTACATACATACATAATTGGCCATTACAACCCTTCAGTCAGGATTACGACCTAGCTTCTCACACCACTTATGTTCTGTGCCTTAATTTTTATATATGATTGGCGGCACCTACAGTTTAAAGTCGACTCCGAACGACAAATTTTTGAGAAGCTTTTTCATGACAATTTTTTACTCTCAGAGTCTTTGCCAGAAATCTGCAGAGAGGAAGTCACCGAAGAAATATTTTTCGTTTTGATGTCTGACCTGGGATACGAACCCTGGCGTTTTGTATAAAAAGCCAACTCACTATCCACTAGGCCACGGCGACAGCATTACATGTAGTAATAATATGATAAAACTGCAAAACTATAAGTAAGGCTCTGAAATTTCTTCCAAATTACTTGATTTCAAGATATCTTGTATGCCTGCTAGGCTACGATGTGGTCTTTTTGACCGAAATAATGGCTATTAAACATGATGTGGAATTGATGCTGAGTAAGGGACTTATAAGAACTAAAATTTCTATCCACTCACACAGCTAAGCTGCAACCTTCAGCTTTAAATTGGTTGGCATCAGACCCGATTTCTTCAACCAACACTTACGACTATTTTATGGCATCTTCATGTAAGCCCTAGGTCACAGAGACAGTCCTAAAACACACTCACAACTAGCAAATACCAATTCACATATAAAAATAAGTTGGCTTATTAGACGTAAGGCCACGATTCAACCCCATGACAGACATCTCCAACAAAACAAAATATGAAAAAATGTTTCTTTTTTGAATTCACCTCTCAGCAGATTTCTGGCATAAAAACTCTGAGAGTTGCCATGAAAAATTTCTCAAAAATCTATTGTCTGGAGTCGACTTTAAACAGTAGGTTCCGCCGCTCATGTATAAAATTAATGCACACAAGTGGTGTGAGAAGCTAGGTTGTAATCCCGACTAAAGGGTTGTAATGATGTATATATTGGTATACCTCCCTCCATTGGTTTGCTTATTATGCAAAAGTCGAAACACCAAATTGAACTACAAGGTCTTCAGAAAATATTTACAATTGTCTTACCTTGGTTAGCAAAAAATTATAATCCTTATAACTGTAAAACAAACGCTTATTCGAATATTAATTAATTTATTAGTGTTAGTAATTCCTTTTTTTTTAATAAATTTTATTTTATTATGACTTTTTTTAAAAATATTCGATTTTATATTTTAAATTTTATTTCCTTTCAGATTTTATTTTCGAATTTCACAAAAAGTAACGTTTTTTTTTCGCACTTAAAAACACTAACACGGGCATGCACAACACTTAACACTCAATTAAACCGTTTGTTAAAATATTTCGCGGAAAATTATTTATTTTTATGCACAAGAAAAAAGAAAACAAAAAAATTTATTTTAAATCTTAAAAATATAAAAATTTTTTATTAATAATTTAATGCAATAAATTTTATTTTATTTTAAAAAAGAATTTTTTTTTTTAATTTTTTCTAATTTTCGTTATATTTTTTTTTTTTGCTTAGCAAAGCTCGTCTTAACGTTATCGTGCGCAAATCCGAACTGAAATTGCGGGAAAAATAATTTGAAAACTTGGGCGCAAAATAGTTTGTAAACATACATACACACACACACACGAGCACACGCAAAACACCAAACACCATCATTGAACACAGAACACTTTAACAGCAGCACTTAATAGTAATATACTGTGGCAGCAAAAAACACACTCTGTAGCAGACCTTTAGTAAAAGCAACAAGCAGCAAGCAGCATTAACAACAAAAAAAAACATAAACATTAAATCAATACACACACAGCCATATACACACTGTGTGTGTGTGATATGCATATGCATGAAATAAAAGTTCTCTTTGAACATAATTTATGTGGAGTAAAAACTCACTAACAGTGCTTTATTTCTAGAGCAAAACAACCAACAACAATTATTAACATGGAAATGAAAATGTTAACAAAGCATAAAGGGAAATTAAACAGTAAACACAACATAACATCAAATGTTAAGTATTATTTAACATTAATTTATGTTAGCAATGTTAAATATCATTTACATTTCATGGAAATGTAAAGTAATAGAAATTTTAAACTAAAGATTTAATATTTAACAGTGTTTAGCTAATTATAACATGATGTTAAAACCCTTAACAATTGTTTTATAACAAAAGATATAAAAAATAAACAAAGAAATGGAAATGTAAACAAAGTAAATCCCTGTTAAATATTAAAAGTAATTGAAAATTACTGTTATATTACATTTTAGAGAAAAGTAAATGTATTAAATGTTATTTAACAGTAATATTGTTACATTTTTAGATTCATTAACAGAATACAAAAAAATATTATATTATGTTAAAAAGACTTCAGAATTGTTATTAGAATATCTATGCAGCAAATGCTGCATATGTTAAGTATTTTAGCTGTTAATAAACTTCAATGATTTGTTTTCAGTTTTAAACGATAAATGTTAAGGTTATTTAACAGGAATACAAATTCTCAAGGAGTTTTATTTGAAAATTAAATCAAATTAATAAATTTTTATTTCCATTCAGGTCTACAGTTAGCTATTTGGTATATTTCTTATCGGAACTTCCAAGTCATTGTGTTTTACCTTTGTTTTGCTAGCCTATTAGGTCCCCACATATTTCACATGAAATATGAAAAAATTTAAGATTCCAGACGGCGTTAGAAGGCAATTTGCTATCCTTAGTACTAGTGTCCTGAGGATGATAACAAACAGACCACTTTATGCAATGCTAATTGGCTGCCTACTGATGTTCTCCTTGAGCAACATGGAACTCTTGCAGTACTCACTTTAATATCGGGTCCCACATATTTCCCATGAAATACGAAAAAATGTAAGATTCTAGACGGCTTTAGAAGGCAATTTGACATTCTTAGTACCCGTGTCCTAAAGACGATAACAAATAGACCACTTCACGCAATGCTAATTGGCTGCCTTACGCAATGCTAATTGGCTGCCTACCGATGTTCTCCTTGAGCAACATGGAACTCTTGCAGTAATCACTTTAAAATCGGGTCCCACATATTTCCTCTGAAATACGTAAAAGTTTAAGATTCCAGACGGTGCTAGAAGGCAATTTGCTGTCCTTAGTACTAGTGTCCTGAGGACGATAACAAACAGACCACTTTACGCAATTGGCTAATTGGTTTCCTACCGATCTTCTCCTTGAACAACATGGATTTCTTGCAGAAATCACTTTAATATCGGGTCTTACGGTAAGCCCATCCTATCAAAAAATTGGCGACAAGACATTGGTGATTGAAGACCGCTGTGGTTTGTGGTTCAAATCCACTATCCTATGTACGCATGTGTAGTTAAACTTTAATTACCCCGTGGTTACCTATGCAATCAGGGAGAGGCCACGTGAAGGTTGACACCAGACCTTATGACCGGAACTAATCAGGAGTCTTCTTGACTAAACCTACACCGCCAGCGCAACGGTGACGTTCAAGGAACGTACTTTCAAGTCTGCCAAAATTTTAATAGGACAGAGGCAATTGTAGTCATAGCCTGCAACCGTTTATACAGCGGGTTTCAGCCCGGTGTTACAGTGCATACGCAACTAGCTTAAGAAAGTTCCAACCGCCAGCTCAAGGCAAACAAAATCAAAAACAGGAAGGATAGAGTAGTCCGGGAGAAAAAGAGATGGTGGTGCCAAAGAGTAAAGTGAAGAGAGTTCAACCTTAATATCCCGTCTGATAGGATGACGTTTATTGGCACCCCAGTCTAGATCCATAGTGTTTGGTAGAAAGAAAGACCACCACGAGCACTATGTGACTATGTCATGCATTAACGATCATGATAGGATAAAGGATCGTGGCGTTATAAGAACTGTAATAATTGATTATCGGTATCCTGTGGATATCTCTTGACCCCTGAAGAAACTCTGAGAGTAAATGATATGGCCCTGAAAAATTTCTGTCGTTCATAGTCGAAGTAAAATCGCAAGTGCCGCAACTGATGACTAAAATTAACACACACCATAGATTAGCAATGAGTAATCCAAACGATGAGTAGATTCGAGTCATATTCATAATTTCTCACACATATACGCATTCATACTTATTTTAATATGATACTCATATTATTCATATTCAAAGTTTTAAATACTCATTGTACTCATACTTAATAATACGCTTGATGCTGTGGATTTCAACTCTCCTTTACTTAACATATCACAAAATAAGTATGATTCGCGTGCGATCATCTCAATACTCACTAGAAGATTGTGTGTTTGTTTTACTTGATGTCTTTGTCTTTTCTTTCATCTTTCTTCTTTTCTTTCCTTTTTTTTTTGTAAATGCAACAACAACTAAGACAGTAAATTGTGATGAATGATTTGAATCAGTCGAATCGTGTATGAGTACATATTATAATTATTTTTCTAAATTGACGAATCTGAATGAGTTAGCATAAGAATCAAACATATTTCGAATGTTATGAATTTGATTTCAACATTGTACTCATACTAATTGCAATCTGTACCTATAAATCAATCTTGTAGCGGGTACGAATGAATCCGAGTAGTTGAATTTCAATACTGTTGACCTATACGTACTCAAAATTTCATGAGTACTTATGAGACTTATAAATCATTATTGTAGCGAGTACAAGTGAATCAAAAGTAGTTGAATTTGAATACTTTTTACACAGTTTTACTCAAAATTGCCTGAGTACTTGTGGGTAGCGAAAAAAACGATTCATTGCTGATCTCTGACACACACACAACATGTGTGGTGTGAGAAGTTAGGTTGCAATTCGGACTCCGGAAGTATAATCAGCAATTAAATAAATTTTCCTTAAAGAACACTTCTGGTAACTACACAAACTAGCCCCCCACCCCCCTATAACTTGTACTAAGTAGTGAGTAAGGTTTAGTTTCCAGAAAGCCTACTTGGCTTACAAATAAATTCTCAAGTTTTAATGCATAGTAGATAGATTTTTGGTTTCTAGAAATTGGAAAAACAGAAAGAGTACAAATAAAGCTTTCTGGAAGTGTTTACTGTATAAGAGCAAGCTTTTAGTGTTTACCATCGAATTTAAGGTTTCAGCAAGACCTTATTGCTGCCTGTATTCTGGTTACGGCTTTGATTGCTTACATGCGGCATTTTAATTTTTGTTAGCTGTTATGGTATGAGATATAGAAGAAATGTCAACAACCATCAGTGTTATGTCATGGTTAGGTGTTGAGAGATTCCAACTCTTGTTTCTTAGAGAGCAAACCTCGTATATTAACATGATTTTGGAGCTAAAAGTCTCCCCTCATATTTAATTTTAAGCAATATTTTTAGAAAAATTTCAAAATTTCAGGTGACGCTAATCAAAAGCAACCTGAACAAAGTTTTTCATTCTCTTTAAAAACACAATAAGAAGTCTTTTGTAGAAAAAAGAAAAAGAACAAGAAATAAATAGAGATAAACGTCAAATATTTACACAATTTACGCACATTTTTTTAGTTACATTTTACATGGAGAATATTTTGTAAATATTTACACAAATACCGTTCATTTGCTATACTCTTGTCAATTTCTGTTAAAAACAAAAATGAAAAGAGAAGAGAAACAATAGAGCTAAGCATTGTTGCTCCTGACACAACAACAAATTGCTTTGGAATGAAACCAAGGCTGTAAGACATAGCAGTTATGTTGCAGCAAACACGAAAAAAAAGTACCAAAACTAGGGAGAAAAAAACAGCACAAAAGAGTAACGTTATCTTAATGTAGGCAATATTTACATCAGCATGTCAAACTAAAGTAAATAAAATATTTTAACGTTTTAACTTCATTGCAAATGCTTTTATAATAAAAACAACAAAAAAAACAAACAAAAATTAAAAAAATAACACAAAAAAAAAGTACTTTTTAAAGGGAAATTTAACGGAGTGCATAACTTGAGCTATGAGAACCATTATTACATCATTATGATGACAGTGTAAGAAAATTGTTTAGCCGCTGTGCTGACCAATTTCTTCTATGAGTTCGATAGAATTTGGTTAGTTCGGGGACTACAATTACCCGTGGCGTCCCAAAGAGCCGCTATGTATACACAAAGAGAGGTTAGATATCAAAGCTACCACTCCAACCTAACCTAACCAATACTATGTTCAGACAGGCACTTTTATGGAGTTAATAAACGATTATTTGTGGGCAATATTTTATGTGTTCAGACACATAATGTACGCAATTATTATTATGATTATTTTTACAACATTGATTTTATTTTGGTCGCGGAAATTAGATCCAAAAAAATTGTTGTGAAAAAATGGAAAACAACCCAACGTTGGAAAAGGTCTTACTAGTGGGCAACAGGAACGCTAAGCTGTTGCGGTTAGTATAAGCAACTTTTGATTCCAAAATAGTTTTTGCCCGAAGGATAAGCAGGAAGGATAGAGTAGTCCGGGAGAAAAAGAGATGGTGGTGCCAAAGAGTAAAGTGAAGAGAGTTCAACCTTAATATCCCGTCTGATAGGATGACGTTTATTGGCACCCCAGTCTAGATCCATAGTGTTTGGTAGAAAGAAAGACCACCACGAGCACTATGTGACTATGTCATGCATTAACGATCATGATAGGATAAAGGATCGTGGCGTTATAAGAACTGTAGTAATTGCTTATCGGTATCCTGTGGATATCTCTTGACCCCTGAAGAAACTCTGAGAGTAAATGATATGGCCCTGAAAAATTTCTGTCGTTCATAGTAAAATCGCAAGTGTCCCTACTGATGAGTAAAATTAACACACACCAGAGATTAGCAATAAGTATTCCAAACGATGAGTAGGTTCGAGTCATATTCATAATTTCTCACACATATACGCATTCATACTTATTTTAATATGATACTCATATTATTCATATTCAAAGTATTAAATACTCATTGTACTCATACTTAATAATATGCTTGATGTTGTGGATTTCAACTCTATTTTACTTAACATATCACAAAATAAGTATGATCATCTCAATACTCACTAGAAGATTGTGTGTTTGTTTTACTTGATGTCTTTGTCTTTTCTTTCATCTTTCTTCTTTTTTTTTTTTGTAAATGCAACAACAACTAAGACAGTAAATTGTGATGAATGATTTGAATCAGTCGAATCGTGTATGAGTACATATTATAATTATGTTTCTAAATTTATGAATCTGAATGAGTAGGCGTAAGAATCAAACATATTTCGAATGTTAAGAGTTTGATATCAACATTGTACTCATACTCATTGCAATCTGTACTTATAAATCAATGTTGTAGCGAGTACGAATGAATCCGAGTAGTTGAATTTCAATACAGTTGACCTATACGTACTCAAAATTTCATGAGTACTTATGAGACTTATAAATCAATGTTGTAGTGAGTACGAATGAATCAAAAGTAGTTGAATTTCAATACTTTTGACTCAGTTTTACTCAAAATTGCCTGAGTACTTGTGGGTAGCGAAAAAAACGATTCATTGCTGATCTCTGACACACACACAACATGTGTGGTGTGAGAAGTTAGGTTGCAATTCGGACTCCGGAAGTATAATCAGCAATTAAATAAATTTTCCTTAAAGAACACTTCTGGTAACTACACAAACTAGCCCCCCACCCCCCTATAACTTGTACTAAGTAGTGAGTAAGGTTTAGTTTCCAGAAAGCCTACTTGGCTTACAAATAAATTCTCAAATTTTAATGCATAGTAGACAGATTTTTGGTTTCTAGAAATTGGAAAGCCAGAAAGAGTACAAATAAAGCTTTCTGGAAGTGTTTACTGTATAAAAGCAAACTTTTAGGGTTTACCATCGAATTTAAGGCTTGCTGAAAGACCTGATTACTGCCTGTAGTCGGGTTGTGGCTTTGATAGCTTACAAGCGGCATTTTAATTTTTGTTAGCTGTTATGGTATGAGATATAGAAGAAATGTCAACAACCATCAGTGTTATGTCATGGTTAGGTGTTGAGAGATTCCAACTCTTGTTTCTTAGAGAGCAAACCTCGTATATTAACATGATTTTGGAGCTAAAAGTCTCCCCTCATATTTAATTTTAAGCAGATGTGGTAATATTTTTAGAAAAATTTCAAAATTTCAGGTGACGCTAATCAAAAGCAACCTGAACAAAGTTTTTCATTCTCTTTAAAAACACAATAAGAAGTCTTTTGTAGAAAAAAAAGAAAAAGAACAAGAAATAAATAGAGATAAACGTCAAATATTTACACAATTTACGCACATTTTTTTAGTTACATTTTACATGGAGAATATTTTGTAAATATTTACACAAATACCGTTCATTTGCTATACTCTTGTCAATTTCTGTTAAAAACAAAAATGAAAAGAGAAGAGAAACAATAGAGCTAAGCATTGTTGCTCCTGACACAACAACAAATTGGGGACCTACAGTTGTGTGTAATTTTACAAGAGTGGGGGGACCTACAGGTTTAAAGGTCGACTCCGAACTACAGATTTTTGAGAAACATTTCATGGTAATTTTATTTACTCTCAGAGTTTATTGCCAGAAGTCTGCTGAGAGGAAGTCGGCGAAGAAATATTTTCATATTTTCGTTTTGATGTCTAATCCGGGAATCAAACTCGAGTCTTTCGCCTAATAAATGAAAGAAAAGGGGATAGGCAAGTAAGCGAGAACTCACAAGAACGTAATTAAAATACACAAACAATAATAAAACGACAGTTCTCGAGAAGGCCAGGCCACGAACATTTTTTTTTATATTAAACCATCACTCAGGGGATGACCACTACTCATGCAGTGCATTGTGAAGGTTTTTGAGGAAAGGTGAAAAGAGAGAGGGAAGATGGGAACGGTAAGGAAAGGAGTTTTTTTTACTCCCAGAGTTTTGCCAGAAATCTGCTGAGAAGAAATCGCCGAAAAAATAATTTTTTGTATTTTATTTTGATGTCTAGCCTGGGACTCGAACCCTGGAGTTACGTTTAATAAGCCAACACACTACCTACTAGACCACGACGAGAAATTGAAATATTGGATGCAATAATAACGTTTATTGCGATTTATGTAATAAAAGTGCCTGTCTGAACATAGTAAAACAATTATTGCACACCATCAAACACATACAAATGAATCGATTGCATACACCATGAATATTTTTTAAAGATTTTAAACAAAATCACTTTATCTTTCTTCATTTCCAAATCAATATTAACAAATTATCATTCATTCCGAGTTATCACTACCACTGATATGATCAATCATTTTGAACACAATTTAATGGTGATGGCTGTCGCTATGATGTCAACAGATGAGGTCAAAATTTTAAATCATTAAACGTTTAATTTTATTATCTTTTAGAAATTGTTGCTTTTCGTTTTTATTTAATTTAATTGCAATACAAATACATACATACACACATCACACACTTTGTTATATCTGGGCAAATATCATCACCATCATCATAATGATGATCATCATCTAATCAATACAAAACTAATCGTAATCGTAACCAATAGATAAAGAAGCGACAAAAAAATTGACAGGCGCAAGCATTCATTCAAACACTTATACTCGTAGCCAATTCTACTCGTAGTAGTCATTTATTCATTGAATCAGTCTGTCATTCGTTCATTCATTTAAAACAATTAACACGCTTTGGCAATTATTGAAAAATATTTTTGTTTTGTTTCCAAAAACAGTGTCTTGCAATAGGTTGTGCGCATATGGAGTTGTGAAGCCGAGTTATTAAAATGAATAGCGCCTAGAAAGCCAAGCTGGTTGAAATACAAAGGTTTGGTTTGCTATTGGTTACTAAATGCCGTAGTCTAGTAGTTAGTGTATTGGATTATTAGACGTGAGGCCACAGTTCAAATCCCCCAGGCCAGAACGAAATTCGAAAAATATTTCTTCAGCGACTACCTCCCAGCAGATTTATGGCAAAAACTTTGAGAATAAATAAAATTGCCATGAAACTTACTTACTTAACTGGCCACATTCTTGCAGGCGCCTCTGCTGTTTCCGCGCCTACGCCAGTTGGTTACACCAATCGATAACAAGGCTTCCCCGAGTTTCTCCTTCCATGGGATATAAGGTCGTCCTCTTCGCCGACTTCCGTAGATACCTGCATCAAATACCTGTCTCGCCGGAGCATCCGCTTCCATTCGAACGACATGCCCGTGCCAACACAGCCACTGGATGTTAATACGCTGCACAACGTCCATGTCACTGAGGAAGTCATACAGCTCATTGTTGAATCGGATGAGGAAATCATCGCCAACTCGCACTGGATCTTACTTAGGATTTTTCTCTCGAGTTTGCTGCATCAATGCTTAATATTGTCCATTCCTCTGCGCCAAAAAGAAGCACGGATAGAATGAGCATCTTGTAGAGTATTAGTTTTGTCATACGAGAGTGGACTCTGCTATTCAATTGGCTAATAAGACCATAGAAAAAACTGTTGGCAAGAGTGATCCTGCCCTTAATCTGCAGACAGACATCATTTTTGGTGGTAACGGCAGAGCCAAGATAAATAAATTCCTTGACTATATTAAAAGTATAGTTATTGGACGTAATCTGAGACTCAATACGCCGCACGTCTCTACTTGTCGATAACATATGCTTTGTTTGCCCTCATTTACTGTCAAACCCATCTTAGTAGACTCCCGTTCAATAGCACTAATTGCCATGAAAAGTTCTTAAAAATCTGCCGTTCGAAATCGACATATATAAAGTTAACACACACAACATAGATGGTGTGAGAATCTCGGTTGTAATCCTGACTAAAGGGTTGTAATGACCAATTATGTATATATGTATTGGACAATATAAGTTTAGCTCGAAATAGTGCCCAACCGTACAGTGCCGTATACTACTTCCTCCAATTTTAAAAGATCCTCTTCAACCTGGCATTTTAACTCCTCGGGTATAGTCTTGGAAGATCTTTTCCCCCGAGTATCTTCATTTATATGTACATGTCCAGCCAAATTTTCACGGATTTTAATGAGTTTAACAACGTCAAAGCCAGCTTAAGGGCTAAAAAATGTATTCATTGCCATGCCTATACCTGCAGCCAACCCTGTCTCTATAGATCTCAACTTGATCTGCCCGAAAAACTATCCACGCTTCTATGTCCTGTAGCAACACGGTTAGTGGAATTTCGAGAGAGATATTTGTTTTTCAAAAGACCGAAGCCTATTTCAAGCGTCGTTTGGTAAGATAAAATATTCGGAGTGGCTCTTTTCCCCTTCAACTGATGGCCTTATTACCTGGAATAGATAAGCCACGTTTAACACTGTCCTCTTTAATGGGATGGGTGGCATCTTCACGCCATTGGATCTCATCTGCAGCATTGTATGATAAGGAAAATGATTTCAGGAGGCTCTTTCCCCCTTTAACTGATGGCCTTTATTACTTAGAATAGATAAGCCACGTTTAACACCGTCCTCTATAATTAGATGGTAGCCATTTCCATAACTTCTACCATTCAGGAAAGTACTCTGTCGAAGTCCTCGGCATGCTTTCAGGTGGATTATTAGACTCACTAACCTTTTGCTCACTACCAAATCCAAAGTTAGCTTAAAGTTCACCATAATTTAACATGGATAAAATGGCTTATTCGAAAGTTCTAAGTCTGCATCGATACTAGAATTTCCCACTGTCTAGATATGAAGTCCAATTAATTAATATGAGTGGAACAAGTCTAAATTTTTCTCTCAATCTTGAAAAAGTAATTCTGACCGCCTTTGACAACTGCTTCAGTGCCATTCAGCTCCTGGGGCGATTGAATTTTTAACGGTTGCTGGTCTGAGTTGTCTTCTACGAAAGGCCAAATTTTTGTGAACGACGCGAAATTAATTGCCTCGGGTTCTTCTGCACAGTGTGATAGACAGCAGCTGATCTTGAATTTCATCGGCCAACGATAAACAATTTATCCACCATATTGGGAATAGCATTCTCGGTAACTTTTTAAATTTAGGTAACGTTACTGTAGGCCATCGTCATAAATTTCTAAAATGAAAAAGTCTACATCAAAACTGGGGATGCCAAACGGCATTGATTTTTAAGAATCCCGGGATTCGGGATTTTGTAATCAGATGCTATTATTGAAGCCGAGTGATATAGAATTTATTTTCACAATCCCGGAAAATTCCGGAAAGAGTTTATAAAAATCCCGGGATTCGGGATTTGTGAATACCGAAAATCCCGGGATTTCTAGATTTAGGATTTGCCGATTGGCATCCCAAATCAAAACCCACTATAGACTGAGAAATAAATGATCTCTCTAAAACTTTAAAAAGTAAAAGAAATGTTGAAAATTATTTGACGCTCGCATCCCCTGTTGTAATACCCTTTTTAATAGCTCCTCTATTTAGCGGCTTTAAAAATTTCTTAGTATCAACCAACACAAGCAAATGAAAGTGCAATTTGAGTGTTGGTAAATGAAATGAAATGAAAAGTAATTTTAAAATTACAAGTAAAGCCTGATATTGGGGTTAAGACCACCCAAAAACGAAACGAAAACTATTTTTATTAGTATTTTTATGTTTTTTGCTTTTTTTTTATTTAAAAAATATAAATTTTTTTCTACATGGTATATACAATATATGTATGTATGTATGTAAGTATGTTAATAATCGTTATCATAATTGTTCATAAATGTGAGTCATTTTATAATAAAAAAAATTATTTTAAAAATTGTTTTTTTTTTTTGAAAAGCCTATCATTTATACAATATTTGAATAGAGATTAAAAATAATTTCAAATGCTTAAATGCTATTTAAATAAAAATTCATAAATAATTAAATTAATGAAATGAACATAAAATTCATGACACGTTTGATTTAACACAAAAGATCATTTTCAATATGTGAAATTTCTTTTTTTCTGTTTCATTGTTTAATTTAAAAAATAATTATTAAAACGCCATAAAAATTCTTAAAAGGGGGAGAAAGTACCACTGCGGAAATATTTAAAACATTTATTATTAAAAAAATTTTCAAATTAGTTTTTAACTTTTTTAAAATACTTAAATAAATTTAATTTCAAAAGATAAATTGGCAAAAAAAAGAACTTTTAAATTAGTTAAATAAGGTACCTAAATTAGGTACTTTTTGGTGTTCCAATTTTAATTTAGAAATTAAAAATATAAAAAAAAGTGTATACTTGCTAATAATAAAAAAAAATACTTTTAAAGCAGCTAGTACTTGAGGTACTTTTTGAAGTACTGAGGTACTTTTCTTAAATTCATTTCAAATCTAATTTAGAAAGATATTATTACAAAAATACTTTTCAAAAGAATTGCCTTACGATATGTACTTTTAGAAAGTACTTTATGAAAAATAGTTCCACAAAGTACATTAGAAATAGTACCTTTCAAAAACTGTTTAAGCAAAAATTATCGTCCTGTAATGATACGGAACTCCTTTAAAGTTATCGAAACAAAAGAAAAAAAATAAATTTTTTTCATAAAAAGTACCTTTACAAGTACATAATACGTTACAAAAAATATTGCTACGAAAATGGAAATGGTGTTCTTGAAGATGATAAACAAAGGCACCAAAAACTAAAAATAATGGACATGTTTACATAGTCAGCGAATAATCAAAAATATAGCAATAACATTAGTATAAAAAAAGGGATAAAAATGTAAACAGACAACAGCAAAGTGCAGCAGACAAAGAAGTAAACAAGCAATAACAAAATGCCGTATAGAAAAAGCGGATAAAAAAGTAAACAAGCAACAACAACACAGCCGGCAATTTGTTTACATTTATAGAGATTTTGCGAAGCCAACCTCATACAAGTGCTTTCATCAGACTGCTGGCCCTTGTGATATAAAAAGCTAGACAAAGCAAGCAACGACGATTCAGAACAAATTTAGTTAGTGTTGTATGAAGACACGTTGCGTGTGAAGAGAATAATTGTGGTTTGAAGATCTCTGTTATAAAAATCTATTGAACAATTGTTATTGTGTACGCAAAAGTGTGTAAAGAATAATTACAATTAAAGCAAATTGTTGTTGTTTAAGTCAAATCGTGAAAGGTGGCACCCGGAATTGTGCGAACAATAAAGAATTGATTTGAAACTAAACACATATCTACGAACTTATATTTTTAACGTTTTTAAAAGCGTAAAAACGTAACAATATAATTACCAAAAAAAATTTAACAAAAAGTACTTTTCTTGAAATTCAAAAATTAGTATATTTCACAAAGATAACTTACAAGTATACACTGAGCCCCATAAGTAAGTCAACACCCATTATAATTTTAAATTTTCTATTATGAAAAATATACTTGTAGCACAACAATAATTTTGTTTTTTGTTATTATTTTAACATTTTATAAGTAATAAATAAACTATTCTCATTTACTTTTCTAGCTACCCTAAGAAAATTAATTATTTCAGTGGTTATTACTCACTTTTGGCACTCAGTGTATATAGAAAGATACTTCGGCAAAAAGAACTTTTAGAAAAAGACTGAAACGTACTTTTACAGGACATACTTGTTTATATAAAAACTAAATCAAGGAAAAGTACTGTTACAAAAAGTATTAATACAAAAATACCTGGCAAGGTACTTTCGCAACTTACTTATAAAAAAAGTAAAAAAAGTAAAGAAGTAAAGTACTTGTTACAGTAACAAAAAGTACTGTATAGAAATTGAATTGAGGAGAAGTACTGTTACAAAAAGTATTTATACAAAAATACCTGCAAAGATATTTTCGCAAAAAGTACTTTTATAAGAAGTACTTATAAAAAGTGCTTTACATGACAAAATCCAATTTCATATTTGCGGCAGTAACAAAAAGTACTGTATAGAAAAAAATGCTCTTATCAAAAGCAGTTTTTCAAGAAGTACACAGGCCCACAAAAGTTTATATACGATAAACAAATTTCACATATTTCTAGACAAATGCAAAAGACCATCTTAAAATCAAAGAAAGTTGGCAGCCAATTATAAAGTTTTGCAAGGAAAACGGATTGGTTTAAAACTGTTCAGAAATTTGTTAACCGTATGTAAATTTTTGTGGCTGAGTGTACATATAAAAAATATTATTAAGCAAAAACAGTATAAGCAAAAACAGTATACGCAAAAACAGTATAAACAGTACTTTACATATACAGTCAAACCCGGTTATAATGAACTCCCTGGGACCAGAAAAAATAGTTCGTTAGAGGCAAAGTCCGTAATAAACGGGGTGAAGTCATAGAAGAAAATATAAAATACAAAGAATTTTTATCATTTATTAAAAACAAAAATTATTTTTTTAATTCTTTTTATCTATCAGCTGATTAAAGATGCTGAGTTATGAGTTAATGCTGCCATATTAAATAAAACTAAAGACTATTGCCATACTTCAAAAGTTATTTCTGAAGGTTTGTTATAAAAAAAGTTAAAATGTATGAAATTTAATTACTGTGACCAGTAGTAGTAGTAGTTCCTTTTAACCGAGAATTCGTTATAAAGGAGTTCGTAATAAACGAAGTTTTTTGTATGAAATTGTTATTAAAACATTGGGACTTGAAAATATGTACATAATAACCATGAATTCGTTATAAACGAGTTTGACTATATTACCATTACATAAAAGTACCAAATCTAAAAAGTACCTTTTTCTAACCAAATAAAGCATTTTAGCGCATTAATTTCTTCCCCCTTTTGTTAATATATTTTGTTTTTAATTTTTTATCAATTTTATTAGCGAATCGCAAAAAAAAATTGTTCATTCTTAATAATAACCATGGCACGTTAGACAACAATAGGTTCTATAAAACTCTAATTTACACAGGCGTTCACGATTAATACGCTTACAATTGTTCAGCTCATCATTACAATTTTTTAGGCTTTGTGGCGCCGCAGCAATTACCAATTTCTCTTTGCCAGCTGCTAAATCTCTTACAGTTTTACGGCTCACACCATGTATGCCACGAAACCTTTCATCAATGTGATCCATGCCATTACCGTTACCATTACCGTTACTGTAATGTGTGTCGTCGTTTTGCAATTGTTTCATATCGTTGTCGCTTTCGTTGTCGTTGTCATTGTCGTAGTAATCGTCGTTTGGGATGCTGTTTGTGTTAGCAGCATGCGAATGATGATGTTGATGTTGATGATGATGATGAGGGATTTTCAATTCTGTACAAGTTTCCAAAACCAAAAACATACGAAGAAGAAAATCAAAAACATTATTATTAGTTTCCATAAATTACCACCACCACTACCACCACTATTACTACTTCTCCTTATGGTATTTGTTATTTGATTACCTTCTTCTTCGCATTTGGCCACAGTACAGGCACCGTAGACGGGTTCCCTTGCCAAATATTTACATTTATTCGATTCGATCATCGCATTCTGTTTCCAATCAAATTCAAGACATTTTGCATAGCGACGCTGTACACCCTCACCGCAGGTGCGTGAACACTAAGAAGAAATAAGAAAGGGGAAAGGGGGATAAATAAAATGCACTTTAAAAAGTACTTTTAATAAATAAAAGGCAAAATTTGTCTGATTAGAAGATTATATTATTTCCCGAATTGAAAATTTTCAAATAACAAAAAGTACCAAAAATTTTTATAAAAACAAAGGTACCAAAAAAGCACATTTTACAATTAAAACTATCTTTAATAAGTAAATTTTGTTAAACAACTTATAAAATAAAGTTTAGTTATTCATAAAAAATTTATTTTCTATTTAAAAAAAAGAAAAAGTACAAAAAATTTGTACCAAAAAGTACTTTCCTTATTAAAAAAAAAATAAATCGCTTTTTTTTTTTGAAAAGGATCAAAATTTCTATTAACAAAATTGAAAAAAAAAAAATTTTAAATGGTACCCAAAAAAATACAAAAAAAATACCCAAAAATTGTTACACAAAAAGTACTTTTTGGCAAACTCAAATACCATTCACAATAAATTTCCTTTTTTAACTTCTTTAAACTTACCTCTGACCATTCCGAATAATGCCATTTAGGACCACAAAACTCCAAATCGCGTTGAGTACAGTTTTCCACTCCTAAAGGTTTCGTTTCGACCACACATTGACTAGCATCGACCACATAACCATCCATTATGCACAAAACCATACGTGAACGTTGCATATTAAAGCATTCACCCGAACAATTCGACCAGGCAGATGTAAACCAAACACCTTGGCGGCAAGAACGCGTTGGACACGATCGTTTTTGTTCGGGTGTTAGGCGAGCATCACACAAGTCCGTATAGGGAGCGGTACGATCACAATATATAGTCCGATGTTCATGATTAACATCACAGTTCTGCGAGCATTGTTGTGTCCAATCGGACATAAGCCAAACGCCCGCCTTATCGAAACGATCATCACGATGAAAACGCCTAAGGGGTGGGGCCAAAGAGACATTTAAATGGCGTTTACCTAGATAAGCATAATAAAGCTTTAAAGTTATTATTTTGATTGTGAAAGGAAATTTTTAAATACCCATAACATTTCTTATGAGGCCAGGCGAACCTATAAGTTTTGAATACACTTTTGGTGTATTATCGGGATTGCGGGCATAAATTTTTCGTTTCGCCATAAGCTGGCAATTGCAGGTCTCCTTAAGATCGGGTAATTTTTCATTTAAACATTTAGAATCTTCCACCTTTTCAATAGAGCCGCTGGCTTGCTCTTGGACGCATTCAATGTTACGGCTACGTACACCTTCTGACTCATTTTCCTTACACGTACATTCGCCATATTCCGCAGGACGCCAATAGGCAGGGCAGAGGCCCCTATTGCAATGATAAATATCTTCGCTGAATTGAGGCTTCTCTATAAAAGCACAACGTTTAGGGGAATAATAACGACTCAACGATTCTTTGGTGGCTGAGTCTCTTATACAACGAAATATGGGCATTTGGACACCGGGTCCGCAGGAACGATTACATGGACCAAAACCCAATAGTTCCCAAGAAAAACGTCTACGTTTCTTTTCTTTAAGACGTGAATTTGATTGCCGCCTGATGGTTTCAGCAAATTCTCATCAATTTCATCTAAAGGCTGGCCCAATTCATTCCACTGGCTTTGCAACTCCTCAGGTTCACTGATCGATGACGAAGCCACCGGTAAAGTGTAGGTATAGCTTATGCCCGGATTTAATGTATGGACCAAAAGCTAAAAAATATGATAATTTAATTTCAAGGGTTTTGAAATAAAATTAACGCACTCAAGATAAGTGGTGTGAGAAGCTAGGACGTTGTACAATGGGTCAATTCGACCACCGGGTACTGTACTTGTAAGAATTGACAGGTACACGTCCTCTAACCTAACCTAACCTAAAGGGTTTTAAATGGTTTAAGGGACTTACCATTAACTTGACTGGTTTACGTAACGGGCCTTTGGCCACTATGGTACTGGTCTCTTTATTGTAGTCATAGATATCGTCATCGTAAAGGAATATACCACCCTCCGAGGCCTTGTTATTGCCATTTATTATAAAAATATCATCCGTGGTTTTTAAAGCTTTAAAAAATGTTTTAAAAAATGTTTAAGAGACCTATCCTAACTTTCTCTCCCAAAAGTTTGACATCAAATCTTACCTATTAAATTACTACTTTTGGCCAATTGCCTTAGCGTAAGATTCATGGCCCCCATGGGTATAGTGGTGATATAATTATAGCCGTGATTTAATTTCGATTGTGAAAATATTTCACTTACTTTGCGACACAGCACCGAACCACACTTCTGCTGACTATCTTTGGTTGTAGCTGGGCGTATAGCACCACTGCTATGGACCGCCTTAAAGAAATGGAAACAAATATGGAATTTTTACCGTTATAAAGTTAGTAAAAATTTTGTTTATGGGAAGTAAATTTTGGACTCGGAATAGAATACTCACCACCAATAGTAAAAACCAAATTTTATACGAATTCTTCATTTTGCCTTGAAATTTTTATAAAACAAACTTTCTTAAAACGTTCATATTAGAGTTACGTTAATATTACACCATTATTAATGGAAATAAAAAAATTTAAAGACTGAAATGGAATTTTAGTTCCTAGTAAAGAATTATAGAAAGATTGAAATTTTTCAGTAAAGGTCATCAAGCCTAATGCAAAATACCCCAAATTAATCATTTCTAAACTAGAAAGGTCGCCCACCCCTGTGATATCTCCAAAGATGCTGAACAATCGACAAATCCTCCGATTAAGGAACTGTAACGGAAGGTGGCAGCTAAAAAACAAATTAAACTGAATGCGATAGGTCCAGCGGTGATTTTTGGAAGGGTAGGTATATCAGTAAGAACTACATTGGGGATGTCAAGTCATTTTGACTAACGCAATGGCGATTTACATGGCCATCAAAGTTTACTCCTGCGAGAAGCCAAGTGCACACCAAACTCGGATAATCTTTTGAATATTCCCGAACGGGTCCACATTGAGACGGCCACAGAAGCTGTTACGTTCATTTATGTAACAAATATCCGAAATTCGTTTAGTATTCCACCAAAATACAGTGTCCCCTTGCAGGAAACTCCAAAACTTTTAGCAGCAAACCACGTAACTACCAGTTTTTCTGGCTAAAACTCTAAGAATAAATACAAAAATTCAAGTCGCCGTGACCCAAGTTCAAACCCCAGGTCAGACATCAAAACGAAAATATGAAGATATCAGGTATCATATATTAAAGAGCTTAAGAGTAACAATCTATATGAAGAAATGGGCAGCCTTGTATGCTTTAAAGAGGCATAGTTTTAAGAAACATCTGATCTGTGAACCTAAAAGGTTGCTAAGCGACCTTATGTAGGTTTATCGAATTAGATTTTATTGGCTAACCAGTTCATTGGGACGTAACGTTACAAAGTTCCAGATAAATTTAACAAGTTCTGGACTAGCTTTGAAAGTAGCAATGGAAGAGAGGTCGTGAAGGCTATCAATCGGCTGCTTCTTTACAATTATTGGGGACAAATTTAATTCACTCTCAAAACACATACAATGGAACCACTGGATTTCCGAAAGAAAGCTGCTTATAACCTAACCTAACTTTTTTATTTTTTAATTGGTTATTACAACCCTTACTTACTCTACGGATATCTTCACAGTCTAAGAACACATCCGTACGTATACATGTACAGTCTTCAAAGGCATGCGAACTTGATGCGTATCTGTGTATTCCACGTATAATATCTGGCAAAGAAGATAACATAACATAGCTCAGCTCAGGAAAAATGAGTCGATATTTTTTGTTTATAAAACCAGCACTCAGGGGATGACCCCTACTCATGCAGTGCATTGTGCAGGTTTAGGAAAGGTGGAAAGAGGGAAGATGCGAACGGTAAGGAAACGAGTTGCTGCTGGTGACTATAAAATAGCCAGTGCTATACCTTCACCATTAGACAGTCTACAGCAATCGTCCCCAACAGCTCACAGATTCTCACATTACTTATGTTGTGTGTGTTAATTTTATACAGAAGTGGCGGGATCTACAGTTTAAAATCGACTCCGAACGACAGATTTTTGAGAAACAAGAAGAGAAGAAATCGCCGAAAAAATACTTTTTTATATTTTTGACGTCTGGTCTGGAACTCGAACCCTGGCTTTAAGTCTAATAAGCCAGCACACGACCTACTAGATCACGGCTACTCCCAAATATAACAGGAGAATATAACAAAAACGTGTCTTCATGTGGGATCCTAGGTACAGGCATGTTACAAATGCTCGAACAACAGAAAATTTAAATCAATTCACACATAACATTGGAAGTTCTCTACAGACTACCGAAAAACAAAAGGTTTCGTGGAAAACTTCTCTCATTCATAGAAAATCCAGAAAGAGCTCGCGCGGTAAGAATGCAAAACAAAATATGAAGTTAAACCGAGAGATATGAGAGCCCATTTTAGAAATTTGATTGATGTAATAGCAATACACTGGGCTTTAGTAGTGCACGGCCGGAATATTCAAGAATATTTACATACATGCATAGGTAATTGGTTGCGTGTGTTAATTTTATACAAGAGTGGCGGAGCCTACGGTTTGAAGCTGATTCCGAACAATAGATGTTTGAGATACTTTTCCATGGTAGGTTTATTTACTCTCAGAGTTTTTACCAGAAATCAGCTGAGAGGAAATCGCCGAAGAAATATTTATTCTTCATATTTCGTTCTTGAGGCCTAGCCTGGGATCCGAACCCGGGCTTTACGTCTAATAAGCCAACACACTACCTACTAGACTATGGCGACTACAGAAATATATAGAAATTATATTGGCTAGGAATAAGAGAGAAAATCACGAAACATTTTCTCTGTTACCGACAAGCACTTGGTGACCTGAGAGGAAGTGCCCTTGTACAGCCAGAATTTATACACAGAATATATTTTTAAAAATGTTATTTGATTAGAATTCAATGAGGGAGCAATAAATAAAAATTATTTCGAAAAAAAATCAGCAGTTGCCATATTTTTTCTAATACAGTTTTCCCGGTTATTTATGTAGGTCGACTGCAAGCATATGTAAGCCATAAAAAAGACTCTCATAACTCTAATCTCTTTTTTTTACGTAAAAAAACGAAGAAAAAATTGGGAAATTTTTAGCTGGCCGTAGTCAAGTGTAACAAAAGCAAGAAAAAATTTTCAACACTGACTTAACCCACCCCAACAATAAAACAAAACACAACGGAACCAAAACAGAACATAACAGAGGAAAATAAATTCTAATGGATTTTTTTGAAATACTATTCACACAACTCAATATCGTACGCTAATTGGGTCACATAATGATGAAAATGATTTCACAGAAAATTAAGTTTAAGAAAAACTATAAAGAAAAATGTATTGCCATCTCTGTTAAACCAAAAAAAAAAGGGGGGAGAAGTTCTTAATTTTTGTTAAATTATTGACTGCACTTTATGCCTCTTACAAATGATTAACAAACATTATCTCTTTAGTTTTGGTTTTAAAAAACAAAGAAAACAACTGTCAGTCAGTCAGTCAGTCAGTTAGTCCGGCAAGTCAGTTCATTATTGATGCATATCCCCTTAGCATAACCATAACCATTGTGCACTGCACTCTTTGCTTTGGACTGCATGGTTTAATGAAAATTTATTACCAAAAAAATACAACAAAAAATATTAAATTTTTTACCCGAAACAAATAAATTTCCAATAACAATAATTGATAAAATGCTTCAAATTTACTGCCTCCATTGCCACAGATTGTTTCTAGCTAAAGCAATAGAGCAGCAACATTTTAGGAAATTTAAACCTTTAGCAGCCTGTGACATTATACGCTTGCAGTAGTTTTCTGTTCACTGCCATGCACCATGCTAAAGCTAATGCTGTTGCTGTGCTAGTATGTGTGTGTGTGGTCCATTAAAAGTTTGGCAAACCAAATGTGGCTTTATGGCCTATTATTTCTAATGTTAGAGGTTGGCAATGCCAATATTTTGAGTTGTTTTTTTTTTATTAATTTATCGCAATAAAATCATTTTGTATTCAAACTTGGTTCGTTTAATTAAATTGTATTTCATCATCATCATCGTCGCCGTCATTATTATTATGATTGAATTTAATTCAATTAATTTCATTATGATAAATAAGTTGGCAACGCCTTTTATTAAACATGAAATAAAAATCGTGTACAACTTAGTTGTCAAGTGAATCATTTGTCATTGACTTTTCGGCATGTGCAAGCTATTGTTCGTGCTACACCTGTACCTCAAAGCAGTGCCAATTAATCTGGCAACATTACACAACAGTTCCAGATAGTTCTGAATAAAAAGTTTTATAAGAGTTGTTTCCTTTTAGTCCCCGAAGTCTAATAGGTAGTGTATTGGCTTAATAGAGGTGAGACCTCGGTTGAAATCCCAGGTCAGACATGTCCACCAAAATGAAATATTAAAAAAAGTATTTCTTCGGCCACTTCCCCTTAGCAGATTTCTAGCGAAAATTGCCTTGAAAAGTTTCTCGTTCACAGTCAACTTCAAACTGTAGGTCCCGCCACAATTCACGTATGAAATTAATAAGTGGTGTGAGAAACTAGGTTGTAATCCCGATTGAAGGGATGTAATGACCGATTAAGTATGTGTATTGAAGTAGCCGTCGCCCGAGTTCAAACCCCAGGTCAGACATCAAAACAAAATTAAAAAAAGATATTTCTTCGGCCACTTCCCCTCAGCAGATTTCTGACGAAAACTCTGAGAGTAAATACAAATATTGCCATGAAAAGTTTCTTAAAAACTGTCGTTCGGAGTCTACTTCAAACCGTAGGCCCCGTCACTCATTTACGAAATTAATAAGTGGTGTTAGAAAGTTAGAAGTAGGTTGTAATCCCGACTGAAGGGTTCTAATGACCGATTAAGTATGTGTATTGAAGTAGCCGTCGCCCGAGTTCAAACCCCAGGTCAGACATCGAAACCAAAATATGAAGACATTTCTTCGGAGACTTCCTCTCAGCAGATTTCTATCGTAAACCCTGAGAGTAAATACAAAAATTGCAATGAAAAGCTTCTTAAAAGCTGTCATTCGGAGTCGACTTTAAACTGTTCATATATAAAGTTAACGCACACAACATGAGTGGTGTGAGAAGCTAGGTCGTAATCCTGAATGGAGGGTTGTAAAGACCGATTATGTATTTATTAAGGTTTATGCCTCGAACTATATTCTTTATAGATGGCGGCTTTATTTTTCATACATTTTTCTTTTTAACTTTCTAAGGGTTCACGAGATAGCTATGCTATACTAGCCGTTGTCTAGTGGTTTGTGTATTGGCTAGATGAGTTGACTGAATTAAAATCTCAGTTCTGCCATTTTAAAAAAATACGATGAAAAAGAATAATGGACTGAATGAAATCGGTAAGAGCGACAACATTATTGTGTTAAGCTTACTTACATCCTTAATTGGTTATTACAATTAGTCAGGACTATCACCTAGCTGCTCGGGTGATTTTTTTCTATTATCCTTTTGGCACATTTTGTGTTTTGTTTCACTGTCAAACATCTTCAGTTTGGTCTATAATTTAACCACGAATCAGCTTTCAAATGAACAACGCTTGCAAATCATTGAATTTTATTATCAACATGCGTGCTCTGTTAAGAAAGTTCATCGCGCGCTTCTTCCATTTTAAGGTCAGTTTAATCAACCCACTGAAGTGGCTCTTCGGGCTATGGTGACTAAATTTCGCATTAAATATACATTGTTGGTCTTTAAAACCAACACGCTTACGTAGAGTGCGAGCTGAAGAAAATATCGCAGATGTATCGGCCGATGTTAATGATAACCATCAATTATCTATTCGTCGCCGTTCGCAGCAATTGGGGCTCTGTTACTCAAGGATTTAGGTGTGAAACCTTTCAAAAGACTTGCATGACATGTGGTTTCAACAAGACGGTGCCACATGGCACACAGCACGCGTAACAATGGACTTATTGAGCGACGAGTTCAGTGAACATTTTATTTCACGGTCGGGACCGGATCGACTAACGATTTTAGACTATTTGTTGTGGGGCTGTGTTAAAGCTCATATCTATACAGACAATCTCGCTACAATTGACGCATTGGAAGACAACATTGAAGCCTTTATTCGTGAGATACCGGCCGAAATATTGGAAAGAGTATGCCAAAATTGGACTAAGCGGATGGACCATTTGAGGCGCAGTCGCGATCAACATTTGCATGAAATAATCTTCAAACATTAAATTATATGGACCGTACTATCGATTCAAATAAAATTTTCATGCATTTTTCTGAATTTAATGTGTTTTTTTTTTTTTTGAAAAATTGTCCTATAGCTCTTAAAAAATCACCCTCTATTTGTTAATTTTATCGATGAGCTATAAACGACATTTTGTCGTGGAAGAAATATTTTTTTTAAATACTTCGTTATGTTCAAGATGTCTAGGTCAAGGGATGAACCACGAATTATCGTCAAATTAGCGAACACAATGCCTGCTAGGCTACGGCTCCAAAAGTGCAAAGACACATAATGAATTTTGGACTTTACTATTCAGTGCTTGTCTTTTAAACCAATTGCAATTTAGTCTAGACGTCATTAGGTCAGGTTAGAGGACGTGTACTGTCAACTGTGACAAGTACAGTACCCGGAGGTTGAATTGACCCATTGTACAACGTCCTAGCTTCTTACACCACTCGTAATGTATGCGTTAATTTTATACATGAGGCAATTTTTTTCATGGCAATTTTTACTCTCAGAGTTTTTGCCAGAAATCTGCTGAGAGGAAGTCGCCGAAAAAGTATTTTCATATTTTCGTTTTGATGTCTGACCTGGGATTCGAACTCGGAACTTTCGTCTAATAAGCCGACACACTACCTACTATACCATGGCGACTTCAAGACGTCATTATTATTGCATTTTTGAAGAAATCACGATCAGTCCGCAGATCCTGTAATGTATGAATACAACGTCTGAGTTATGTGATTCAAAATGAAACAGTTTTCCATGAAAGTTTGTGTCGTTTTGAGCATATCTCGTAAGTTGTCATTTTTATTCCTAGACAATATCAGAGAAGTCAAAATGTCAAAACATTTTAGAAAATATTTTCACTTTCTTTCGCTTTAAATATTAAAAATAACTTTAACAGATAACATGAAAACAAGTGTGTAGATGAATTATAATTGAAAACAATATGGCCCCGCCAATAATAATATGCCAGAACACCTTTTGGAAATTTGTTTCTTTTCAATTCAATTATTTTTGGTATTCGTTGGCTTAAAGCCAAATTGATTGAATTTTAAAAAAACTATCAGCATACAAGAAAATAAAGATTTTAAATTGCAAATCCATCATCAATTGTTGCTAAAAATAACGCAATTATTGTAAGAAAAAATTCCACAATTTTGAAAAGTAAAAGCAGTAGGCCCATAAATTTATGAATGATCAGGATCAGAGGCAGGCGGAATATTAAATTTGATTGTGTTTTTTGAAAATGGAATGAAATTTTTTTTGTAAAGGATATTTTAATCCATTAACACAGAGTAAACTGTATATACAGGTAGTCCCCGACTTACGATCGTTCGATTTACGATCGTTCGACTTACGACTATTAACACTTACGACCATTTTTTTTAAATTTTTTCATAGAAAGTAATTAAAGAAGACAAATATGTAGTTGAGGGGAATTGTTAAAATATACGAGAAAAATTTAAAAAAAATAAAAAAAAGAACAAAAAAATGCTATTTGCATTCATATTTTACTACAAATAATACATTACATTAGCAAAATCGAAATTTTTTAAGTGAATTATTTCATTTCACCCTCAGTATGTAATTTTCCTTTTAACTTCGACTTACAACCGATGACCAGGAACCTATCTCGGCCGTAAGCCGGGGAATACCTGTATATACAACAGTTGCATTCCTTCTTAAGTGAAAATGGTTACAACGTAATCGAAATCGATTTGATCAGTTCAAAGAGAGATAATGCTAACCAAAAGGATTAAAGATAACTGGCAGGACCTACTCTTTAATACTGATTCCTAACGGGAAGAAGTCGCCGTAGTCTAGTAGGTAGTGTGTTGGCATATTAGGCGTAAAGCCAGGATTCGAGATCCAGGCCAGACATCAAAACAAAATATAAAAAGTATTTCTTCGGCGATTTCCCTCTTACCAGATTTACCATTGAGGTTATGTATACAGAAGTTTCACTAGACAGGGAACTACACAGGATTTCCTACTTTTTACGTGATTAGAAAATCTGCAAAAAGCATGTGGATACGCCTCAACCGTTCGCCAAACCTGGTATACAGAATCTAAGTTATGGGATGCATACCTATGACTATCAGGAATTACATTAACTGGGCATCGGCCCGTTAGCAGCAAAATTTCTGACGAATTTGCAAGAGAGGTAGTCGAAGCAAACTTTATTGCTTCAGAGCCTATCGAAAAGAATTCAGTTCGAATTCGTCGTAACCTTGTAGTGTATTGGCTCATAAGACGTAAGGCTATGGTTCAAACCCCCGATCAAAGATCAAAACGAACATATGAAAATATTCTTCGGTGACTTCCTCTCAGCAGAATTCCAGCAAAAATTCTGAGAGTAAATAAAATTGCCATGAAAAGTTTCTCAAATAAAATCTGTCGTTTGGAGTCGACTTTATAAAATTAACACACACAAGATAAGTGGTGTGAGAAACTAGGTCAATAATCCTGACTGAAGGATTGTAATGACAAAGGCAACAGCAGGAATCTGCTGTTTCGCCAGAAATCTGCTGAGAGAAAGTCGCCCAAAGAAAATGTTTGTTTATGCCAATACACTTTCTACTTATTTGTGGCGACTTGCCCGTTATTACAGCTTCAGCTTAGGACATGAGCATCCACGGGCAACTAAGATGGTTTCTACCATGGACTCCCGTCAGGTTTAACGCAAATTTTGTTCTTCATATGTCCATATGGAGGTTGATCTCTATGGGCCCCTCTGTAAGTGGCAAATAGGCTATATCTCCGTTATATATAATTTGATGCAGGATACGCACAGCAGCAGTAATCCGGTACTATTTTGAAATGACTCAGTGAACATCTATGGTACTATTAGGGTTAATGGAGTGAGCTATAGATTATGCTATAATAAGGTCATCTACTCGTATTTATCATTTTGGATAACATTTTAATGATTTGCTTTCGTTTGTTCTTTCAAGTTTTTTCTTCTTTTTTTCTATTTGTAAATAATTTTTCTGGTTTTTTTTTACATAGGCATCTACGTCATAGATAAACGCCATAATTTATCATTTTAATTTCGCTTTTTAACCGAAAGATGCTAATCTCTTAGTGGCAGACAAAAAAGTATTTTTACAACCCACAACACTGTGTACATACATGCCATGGGAGGTGTATTGAGTTTGTTCTTATGTTTGTAACATTTTAAGAGGCACATGTTAGGTTAATTATACAGAGATAGTTATTGAGAAAAAATAGGACTCAAGGAGGACAGTACCTCTTTATCTAATACCACAATATAATTCTTGGATGTCTACATGACCACACTTTAATTCTCAGCGATTACGATTATGGAAGCTCTCCTTCCCATAAGCTAATCTGTTCGATTGATGTTGTGAATTTTTATGTATAATATGGGACCTAACAGAGGACCTAAAAAAAAATTTCTTCGGCGGCTTCCTCTTAGCAGATTTCTGGCAAAAACTCTTCTCAAAAATGTGTCGTTCGGAGTCGACTTTAAACTATAGGTCCTGTCATTCATATATAAAATTAACCCACCCTTCATAAGTGAGAAGCTAGGTCGTAATCCTGACTGAAGGGTTGTAATGAGTGCATTGAGTGTATTTAATCTGTAGATGTCTTTGAGATCCGTCTCAATAGCATATTAACAATGTACACTTAAATTTAGACCCAAGTCCTCCAGCCTCTCATGATTTCAACATTCATTTCGATTAGACGCATTACTTTGAAATACCACTTCGCTATGATTTCAGCACCCTAGGGATGGCCCCTTGTTGATTTTCTAGCTGGAACATGTTTTTCATCTAATCTAATCAGGATCAGGCATTGACTTCAAATGGCCGTTACCAGATCATGCTATGACGGCTCATGTTATGTATGTAAGACCTAACAGAGGATGATAGTTTTTTGCCCTGCATAGCTGATACAACATCTGCAGACGGTCGGTCCCATTTACAATGAAATTTCTTCTCTTTTGTTAAGTGGTTTAAGCGAGTTCTTATAAGATTTTTTACCGGTTAGAGTAAAATCGGATGTTAGCAATTCTAGGGCGTGACATATTAAGCATCCGACTTATCTAGGAATCTTTACAAAATCTGCTAAGCAAGTGGCTAGTGGTTCGAGGATAGAGAAACTGAAATTCTAGGGCAACTATTTCTTTTAAAAATATAGGCAAGATTCAAAGCTAGTTTTAGATTACGAACAAAGGATTAGGAATTGTTTTTTTTTAACATTTCATTCCATGTCTTAAACGACCTATTAATAAATAGACTAATGGCCTATTTGCCAACGACTTTTTCCCATTCACTCCAATCATGTTAGCGTAAGGCGTATGAGAATTTTTTAAACTCGGTTTAAAGGCCATTTGACTTCGAAGATTTTATGCAAATATCTTCACATTTGTTTAAGGCTTCATTAGATTTTCCTCTGTATTGTCCTTCACCCATAGTTAACGATCTATGGTTCACGTTTCTGTGAAACACATATCGTGGGAGATCTGGTTATAGTTTTTGCTCAATAATACCATGAATTTCTATAGAAATAAACAAAATTTATGAAAAATATCCCCATACATGTGATAATAAACTCACGGATAGACTTAATATATCTTCCGTAAGATCAAGGAGACCATAACAAATGATTTCAACTGTCAACACAATTTCTATGCGCACCATTTCCAAATAATTCATGCAGTAACGTGACACAAAATGTAAAATTTTTTTAAAATTGTTTTCTCTTTACGAAAATTTATTAACAAAACCTACTAAATGCTAGACAGGAGAGTCATAAAATTAGAATATTTATTTTAAAACAACAACAATATGAAACAAAAATTGTTTTCTAAACAAAAGAAAATTTATTTAATTTTGCGTAAATTTAATTACATTTTAAATGAAAACAAAAACAAAAAATTTAAAAAAAAAAATATTTTCTTTGATCATGAATTTATTTTTTCCTCTTTTTAATTTTCACTTTCACTGTGTAAACCAGAAAAATATTTTTTATTTATGAATTTAAGGCGGTGAAAAAAGTAAATTTTATAGTCCACCACACCATAGGTGGTAGGGATAATTTAAATTTTTTTGTTTTATATTCATGGTTGAAGGTCTAATAATAAAGTCGTAAACATTTCCAACGCCACAAGAGATTTTAATTTTTTTTAGTTTAATTTTTAAGTTATTTGCAGGTTCATTTGCAGGTTCATTCGAAGGCCATGGCAGTTCTTCTTATTGCCTTATTAGATGAGAACCCATTGATTAACCCCCAGTTCAGACAATTACAACTAAATGATATCAGAAAACATATTTCTTTAGGCGACTTCTATCAAAAAACAACGTAAATCGAATTTTATATCGCTCATACTATAAAGTAGTATGTTTTTAACAAGGCACTTAGAAAAGTTACAGTAATCCCTTGATTTACGTCGCAGTTGGTTCCAAAAATAGGAGGCAACGTAAATCGTAGGATTACTGTAATACTGTGTTCAGACAGGCACTTTTATTGCATAAATCTTAATAAACACCATTATTGAGCTCAATATTTCAAATAAAGTTTCAATTAATTATTGCGCAATAAATACGCAAATTGTTATAATATTGAATAAAACTTTAAACATAAAACTGTTATAAGTACGTTCAGTGAGCATATACAAATTTCCGAATACTTTCAATTGATATTTGTTTACCATAATATACGCAATTATGTGTCTGAACACTTGTACTCAAATAAACAAATATTGACTTAATAAAATTGCCTATCTGAACATTGTATAAAATTAACATAGGTAGTGTGAGATGCTAGCTGGTAATCCTGACTAAAGTGTTGTAATAACCAATTAAGTAAGTAAGTAATGGTGAGGAAGAACAGACGAGATAGCATTCTGGAGCTCTCAGAATGTGAATATATGGTCAGAACATGCCTAGTCCAAGGGTCATTTGGGTAAAGTCCACTAGATATTAAGATTTCTGAAAAATAACCGCGATTTATAGTTGTATGACAGAATAGATAATGACAATGTTAGAATAGGATCTTATGTAACCCGACTAAGTAATGCTGATAGAGGAGGCTGTCAATTGAAGCTAACTTTGGTTGCCAGACTAAGTTTAAATAGTCCCGATACACACATACATAATTGGTCATTATAACCCTTCAGTTAGGG
Organism: Sarcophaga peregrina; assembly: GCA_014635995.1. Classification (NCBI taxonomy): domain Eukaryota; kingdom Metazoa; phylum Arthropoda; class Insecta; order Diptera; family Sarcophagidae; genus Sarcophaga; species Sarcophaga peregrina. The sequence continues at coordinate 84,578,341 of CM025791.1, forward strand.
TTACGACCTAGCTTCTCGCGCCAGTTATGTTGTTGGCTTTAATTTTACACTTGAGTGGCGGGACCTTCAACAAGTTAAAGGCGACTTCGAACGACAGACTTTTGGGAAGCTTTTCATAGCAAATTTATTTACTCTCAGAGTTTTTTTTTATAAAACCAGCACTCAGGGGATTACTCCTATTCATGCAGTGCATTGTGCAGGTTTTTTTTTGGGAAAGATGAAAAGAGAGAGGGAAGATGCGAACGGTAAGGAAACGAGTTGATGCTGGTGACTATAAAATGGCCAGTGCTATACCTTCACCATTAGACAGTCTACAGCAATCGTCCCCAAAAAGCCTGCTGTTTCTCACACCACTTATGTTGTGTGTGTTAATTTTATACTGATGTTGCGGGACCTACAGTTTAAAGTCGACTCCGAACGACAGATTTTTGAGAAACAAGAAGAGAAAGAGAAGAAATAGCCGAAAAAATACTTTTTTTATTTTTTTATTTTTGATATCTGGCTAGGGACTCGAACCCTGGCTTTACGTCTAATAAGCCAGCACACTACCTACTAGACCACGGCGACCCCACACTTAGAGTTTTTACCAGAAATCTGGAAATATTTAAATATTTTCGTTTTGATATCTGACCTGGGATTTGAACTCGGGCCTTATGTCTAATAAGCCAACTCACTACCTACAAGAGTACGGCGACTATTGAGATTTAGGAGGAGATTGAGGTATAATTGACAGATTTGCTGTATAATCTTATTTTGAGGTAATTTAATCCGATTCCTTTGTGAATAGCTTCCCGGGGATTAATGTTTTAGATTTTTCGCCATTAGAACAGAATTGGCATACAAAAGTAGAGCATATGTAGGGCTAGTAAGGAATTATTTGCCAGTAACCTTACGGAAAAGCACCACAAGAATGTAGTTGATTAAGAAATTTTATCCACATACAGTCCAGCGGTTTAACATTTGGTCCTTCGAGCCGAAGGAACTATGCTCCAGAAATCAGTTTTAATGATATGGTAACACTGACTAGCCTTACTTACTTATCCAAAACTGGAAAAAAAAACTAAAGTATGGGAAAGAATGTTTCCCCACTAGTAAAGAAAATTGCCATAAACACCAGGGGACTTATTTCAATCTGATAGATTTCTTATAAGAGAGAAGAGAAGAGAGAGGAGAACCCTAGTTTGTGTTTAATATTCAAATCAAAAAAAGAGTGTCAAATGTAGTCTGTATTTCCATCTAATAATGGCAATAAAATTCCCTTTAACGTGAAATTCTAAGCCAAGTAATGGCCTATTAGACAATGACTTCCGGTTGTTGCATGTTATTGCCATAACAAGCCATGTTACCACATTAAATGTGAATACGTCTGCAGCAGCAAGAGCAGCAGCAGCAGTAACAACACTAGCTTTAGCAGCAACATGATTAAAACATTTAATGTCAGCTTAAATTACATTTTAAAGCTTTACGAATGAAATTACAGAAAACAAATGAAAAACAAATAGAAACAGAGACAGAAAAAGAAATAAGAAAACAAGCAAAGAAACGGTAATAAAAGCAAAGTAGGTAAAGAAATTTCATCTCCATTACCAATAAATAAAGGCTCTCCCGTCTGTCTGCCTATGTAGTTATATTTGTTGAGTGTCTAATAACATTGACTTAAATTGTAATTAATGTGTGTCCCCCCCTGTTTGTCTGCCTATATTTTTTTTTGTTTAGTCACCTTTAATTGTAACGCGTTTTTATTTTTCTTATTAACTTTAAATATGTTTTTGGTTCAAAAACTTATTGCTGTGGATGTCACTTAAATCTTTTTTTTTTAATTTTTAAATTCACGTAACGTTATATGGACAGTTACACAGTGTGCGTAATAAATTCAACAATCAATCGAAATTTTAGAAATCACACGTAAATTACTAAGAGATTTACCAGCGATAATTGACGTTTCAACTGTCAAAATTCTCAACACCATTTACTCGTCATTGTATTGCGTAAATAACAACAAAATTTACTTGATAACTAAAGGGTTACGCTGTAAAAGTGCACTTTTAAAATTTTTACAAAGAAAACTGCACCTGTAGGACCACTGCACGTAATTGCTTGTGGAATTATACGGTAAATATAGCGTATCGAGTGATTTGAATCGAGTAGTCTTGTATTCAAGTGCAGTATAGAAAAATGATTGAAGACTATATATCGGAGACATGACCCGTTCAATATTCATGTCACACAGCGCAGAACAGTTTGCACAATGATTAGGCGTGACTCTAGCAACCATTGCAAAGGCACATTGTTTCATTCAAAGCACAAAAATTAGGTGGCACATGGACAGCAGCAAGAGACGCCCTTGCGCTGACCAACTTCTTCCTTTTCCCTGATTTAGCGGAACTTGGTTAGTACAGGGACTGCGTTCACCCCTGGCATCACAACGGGCCGCCATGCGTGCTCAAGTGAGCTTTGTGATATCAGAGCTACCACTACGACCTAACCTAAGAGACGTTGAAAGAATATATTTTGCCTACCTAAAATGCTGTCTAAAATCGTCGAAATCTAGTAGGCAGTATGCTAACTTATTAGACGAGAACCCATGGTTCAAACATCTCTAACAAATTGAAACTGAAAAAATACTTACTTTAGCGACTTCCTCTTAACAGTCTTCTGGCCGAAGCTTTTTTAAAATAAAATTTCCATCAAAAGTTTCTTAAAAATCTATCCTTTGGAGGGGAATTTAAATACTAGGCCTCGAACTCATGGACAAAATGAATACATCTGTTATAAGTGGTGTGAAAGACTAGCTTGTAAGCCCGTAGCCGGAGTCGACTTTAAACTGTAGGTCCCGCCATTCACGTATAAAATTAACGCACACAGCATAAGTAGTGTGAGAAGCTAGGCCACAATCCTGAAGGGTTTGTAATGGCCAATTATGTTTGTAAGCCAGACTACAGTGTTGTAATTAAGTCAGTAAGAAATGGTAGTTGATCGCTTAGAAAGAAAATCATTTTTGCAACGAATTATCACTTGCGATAACAAATGTATTCATTACTGACAATCCCAAGCGCAGGATATCATATATGGTGCACTGAAAATAAGTAAAATCTTCAGGTCAAGTGAATATCCAGTGCCTCTAGGTAATGCGCTATATTTGATGAAGTCAGAAAAGTGAGAGAGATCTACCTCAATCCAGACCTTACTGTTTGGAGTGTTTTTAAAACACTTCAATACCTCGAAACAACTCGAGATTATCTTTTCATGGATCAACATCCCATATGGCGTACGACATGCCATAAATCGTAAATGGCAGGAGGAAGCAGAATCACTAGCTATTGGTTTCTGGGATAAGTTCGAATATTCGAATATACTGCTGATATGCTTAAAATTTTCCTGTGGTATACTCAACGAAAGAAAGTTAATCGGCTTTTAGACGATCCAAATTTTTGTTAAGTAATTACAACGGAATTGGGATCGATTCATAGCCTAGCATGAAGACTCCCAGATGAGGAGAACAAATCACAAGAACAAAAACTTGGCATCTGTATGACGTTAATACATCTCAGAAGAAAACATCTGGATATCCATGGAGTATTAGGCAAGCAATTATTCTTACTAATACCAAACGACACGATGAAGTTTGTCAGATAACTAGGACTGGGGGAAATTTTGCAAGGATTATAAATCGTCTGATCGCAGTACTCTCCTAGTTCTTTTGGTAAATAAATTTTAATTCTTACTTTAATTTTGTTGTAAAAATCAATTGATGCAATGAACACATCGATGTATTTTTGAAGACTGTATAGTGCCTTAGTCTAGTAGTTATTGTGTTGGCTTCTTAGACGTAAAGCCCGGGTTCATATCCCAGGTCAGGCAGCAAAACGAAATATGAAAAAAAATATATTTCTTCGGTAAATAAGTGAAAAAAGTTTCTGAAATTCTGTCGCCGTTAAGCTGTAGGTCGCGCCACTCACGTATAAAATTCACGCACACAACGTGAGTGATGTGAGAAGCTAGGCCGTAATCCTGACTGAAGGGTTTTAATGGCCAATTATTTATGAATATCGATATTTTATTATAATGACCATCACTGGAACAATCTCTCTCGATTACACAACATTTGAGAGAAGGTTGTCAAAAGTTTGCTTTCCTGGAATAGAATTCATGAATTATCATAAAGCTGAGAAAATATCATAGCATACGGCAGACAATTGTTTGTTCTTTCACAAACCCATCATAGTAAAGAATTTATTTCCCATAAAAGTTATCGATTATTGAAATATTTTCTTGAATTTTGTGTTTCTCAACAGTTTTTGGAAAGGAAATTTTATGTTTGAATAAAAAAAAGCAAATTTCCTCTGGGAAAGGCTGTTTAAGTTAAAAACGAAAAGAAAAATTTTAAAATTCAAAAAAATAAAAATTTTTAATTTAAAATTATTTTTTAAATTTTAATTTAATTTTTAATTTAATTTAAAATTTTTAATTTTTAATTTAATTTTAATTTTTTTAATTTAAATTTATTTTTAAAAAAGAAATTAATTTAAAAAAAATTTTATTTAAAAAAATTTTTAAATTGTTTTTAATTGAAAAAAAAAAATTCTTTAAATTAAAAACAATTTAATTAATTGATTAATTTTTTTAAATTTTTTTTCTATTAAAAACAATTTATAAATTTCTTTTTAAAATTAATTTTTTTTTAAATTAAAATTTTTTTAAATTAAAGTTTAAATTAAAATTAAATTAAAAATTAAATTAAAATTTAAAAAAAAATTTTAAATTAAAAATTTTTATTTATTTTTTTTAATTAAAATTTTTTTTTTAAATTAAAATTTTTGTTTTTTAAATCCTCTTCTAATGATATGAGATCAAAATAAATAAAATGATATGAATACAAAACTTTCAATATTTCTTTATTTTCCTCTTTGTTTTAATCATATGGATTATGGTATGGCAAGATGTTAATCATTTTTTCATATTCATATGAGGCTTTAGGCTTTAAACTTAGTCTTTAATTGAACATTTTGTTATCTTATCATTTAACATCCTATAGACAAATCTGTTGAAATATGTTTTAAAATGTTATCATTATCAGTTCATATCTCTTCTTCTTGGTTTTTTTTTTCTTTGAGATTTTATAAAGTAAAGTTTACATGAAGCATTCGCTAATCCTTTTTGAAGTCACAATAAATTTCACAAGATTTCAAGACTTTAATTTAATTGCTCATATAAGACTTGTTTAGCACAAGTTAAGTTTCATGGGAAACGTTAACAAACACATTGGCATACACATACACCGTAAACACACAATACAATACGAAGATTTAGTTTTAATGATGGTAATTACGAAAGACACGCACAAGTTAAAAGAAAGAGAGAAAAAAAATAAATAAACGCGATATGAAATGATCATAAACGATTTAGCACTTGTTAAGAAAATTATTGAATTTAAGGGAAAAAAGGCAAAAAAATTTTTTAAAGATTACAATTTAATTTTCTTTTTTTTAATTTATGTTTTAAGGTAAAAATTTTTTTCTTTAAATTTTTTAAAAAATTTTTTTTCTTTTATTTTTAATTTTTTTTTAATTTTTTTGAATTTTTTTGGAATTTTTTTTTTAACTTTTTTTTTAATTTTTTAAAATTTTTTTTTTTATTTCTTTAAGTTTAATTTTTAATAATTATTTTTTTTTAATATTTCAATTTTCAAAATTTCGTCTTGTTGAAACGTTGACAATTTACACACGAATGAGAAACTTTTTAATTAAAACAGAAAAATTTATGATTACCACTGACAAAACAAATCGTATCGGAAACAAAATATATTTACAACAACAATTACAATAAAATAGAAAACAGATCCACAACAGCAATACCAACAACAACATTCAACAACAATAGAAATACTCTTATATTGTTCGACAAAAAGATGCCTCAACCAAAAAAAGAAGAAAACAACAACAAAAAAATCAAACGAACTGTACCAGATTCATTGTTGGCCACACTTTTTTATCTTCTATGCGGCCATTCATCTATCTCTTCTTCAACACCGAAAATTTTATGCGTTACTGTATACGTTTGTGCCCTTAATAAAGCCAATAATAATGGATTCGCATATAATATGTACTACTATAGGCCAGCGTAGCAGCAAACAAAGCGAAGAAACATAATAACGCCAGATACCAGTGCTCCAAAGTACCGGAATACCAATAGAGTCAAAACAAAAAACTTATTATGACTGTTTAAATGCTTTTTTTGAACCATCATCTCAAATAAAAAAATCAAAGAAAATACCAGATGCCCATCAAATGCAAAAAAAAATAAAAATTTTGTCCATCAAGAACGACTATTGGACAACCTACCATATACCATAGTACACTTTTACAACCTTTGGCCATTAACAACATTTTTTAAATACCGCTAGGCCGATTACTTTGTTTTGATAGTAACTTAGAAGAGCTCTCTTCTAGGTCAAGTGTTATCCCCACTTTAACGGTCTTTGGCCATTGACAACTTTCTTAAAATGCTGCCTAAGCAAGGTTCTAAATCTGCAAACTAAGAAGATAGTATTGCAGTAATGGTTTCAAGCATGCTTGACAGAGTGGTAATGGATATTACTAAACAGACTCTGACTCATACAGCTACTACATATCTATCCAAACCTTTTTGAAATATTTACTACATATCCATGGTTCTGGGGCTGCAAACCACGCTGATGGTACTGCACTGATGGTTACAAGCATGCTTGACAGAGTGACAGACTCTGACTTATACAGTAGACTGCTACTTATCTATTCAAACCTTCTTTAAATGCTGCCTAAGCAAGGCTCTAAATCGGCAAACTAAGAAGATAGTATTGCAGTAATAGTTTCAAGCATGCTTGACAGAGTGGTAATGTATATTATTAAACAGACTCTGACTTATACAGTAGACTGCTACTTATCTATCCAACCTACCATATACCATAGTACACTTTTATAACCTCTGGCATTTAACAACATTTTTAAAATACTGCAATCTTCCTAAAATTCTGCCTAAGCAAGGTTCTAAACCCGCAAACTAAGAAAATAGTATTGCAGTAATGGTTTCAAGCATGATTGACATAATGATAACCGATATTACTAAACAGATTTCAACTTATACAGTAGACTGCTACTTATCTATCCAAACCTTCTTAAAATGCTGCCTAAGCAATGTTCTAAATCTGCAAACTAAGAAGATAGTATTGCAGTAATGGTTTCAAGCATGCTTGACAGAGTGGTAAAGTATATTACTAAACAGACTCTGACTTATACAGTAGACTGCTACTTATCTATCCAACCTACCATATGCCAAAGTACAGTTTGACAACATCTGGCCATTATTTTTAAAATACTACATAAGCATGGTTCTAAATCACCAGACTAAGAACATTCTATTGTAGTGATGGCTTCAAGCATGCTTGACAGAGTGGTAATGAATGGATATTAACAAATAGACTCTGACTTATAAGAATAGACTGCTACTTATCTATACACCACTTTTTGGAATGCTACACATGCATAGTTCTTGGGCTTTCAAGCATGCTTGACAGAGTGGTAAGCGATTTAGCTAAATAGACTCTGTAAACTGTAACAGTAAACTGCTACTTATTATCCCATTTACCATTTAGGTTATGTATACAGATGTTTTACCAGACAGGGGACTACACAAGATTTCCTACTTCTTACGTAATTAGAAAATCTGCAAAAAGCATCTGGGTACGCCTCAACCGTTGGCAAACCTAGTGTACAGAATCTAAGTTATAGGATGCATACCTATGACTATCAAGAGTTACATTAACTGGGCATCGGCCCGTTAGCGCCAAAATTTCTGATGAATTTTCAAGAGAGGAAGTCGAAGCAAACTTTATTGCTTCAGAGCCTATTACGAAATTAACTGAAAAGAATTCAGATCGAAGTCATCGTAATCTAGTAGGTAGTGTGTTGGCTTAAAAGACGTAAGACCACGGTTCAAACCTTAAATCAAAGATCAAAACGAACTTATGAAAATATTCTTCGGCGACTTCCTCTCAGCAGAATTCTGCCAAAAATTCTGAGAGTAAATAAAATTGCCATGAAAAGCTTCTCAAAAAAATTTAAACTGGAACCTACATGTATAAAATTAACACACGCAACATGAGTGGTGTGAGAAGCTAGGGTTATAAAGGCCAATTATGTATGTATGTGAATTCAGATCGAACAAGGCCTTATGGTTTAACGGGAAGTGTGTTGACTTATTAGAAGTGAAGCAGTGGTTCGAGACCCAAGTCCTCACGAAGAAAACAGAATCCAAAAAAATATCTCAGAAGTCTTTTGGCAAAAACTCTGAGAGTAAAATAAAAATTGCAATGAAATGTCCTTCGACTTTATACTATAAGAACCGTAAGGCAGTTTGATATCTAAAAAACTCATTTTCTTTACAGTAAATTTGTCGATAACTTGCATTTTCTACAGTAAATTTGTCGATAACTTACATTTTTTACAGCAAATTTAACGATAAGATGCATTTTCTATAGTAAATTTGAGAGAACGACCATCAAACAATAGTACGATGTTTTTCCTAAGGTGAAGAGTTGTTGGCAGACGTTCAACTATGATAAGTAGAAGTAGATTTCCTATCGGAACTCAAGTGCATTTGTTGTTATCTTCACGTATCCCAATTTCTGAACGAGATGAAATCTTGGGTATGTCTACAAAAGGATGTAATCATAGGAGATATTTTGTAGGCTGCACGTTTTTAATCGATATCAGTTGTATCCTACAAAATATTCTTGGATACATTCAGAGAAGTTGTCATTTAAACATGGAAATCATTTGTTATCGATGTAGCGCTGATAAATATGTAAAGATAGTCAAGAGGTTCATCATGGCACTCTAAAGAAAGAAACAAAATACCTTCAAAGTAATCGAGGTGTAAATTGTTGAGTATTTGCCGTGATGATTCTTATACTTTTGGTTTTGTGGACGTTTATTCTCAGAATAAATAAGACTAAGAGTTAAGCAGTGTAGCGTTTTGTTTAAAGTTATCGATAACTTGGGATTCTCAATAGCTATATTTTTTTACAGAATTAATTAACCTGCGGCAGATCAAATTATTGGATCGTTTGAACTAGGGTTCTTAAACCACCATGTAGAGTATTTAACATAGTCGATGTGAGGTGGCCTAAAATTCATTTTCAATTTGATTTTGATCCCACTCCTATTCCTAATTGTTTCTTATTAAACATCGCTATTTATTTTCTTAACGCGACTTTAAAGAAACAAAAATTTTTAAAAATAAATACAGAAAGAACAACAAATATAAAATAATCTTTAAATTATTAAAAAAAAAATTAAAAATAAACATAAATAAAGTGAGCCAGAATAAGAGCAACATGACAAGGCAACTTATTTTCACACACGGCGGATGGGCAGACGTTTTAAAGCTTCTTTAAATATTAAAAAAAAATTCTAAATTCTTGCACTTAAGAGATACATTTTAATCCAACGTTTATTACCTCATTAACAGTCTTCAAATGGTTTTGATTTGTATGAGATTTCAATGTTTCAATTTCAAATTCGTTTCAAGCCGTCAATGTTGGCATTGAATTTTTAAATCCGTATAAGTGGCATCTTAAAGTCACCACTTGAGACTTTTTAACGCCCACACTTAAAATTGTCAAATTAGCAGTAGCATTGTCCAAAAAAGAATTCCATTAAAGAAAGACAATAGCTACGAGGGGTGCGTTATTTGTATTTTAAGAGAATTTCTAATTAGAAATTTGTATTGTTCAACTTTATTCGAATATCTATTGGGAGGAATGGAATGCCGATCTGGCAAGGCTGTCAGCTGTCAAATATATTTAATTATTAAAGGAAGGTTCTGCCATCTACGAATATGACTCATTAATGCATAAAAATACTCAAATCTTACTTCAAAAGTGTTGATTAAAACTTTCCAGCATTACGTAGTGATTTAAAGTCGCCGTAGTCTAGTAGGTAGCATGCTGACTTATTAGACGTGAGACCTCGGTTCAAACCCCACATCACAGACATCTTCGCCACATTTCTTCGGCAGCTTTCTATTAACATTCTGCTGGCACAAGCTCTGAGGTTAAAATAAAATATTCATCAGAAAGTTTCTCAAAAATCTGTCGTTCGGAGTTGACTTTAAACTGTAGGTCCTACCACTTATGTAAAAAATTACCATACACATCATAAGTAGTGTGAGAAGCTAGGTTGTAATACTGATTCAAGAATTGTAATGACCTACTACACTACTTGTGATTATGATAGCAAACGACCTACCATTACAAGGCATTAACAGGATTTTATAGAAATTTGAAGAGATTGAAAGCATTGCAGACATGTTTAGGCCTGTGCATCTTCGCATTGCACATACTGCCACAAATATCGTCACTGTTAGAGTGTAAGAGTGTAGTGGATAATCAAAATTTGTCGATACCACAGCTTTCCCAGCTATTGCGCTTATTTTGAGGTTAATAATGAAGTTTTTTTGTATTTGGATTTACACCTCCAACCATAGAAGGTCCAACTGCTCCAATGAATCAATGGAGTTCGATACCCTGCCGTCATTAACGGGCAACTTCAGACTTTCTTCTAAGCGGTCGAGAAGTCTCAAAATAGTCGTTAAGGCGCCGGTTTATACATGAGAGTTGTATTCCATTCGCTTTCGGATATAAGAGGTGTAAATAGTATGAAGATCAGATGAAGGGAAGCATTTCTTACACTCTCTTAAGAAACTAAGGCACTGAAAAATGTGTTGGTTCTAGCGCACATCACACTGAATTTTCATGCCAATTTTATGACGATTCCCATCAACGTGTTTGACGATTTTGACGATTTTTTTTTTCTAATATTTGACAATTTGATGATTTATGTATCTGGCAGCTATGATTACACTACCTGCTATACTACGACTACTATGGAGGAATCGTTAACATGAATTCCGAGGTATATGCACGTATGAGGACAGGCTTGTTAGCCAGATTAAAATATTATGAACTCGACAGTATGTAGCTTAAACAAGGCGGAGTAATTTCAAGTGATAGGTTCACCAATTGACTAACAAAATCATCCGATATGTTAGATTTTTGTGATAGGAACGTAAATCCCTAGCAAGAGGCCTTTTGATCCCCAGCAAGTTATCACTGAAAAGTTGCAAGAAAGGGGTCGAGAACTATCTTTAAAAAGATCGACCTTGCATTTGTTACATTAAGGCAGGGATCGAATAAAACCTTAATGAACACTCTCGTAAGGAGTTGCTTAACTAATCTTCTCTAATTGCCTATCTAATCTCATCCAATGTACTATTTAAGTAAAATCTCTTATTTTTCTGATAGAATATCCCTCTTTATTTCAATATTTTCTTGAAAATCTTATTCTCCTCTCTTCCCCTCTCATTTCTCATAAGAACGAAGTTCAATCTGCCAAATTCAATATTTAATCATTATCAATGAGGTCCATAGGTCATCACTTATTATTAAGCTTTTCAAAGCCACAAAGAAAAAAAGCGAATATTTTCTTCTCTTCCTCTTCGTTTAATATTTTTTAATTCCGATCATTATTTCATGCGGACAGCATTTGCCACCTTTTTAGCTCTTAAAGAGATCGTTTAACCAAGCGGCTAAAAAGAAAGAAAACGAACAACGAGCTTTAATTCAGGCTCTTTAACTAAATGATACTCCTCATGCTTCCACAAGGATGAACATGACGACAAGATCACCTGGTCAAAAAAACAAAAAACTACAACAAAAAATTGTTGATTGAACGTGAACGTGTTGAAAGTTTACAACAACAACAAAAGTAAAACAATTTAAAGAATTAAGCGAACTTTTAAAGAGCGTTTAAACTTAACGAGTCTCACATAAACCTCATAGGAATGATGATAATGATGGTCTTGAGTATGATAATGATGTTTAGAGGATAATTTTTCTTCTATACAGAAAAAAAGGAAAAGGAATGTATAAAGCACAGTGGGACACAGTGTGAAATATATGGAAAAGATCTACTGGACTTTTAAAGTTTTAATTTCAAAAAAAAAAAACGAATTTCAAATGCTTTTGCTGTATACTTGCTCGGTGTTAACACTTGATATGCACTCTAGTGTTTTCCTTCGGAATGTCAGACCATTACCGACGGTACCAAGAAAAGCTGTGTTTACAAAAAGTTCCTCAATTAGCACTATCTTAAAGGAGACCTTAGCTCGAGTACCGAACTTTAGAAGAGATCTTGCCTTTCCCATCTCCCTTAGTTAACAAAAATATGTCAAACCTAGACACAAATATTTAGATTTAGTGCCTTGGATGATTGCTACTGTCCACAAAGAAAATTCTTTCCCAGTTGTATTCATAAAATAATCCTCACCATTGAAATTGCTTGTCCTGATCATCGCCACACAATCAAGGAAGCCATGTCATGTCTATTGCTCTTAGGTCCAGCGTAAAAAAAAACTTATAACAGTCCGCGAGTATAAGAGCTCTAGAGCTCATGCTCTGAAGCCCTTGAATTTTAAACAAATTGCCGAATTTGAATTTTATATCATTCCGTAGAGTGAGCTGTATTGGACCACAAAAATAAATTTTAAACAAATTTTTTTCTATGAAGAGTTTTATATTTTAACTCGCGAGTTTTATTTTTTAAGCAGTAGAATTTTAATTTTATGCCTAAAAATTCATTTTAAACTAAATTTTTTGTATGAAGAGTTTTATTTTTAAACTCGCAAGTTTTATTATTAAGCACTCGAATTTAGTTATTAAGCTCGTGGGAGTAATTTAATTTATTATTTTATACGTAGGAGAATTGTATTTTTAACACAAAAATTCATTTTAAAGCAAATTTTTTCTAGAAAGAGTTTTATTTTTTAACTCGCAAGTTTTACTGTTAAGCTCGCGAATTTTATAATTAAACTGGTGAGTATAATTTAATTTATTGTTTTGTAGTAGGAGAATTGTATCTTCAACCCAAAAATTCATTTTAAACAAACTTTTTACTATGAAGAGTTTTATTTTTTACTCACGAGTTTTATTATTAAGCTCGCTAGTTTTATTATAAAGATCGCGTTTTTTTTTTGTAACAGTATTTTAATAAGTAGGAGAATTTTATTTTTAACAAAAAAATTAATTTTGAACTAAATTTTTCTAGAAAGAGTTTTATTTTTTTGCTCGTGAGTTTTATTCCTAAGCTCGAGAATTTTATTATTAAGCTCGTGAGTTTTATTATTAAGCTCGCGAATTTTATTATTAAACTCGTAAGTATAATTAAATTTATTGTTTTATAAGTAGAAGAATTGTATTTTTAACACAAAAATTAATTTCAAACAAATTTTTTTCTATAAAGAGTTTTATTTTTTAACTCACGAGTTTTATTATTAAGCTCGCTAGTTTTATTATAAAGTTCGCTTTTTCAATGTAATTTTTTTTTGTAACAGAGTTTTCTATAAGCTGGAGAATTTTATTTTTAACACAAAAATTCATTTTAAGCAAAATTTTTTCTATAAAGAGTTTTTTTAACTCGCGAGTTTTATTATTAAGCTCGCGAATTTTATTATTAAACTCGTGAGTATAATTTTATTTATTATTTTATAAGCAGGAGAATTTTATTTTTAAACCAAAAATTCATTTTAATAAATTTTTTTCTATGAAGAGTTTTACATTTAACTTGTGAGTTAATTTTTTTTTTATAAAGAGTATTATTTTTTAACTCGTGAGTTTTATTGTTAAGATAGCGAATTTTATTATTAAGCTCGTGAGTATAATTTAATTTATTGTTTTATAAGTAGGAGAATTTTATTTTTATCACAAAAATTAATTTTAAACAAAGTTTTTACTATGAAGAGTTTTATTTTATAACTCGCGAGTTTTATTATTAAGCCCGTGAGTTTAATTTAATGTCTTTTTTATTTGTAACCCATAAGCTTTACTTATTTTGCTATCAAAACCACTGCGCCTAGCAACAGCATCAATCATAATGATGTTGGTGATCGTAAATATCAAAATAAAAAATCAAAGGCTTAAGAAAAATGAAGTCCATATGTGTACACGCTTACCTTACATATGCCCTCCACACATACCGCTTTACGTCGATAGTAGTGGGTATAATAAATGGCAGGCTTTTCGCATGGTGTTCCATCTGTTACTGACTGATTCATGCTAATGAATATGTCCGAATCAATGGGCTTGCAATACAATTCACACTCATTATGCTCCTTTTCATAGCCCTGCCAAGTATAGAATTTTCCTTTATAGGCATGACGATTATACGACGAGCATTGTTCATTGCGCATTTGACGATTGCTAAATTTACATTTTTCATCTTTGCACAGGCGATACTTTTTCATAATGCCATAACAGCCGGTGGTCTCGGCACTTAAGTCCGGATAGAAAGTGATTTCAGTGGCATCAATAGAATCGGTAGAGTTTTGTATTCTAAACGATGAGATAAAAAGACAATAAAAGATGGTTTTAAAGACATTCTAGACAGACTACAAAATACCCTAAATTAGGATTATAGTGTATATGTTCAGCTTCGATTTGATTACCTTTTAATGCACTGGCGTTTTCGTATTTGTACACAAGAATTTGAACATCGACTCCATTTCTCCCAACGGCCCCAGGCATAAGTTGTACCCACACGCTTTAAAATATGTATACGCCGTAGACGTGATCCATTGCGTCCAGTACTACCGGCTGCAACATTTTCATTCTCATAACCGCCATCCTCTTCATTATCACCACCCTCATCATCATAATCATCCGTATAATCGTGCGATATTAAATCAGTTTTTTTGGCGCTTTTCAAACTTCTCATAATTTGATTTCCAATTGGATTTGAAGATTTAAATCATTAAAATTTTGAATATCTTGCGTTTGATGGGCTAGCTTAACAGCAAAAGCATCATCTGCAATGCCAGAATACAGCAAAATTATAAGAAAATACCGGAAACTGCAAAGAAAGTTAAAAGAGTGGAAATTTGTATAAGTGGATATGGTAAACTCTTATACTATGAAATCATTTTCTGGCTGGCAATCAAATTAAGCACATGGCATTTCCATTAATGTAAATTCTTATTCGATAAATACTTCTTTTCTATTTACTATTTGCAAATACGTAATATAAGCTTCAATCTCTTATACGCCTTATATACAGAAAATTTTAACCGATTTTTAACAGTGAAAATGGTAAACTCTTATATAATGTGTTGGAAACAATTTGGATGTTTGCCCATGCATTTCGTATACAAGTTTTTGTTCGAATGTATAAGTGTCAGAGGAAAAGAAAAACTCTTATACAATACAATAGAAAATTTGAAATTTATATATCATTTGGTCAGAGGAAGTATCAAACTCTTATACAGTATAATAGAAAAAATTTTGTATCTCTATTCAACTACAAACTTTATAAAGACACATAAGGGCACGGCTAAAATTTGATGTACGTACATAATTAACTCTTTTACAGTATAACAGTAGGCAGGTAAGTTCAAGGGGAGAAAATCAATCGTAGGGTTTAAAATCTTATTTCTATCAGCGTATACCATTAAAAAGCACTAAACGTATTACTTCCTTACTCCTTTAAGATGGTAATAGTACCTTCATTTTGATGTTTTCTTCGCATCCTTTTTGTTTCGAATCTACATGTAAGGCCTAGTGTCCCATAAGAATACCAAGCAGTTGCCTTTATTCCTTCACATCAAGATTATTCCCTAGTATCTTTTCATATTTCCTTGCCGTATCGTTGTTCCACAATAATTTTTGTGACAATTCTGCACACTTTTATAGTCCGATTTTTAATGGGTTACCCAAGTACATTTTGTGTAACTCTTATATGCTTCCTCATTGCTAACCACTTCTCGGGAACTAGGTACACATATAATGAGTACAGTACGATGCCTTGAGAAATTGATAATCGCTCTCTCGTTGGCACATTGTACATTCTGGTCACTCCACAATTCTGGAGATTGACCCGGTGGTCCCTGGGAACATGGACTTTTTCCCTGCTGAACATTGTCTTGATAGATGTTTCCACTTTCTGATTCCGAGTAGGGATGACTGGAATCCTGATACGATCGTCCCCCCGGATGTCCTGGATATATATACTGACGGCTCTAAATTCGAGGTTGGGGTCGGAAGCGGTGTCTATTCTAGGAAACTGGACCTGAATATTTCTTTCCGTCTGCCGGACTACTGCAGTGTGTTTCAGGCGGAGGTGATGGCAATTTACCGGGCCGCTCAATGGATCCTCGTTAACGATGCTCCTTTCAGTCTCGTCTCGATCTTTTCGGACAGTCAGGCTGCGATAAGATCTCTGTCAGGGTTCGTGATCAACTCTAGGATCGTTTGGGAATGTCGTCGCTGTCTCGACCTAGTCTCGGGGCGCTTCACCAGGGTCTCTCTGATGTGGGTCCCCGGGCACAGTGATATTCCGGGAAACTGTAGGGCCGACGAGCTCGCCAGAGCTGGTGCGCTCCTTCCGGAATCCTCTTCTGTTGAGATGGGTATGCCACTTGCCTCGGTCAAGTTGACCATTGCGCGGAGGTTCCTTCGGGACGCCAACCTATCCTGGGTCAATGAGGAGTCCTGACCTGATCCAGGATGAATGGAAGGCGTACCAACCGATTACTTAGTCTCCGTCGTGATGTCATCTCGACTGTAGTGGCCGTGCTTACGGGTCATTGCATCATGGGTAGGCACGCCGAGAGAATGAGGCTCCCTTTTAACGACTTCTGCCGTGGATGTAGGTCCACTGAGGAAGAGGAGAGCGTTGTTCACTTTCTTTGCCAGTGCCCGTCTCTTGCTAGGTGTAGATATAGGTTATTTGGCTCCCCATTCCTTGTTAGCTTAACGGAGCTATCATCTATTGATATCAAGGATATAGCTTCGTTCATCAAATTTTCTGGCTGGTTTTTCAGTACGGGGTAGTCGTGCATTTGTTGTTCGACCACGGACCTAACTCCAGGACAGACATTTCCAATAAAATGAAATATTAAAAAATATTTCTTCGACGACTTCTTCTCTCAGCAGATTTCTAGCAAAAATTTCTTAAAGTTTTTTAAAAATTCAGTCCTTCGGAACCGTATGTATTATAAAACTACATGTATTATACTACTACTACTGTTTGCCTAAGTTTGAAATTCGTTACTATTTATAGGTAAGATGGCCTCAAACTGTCCTTCTGTAATTCAAATCAAGTGCAGTTAATTAGAGAAAATTTGCATAAGAAAAATTTTCCAAAGACGTGCTTACGATTATTTTGAATCGATTTGAAATGATTTGAAACGCTTTCAGTCATTAATTTCCGACGAATACAAGTTATTTAGAAAGCTTTTTATATTTGACGAAAATAAGCATGATTTCATTGAAAGCTTTAGGAAAATTGCTTTGAAATTTGAAAAGTTTTTCTTTGCCTTTAAGGTATTACAATTACGGTTTCAAACCAGTGCTCTTGGATTTTCTAAATGAAACCAAACTGTGTGTGCCCAGAATGAAATTTTGCAAGAGCTAGGCATGCCGACTCATAGCTCCTGCACAAGTCATTCGTTGGATGCTATATCAAATAGGATAATGGCCCGTGAGAGTGAATTATTTCTCTTCTTATTCACACCACAAGTCCCGGAGAGTTTAGCAATATTGTGGGTATCTTCTTACTTTCTGTGTGGTTGAGTTTTCCTGTCCAACAAACGAAGAATTATTAAATTAACTAAGGCAGAATACCTCTTATACGACATAACTTTAAATGACCCGATATTTCTTGCATGAGTGAAAGTTTGCTGAAAAAGAAATTCAAATTAACCGTTTTATTGTCTGTTAATCTGTTTTTAGCAACTAATTTTCTAATTTTATTCTCTGATGGTGTTAAAAAATATTTATCCCCACCCATTTAATTATATCCGGCATTTCATTCAATGCCGGATACACAATTAATTATCGATTCATTCATTCATTTTTATCGTTTTCAATGGCAGTTGCCAGTGAGTCACAACGTTAAATGCAATGAAGCCGAACTGATGTTCGAAAATGATGTCTGACTACAGCGACATGATGTCAGGTAGAGCTATTCATACCTGCAAATGATATTGTTTTCACATTTGAAACCATGATGTGCAATGAAACGTTTCTCAGGCTTTAGGCCCAGCTAGCAGCAGCAATATCTGTAGATTTGACCGCCTTATACGATTAATTATATGCGATTTATTATTGCTTGGTTGTGAAAACAGTTATCTTGAAATATTAGACTGGATTACGCGATTTAACGGATTCCAATTAAAGTAGAATGCCAGCTATTACGAACTTTTAGCAATTCCAAAAACCTTTGTAGGCTGATGATTTTAAATTTTCAGGTGAAACTAGATTTGAATTATTATGCGTGTATGTTATCAATATCGAAGAATTTACATACATATAACGGGTTACCCATTTCGTGGTCTCAAAAGAAAACGTAAATAAAACTCATTTAAAATATTTTTTTCATGATATTTCTTTTTTATTGTTTTTCTTTCATTAAACCAGCACTCAGGGGATGACCCCTACTCATGCAGTGCATTGTGCAGGTTTAGGAAAGGTGGAAAGATGAAAGATGTGAACGGTAAGAAAACAAGTTGTTGTTGCTGGTGACTATAAAATGGTCACCATTAGACAGTCTACAGCAGTCGTTCCCAAGAAACCTGCCGCTTCTTACAATACTTATGTTGTGTGTGTTAATTTTATACAGAAGTGGCGGGTCCTACAGTTTAAAGTCGACTCCGAACGACAGAGTTTTGAGAAACAAGAGGAGAAAGAGAGGAAATCGCCGAAAAAATACTTTTTGTATTTTTTATTTTTGATGTCTGGCCTGGGACTCGAACCCGGGCTTTTCGTCTAATAAGCCTACCCACTGCCTACTAGACCACGGCGACTTAATTAATCCATATTTCACTTCATAATTGATGAAATACTTAGTTGGCAATGGTAACTTCAACCTCTAATCCAGGTTCAATATTGATGGAGGTGATCTTCTTGACGATTTCAGAAGGAGAATGCAAATCGATGATACGCTTGTGAATTCTCATCTGGAAACGATCCCAAGTTTTGGAGTTTTACGGGTTGTGATGCGCAAAACTTTGGTTGGCATGCATACTGGACCTTTGACGCGCAAGTTCTGGTTCTAAGCACCATTAATCAAATCACGGCAGACATTTTCCAAAGAAGTAAGATCGTTTCTGGAAATCAAAATGATGCGAATATGATGAACAGACGAAGAATCGGCACCTTGGGGTTTCTCAATGTCTTTAGGAGCAGCAGCCATTTTATTGTAGAAATCCGCTCGAGTTACTCAAATTTCTTTGTATTGAGCAGCCCTGAACCAGAGTTCTAGCTTGTAAAAAAAGAAATGCTATAATAAATCTATAATAAACAGCTGAAGTCTCCCTCCAGCTATATAAATTACATGACCTTCATAGCCTAATTATGGTCTTAACTTATGAGTCTAAATGTTTAACTTGCCTTTGGAAATCTTTTCTTATACAAATTTTCGTTAAACAAGTATCCTTAGGGGCATACGAGCATCTAATTTTTTTTTTATGATGTATTCATAAGACTTTATTACTCGATTAAAATTACAAAGCAATTATGCAAGGGTACCATCACCTATAAATAGTAACGAGTTTCCAAAGTAAGACAAACAGTTTTTCGAAAAATCTTTCCAAAGTACGATTTACGCCAAATCAATTTGAAAAAAAAAAAAAGAAAATGAAATATTTGCCAGTGTTTAGTGGAATTGTTTGTGTTTTTCTAATACATGGCGTATATACGGAGGATGGAATGGAATGCGATTCCTATGAGGTCGACTATATAAATAAAGGAATTAGCTCGGCATCTTGAGAAATATTCCGAAAAGCCGGCTGATCATTTTATGTTAACATTGATTTATAATGAAAGTTATAAACGTCTGACAGAATCCGTCATACAGAAACCCGCTACAAAATCTGCTTGTAGGAAAGCCGCAGCTACTTTAAACAGATTTCGTATGATTGCCACTGACTACGATAATGTAATCCATAAAATGGAAGAGGCCAAGAAAGATCTAGCACTGATACAGGGAAGTCCTGATGATACGATGCATCGTCAATATGTCGCTCTTAAGCTAGAAACGCTTTTACGCTTTAGTACCAGCATTTTTGAAGCTAAAGAAGCTTTAACGAAATATCAGAGTTTTAAAGATGATGCAACGTCGTCAGCATATGATGACAGCTCAGATAATGCAGCCGAAGAAGAAGAAGAAGAAGAAGTTGAGGAAGAGGATGAAAATGAAAATGAAGAAGAAGATGAAGATGAAGATGAAAATGAATAATTATCTTATGTTATGGCAAAAGAAGCATGATTCTTAACATTTCATTTCAAAATCCATGAATAATTAAAATAAAACAAAAAAAAATCCTTATTTTTGTGTGTTTTTAATTCTTTATAGAAATTCTCTTTGGATCTTGTTTTACAGCGATTAACTTCAAATTAAAATTATTTTCAGAATCAAAGTCGAGGTGGTCTTCACTTTTCTTATGATTCTACCAACTTTAGTAGAATTCGATGCATAATAACCTCAAGCTGTCATAATAGGTTAGATCAGATGGATTTCAGATTCTGGTAATCTATTGCATGTACCTCAGTCCAATCGCCTATAATCACAGATTATTGGCTACTGCTGAGTCCCTACATCAAAGATCTACTGGATAATGATATAAAATTATCCTCCAGCACCACCAAAACAAGTGTACACAATGCTCCGATAATAATATTAGGTTAGGTAAGGTCGTAGTGGTAGCTCTGATATCACAAAGCTCACCTGAGCACGCATGGCCGCCCGTTGTGATGCCACGAGTGAACGCAGTCCCTGTACTAACCAACTTCCGCCAAATCAGGGAAAGGAAGAAGTTGGTCAGCGCAAGGGCTGCACAACAATGCACGACTACCCCTGTACTGGAAAACCAGCCAGAAAATTTGATAAACGAAGCTATATCCTTGATATCAATAGATGATAACTCCGTTAAGCTTACAAGGAATGGTGGAGCCAAATAACCTATATCTACATCTAGCAAGAGGACGGACACTGAAAAAGAAAGTGAATAACACTTTCCTCTTCCTCAGTGGACCTGCATCCATGGCAGAAGTCGTTAAAAGGGAGTCTCATTCTCTCGGCGTGCCTACCCATGATGCAATGACCTGTAAGCACGGCCACTACAGTCGAGATGACATCACGACCGACACCAAGTAATCGGTTTGTACGTCTTCCATCCATCCTGGGCCAGGTAAGTCTAGCGGTGGAGCAGGGCTCCTCATTTACCCAGGATAGGTTGGCGTCCCAGAAGAATCTCCGCGCAATGGTCAACTTGACCGAGGCAATTGGCATACCCAATTCAACAGAAGAGGATTCCGGAAGCATCGCACCAGCGCCCAGGGATTAGCTCGAGACAGCGGCGATATTCCCTAACGACCATAGAGTTGATCACGAAACCTGACAGAGATCTTATCGTAGCCTGAATGTCTGAAAAGATCGTGACGCGACTGAAAGGAGCATCGTTAACGAGGATCCATTGAGCGGCCCGGTAAATTGCCATCACCTCCGCCTGAAACACTCTGCAGTAGTCTGGCAGATGGAGAGAAATATTCAGGTCCAGTTTCCCAGAATAGACACCACTTCCATAATAATATCACTAGGGGCTCTTTATATTTACCATATCAAATGGAATCTAGTTATCTTGTTAAGATATACGCATGTTAATTATTTATATAGGAGAAGATAGGTCTTGACCCCTTACAAAGTACGCCAAAGCATTCGAAAACTTGACGCTGTAAACTTTCTATTAAAAAAAAAACACGGCCTCCTTTTCAACATCATTCATATCCATTACTCTAGTATATAGCCCCTCTTAGATTCTTCCCAGTACACCGATTCTACCAAAACCGTATTCCTTTACCATTACTGAGATGTTTAGTTTTATTATTAGTTTTAAAAGCTTAATGATAGGAAAATAAATTAAAACACTTTTCAAAAGATATTGAAAGGGACCTACCAGGCTGACTTTGTGTCTGGAAAAATAACGGTAAAATATTAGAAATAGGAGGAGGATGCAGGGCAAAACGAACGACCTTGAAAGGACCAAATCGAGAAAGCCTTGTCATCGTTTGGTGTGACCAACTGACATAGAAAAAGTCGCCATATAGGAAATAAATACTGTCCTACTCTTCAGAGATTATTAATAAGGGCTCTACTCAACACTTTGACTATCGCGGAAATTTTCAGGAAACTAGCCAAAAAAAAAGAACAATTTTTTTCTTTTATAAAACCAGCACTCAGGGGATGACCCCTACCCATGTAGTGCATTGTGCAGGTTTTTTTAGGAAAGGTAGAAAGAGAGAGGGAAGATACGAACGGTAAGGAAACGAGTTGCTGCTGGTGACTATACAATGGTGCTAAACCTTCACCATTAGACAGTCTACAGCAATTGTTTCCAAGAAGCCCGCAGTTTCTCACGCCACTTATGTTGTGTGTGTTAATATTATGCACATTAGTGAGTACGAGATAACTCGTAGTTTGGCCCCCTAAAAGGGAACGAGTTAAAGAACATCTTCCTCTTTCCACCTTTCCTAAAAACTTGCACAATGCACTGCATGAGTAGGGGCCATCCTCTGAGTGCAGGTGTTATAAAAAAAAAATCATTGTCTTTCGAATAAATGAATGGCAATGTTTTCGGTTTCAAAATTAATCTTAAACACGTCTTTGATACTCTTTTCAAACACAAATTTCCTGTAATTAACCGCACGTATGTATGGACATGGGGGTAGTAAAATTTCTTTCGATTTTAATTCTAAAACTTTATTACACGAGATTAGAATAACAAAAGTATTGCCTAATGCCATCACCTATAAATAGTAACGAATTTCCAAAGTAAGACAAACAGTTTTTCTTAAAATCCTTCCAAAGTAAAGGTTACACCAGCCATAGCGAAAATGGAATATTTGGCATTACTTATTGGACTTCTTTATATTTTTATAATACAAATGATCTCTATTGATCGAGACAGTCCTATTTGTATACTGAAAAAATTGCCAACAATTGAGCAATTAACAAACTGAGCGAAAAATTGGCAGAAGCGTTTTTGTAGTGTCTTCAAATAATTAAAGCAACATCCCATCGTACTACGCTGAAGAAATGTTTCATATCCGTAGCTTAAATATCAATAAATAAAATATTTTAATTTAAAACTAGTAATTATCATAATTATTTTTAAAGCATCAACAGTTAAGAGCATACACAGTTTCAAGAATGATAAAACTTTCTGCGCATGTTGAATCAATGACGTCACGAAACTTGTTTTCATTGTTTTCCTATTGGCTAATGATAATGTAAGTTATATTGCAGGGCTGCCAACTACTTTCGCTTAGTGCATACACTTTTCAGAAGAAATATTAATTTTCACATATGAAAAAGACTTGGAAACCTTTAAAATAGCCCAACAACGTCATCTAATGGGAAATCATGCGCAAGGCGTAATCTTTAGTTTATGATTTTTGCGCAGTTTTACATTTAATACTTGCAGTTATGCTAGTTTTTTGCTTTAGTCAGGGTTACAACCATGCCATGTATGCTAATTTTATTCATGAGAATGGTGGCAGCTACAGTTTAAAGCCGATTATGGACAGAAGATTTTTTGAGAAACATTTCATGGGAATTTTATTTTACTTTCAGAGTTGTAGCCAGGGGGAGTTGTAGCTTAGGGGAAGTCGCCGAAAAAATGGCAATTATTTTTTTTAAATTTCATAGAATCTTGCAGAACCCTTTATACTCCTTTCTTAATATTGAGCCCATGAAAGGAAGAACAAAACTGAACCTTGAAGATGAAAAATATGTGGAGAATGTCCATTCTATTAAAATTATTAGAATAAAGATCAAATCTGCGCTGTAATTCCCTTGAATGGACGTGTAATAGAGAAGTAATCACCTCTTTAAAGAAAAGAATTACCAATCTTCTGGAAAGATATCCGAAAAAAACGTAAATTGACCTAAATTTAGATTTTCTTTTCAATGAGGAAAGAGAGAAATTGGGATCAGCGCACATATCTCAAGTCGGACCACTCTCTAATTGTAAAAAGACCGAATTAATAATAGAAAAATTTTAAGATTTTACGAATGAATACGATGCTATTAGAAGGAAAATATGGAGTGCAATGGAGCAACTAAAATTATTAAATCAAAGTCCACAACATTCCATACAAGTTAAACATGAGGCTCTTAAAATACGGATCATAATTAAAGATGTCGATTCTATACATTCGACTGAACAAGTTTTAGAGCAATATGAGTCGTTTATAGAAAGTCTCTATGGATCTGCAGCAGGCTCTGGACCAGACTCTGGGCTAGGCTCTGGAACAGGTTCTGGACCAGGCTCCGGGCCAGGTTCTGGATCAGGTTCTGGACCATGTTCTGCGCAAGTGTCTGGGCCAGGCAATTTAGATGAAGATATAAAACAATTAATAGATAAAATAAACCAATTGCTGGAAAACTGTTATAATGGCAGTGGTGGAAGTAGTGGCAGTGGTGCTAGTAATGGAGGTGGTGGCAGTAATGGAAGTGGTGGCAGTGATGGCAGTAGTAGAAGTGGTGGTAGTAGTGGAAGTGGTGGAAGTAGTGGCAGTGGTGGCAGTAGTGGCAGTTGTGGCAGTAGGGGATGTGGTGGCAGTAGTGGCAGTTGTGGCAGTAGGGGATGTGGTGGCAGTAGTGGAAGTGGTGCAAGTAGTGGCCCAGGTTCTGGACCAGGCTCTACATTGGGATCTGGGTTCGTGGTAAGTGGGACAACAACTCCGGATGAACTCAAAGATATTTTGAATAGCTTGCTGCAATTTTATAAAGAGATAGCTAATAAACCATCTCCACCTGCAACGTCACCTATTGGCAATTTAGGTGCTGGATTATTGGATGTAAAGCCATGGTTCTTTCTTCGGCGACTTCCTCTCAGCCTATTTCTGGTAAAAACTTTGAGAGTAAAATAAAATTGCCATGAAAAGTTCCTCCGAAATGATGCCTTGGCTTCTCTGTGTAGACTGTATCTGGAATGTTATATTTTTTATGATAGGTTAGATTAGAGGACGTGTACTTGTCAATTCTGATAAGTACAGTACAGGTGGTCGAATTGATCCATTGTACAACGTTCTAGCTTCTCACACCACTTATGTTGTGTGCATTAATTTTATACACAAGTGGCGGGACCTACAGTTTAAAGTCAACTCCGAACGACACATTTTTTGAGCAGCATTTCATGGCAATTCTTACTCTCAGAGTTTTTGCCAGAAATCTGCTGAGAGGAAGTCGCCGAAAAAGTATTTTCATATTTTCGTTTTGATGTCTAACCTGGGATGCGAACTCGGGCCTTTCGTCTAATAAGCTAACACACTACCTGCTAGACCACGGCGACTTCAAGTGACCAGTTAACGACGTTGAACAATTCAGAACTCTATATTAGAAGCCTATTTCAATTTGGCATAGCAAATATTGTATTGCCTTGATTTACGTCGTTTCGATTTACGTTGTTTCAATCAAGGATGATTTCGATTTGCGTCGTCATTCGATTTACTTTGCCTCTGTTGTTTATAAACAAAAAAAGGGGAATTCCCTATTTAAAAAAATTCAATACAAAGAATAAAAACTTAATTATTTTAGTTTTTTTTGTGATACTACAAGTTCTTTGAAATTCATTTTACATCGTTTCGATTTATGTTGCCTTTTTCCGGCACATTCTACGACGTAAATCGAGGGATTACTATAGTTAGTTAGTTGGAGTAGAACCCACGATCAGGACAATTGACTGTCCCCCAAAAATATGCCCTGTAAGTTATGCACGCCGTAATCTATTGTGTTGTAAGTAGTGTGTTGGCTTACCAGACTACGACTGCCAAATTACAGCGCTTTACATGATCCAATAGCAGTTAGTCGAAGTGATATACAAATAATTAAAACACTTTATGGAAAAACGCCCTCGTATTTTTTACATCAAATTAATTAAATTAGTAATGACGTTCATAAATCAAAAGACAATTACAAACCTGATAATGGAATACATGGCAATAAATATTATCATTCGGCCTGCACAATGGTATAGAATATTAACACTATTTTGGCACTAAAATAATTGTTTTTTTTTTTGTAGTTTTTATTTCTTTTTTTTTTTTATTAAAAAATCTTTTTTTTTACAAAATCTTTTTTATTTTATTAAAAAATCTTTTTTTTTATTAAAAAATCTTTTTTTTATTAAAAAATCTTTTTTTATTAAAAAAAAATAGAATAATTTTGACACGATTTAACCCTTAACAAATGCTAAACACAACTGAATTTTTTATACAACAAAATATGCCTGATACGGTTAAGTTTTAATAAAAAAAAATAATTTTCGTTTTTTTTTGTTTATTTTTTTATGGAAAACAAAACAAAATAAAAAAAGAAAGAGAATTTTGTGAATGAAAAATGTTTAATAATTTATACAAATAATTTATAACAACAATAACAACAAAAAAACAACAGGCGATTTAAAATAAATCTCATATCATTTAATTAATAATTTGTTTATACAACAAATAAGTTTGTTCATCATATGTATGAGTATGAGTATGTGCCTGTGCGTATGATTTGTTATCATAGAAAAACAAAAACAAACAGGCAAAAATATGCAATTTATTTTACCCGCCTTTTTTGTAATTTTTTTTTTAATTATTGAAACCGTTACCTGCAAATACTGTTAAAGTAACTTAGTAAATCAAGACACTGTATTATCTATATTGCATATACAAAATGGTTCTTGTCTATACTAAGCATTATACAGTATTCCCCCGATAACGTCGTCAAAAATTTTGTTCCCTTCAACTTCGATTTCCGTCGTCATTCGATTTACTTCGCCTCTGTTGTTTATAAACAAAATCAGGAGACTTTCCTCTTTAAAATGAAATTCAAACTCTTACATTTTGGCAAAAAAAAGATGGATATCATCTTACGGTAGCGCTCACCATTCACAGTTACGTTACGATTTGCAGCATCTTTGAAGAAGTACGGTCCAAACCGCACCAAAATGTCACTTTTTCTGGATGCATTGGTGGTTTTTGCAATGCTTCTGGCTCATCTTCACTCTAAAATCGACAATTCTGCTTATTTACGTATCCATTGAGTCAAAAATGAGCTTCGTTGCTGAACAGAATTTTTCGATAAATTAGTGGATCTTCGGCCAACCTTCCAAGAGTCAATTCACCAAAAATTCTACGTTGTGGTAGGTCGCTCAGCTTCAATTCTTGCACCAGCTGTATTTTGAAAGGTTCCACACCTAAATCCTTCCGCAAAATTTTCCACGTTGTTGAGTAACAGAGACCCAATTACTGCGAACGGCGACGAATCGATAATTAATGGTCATCGTTAACTCTGGCCGATACAGCTGCGATATTTTCTTCAGTTCGCACTCTACGTAAGCGTGTTGGTGGTTCAAGGACCAACAATGTAAATTTGGTGCGAAATTTAGTCACCATAATCCGAAGAGCCACTTCAGTGGGTTGATTAAACTGATCATAAAATGGAAGAAGTGCGCGATGAACTTTCTTAACAGATCAATAAAATTCAATGATTTTCAAATATTGTTCGCTGGTAAGACGATTCATGGTTAAATTATAGACCAAACTGAAGATGTTTGACAATGAAACAAAACACGAAACGTGCATGAACTGTTTAAACCAATGTTGCCAAAAAGATAATACCTTAAAAATCATCCGTTATATACTCATTTTGTTTATATTCGAAGTTGCCATATTGAAAATAATGTTTGTATAATATTGGAAGTTCAAACATAAATTTAACTTTAAAAGTTAGCGGTAGGAAGATCCTCACTTTAGCTTAATGCTTACTCCTACCATATTATTCACTTATAATAAAACTCCTGCCTTTAGTTAAAGGCAAGTTGTAATAATGGGCTTTAGAGGTCTTTTTTATATAAAAACCAACACTCAGGGGATGCCCCCTACTCATGCAGTGCATTGTGCAGGTTTAGGAAAATAGGTTATAGGAAAGTAGAAAGAGGGAGTAGTGTTTGTGGACATTTGATTTAAACTTACCAATATCGTAATTGACGGGAAAAAACCTTCGCAGGAAAATCATTCCACAAGCGAACAGTGCGGGCAAAAAATGAATTCTCTTTGTAATGCTTTGTGCAGTTCACTGGACAATGAACCACAAAGGGATGTGCTCTGCGAGAAGCTTGAGTACTACGTAAAAATATGTGATTATCGGGAACCAAGTCACTTATCTATCGAGAACACTTCCCATTATAGTACAGATAGAACAATGAAATGCTCCAACGAATCAATAGAGTTGGATACCCTACTATCATTAATAAGCACCTTCGCCACCTCCTGTACGTGGCCGAGAAGCTTCAAAATAGACTTTCAAGCACCGGCCCTATATGAGAGTTGTATTCCATCCGGGGTCGGATAAAGGTCCTGTAAATAGTAATGAAGGTCGGATGGAGTGAAGTATTTTCTGCATCCGTTTCAAAAAACCAAGACACTTGAATGCTTCTTTCGACACTCGAAAAATGTAATCGTTCCAACGAGCATCACAACTAATTCTTATGCCCAGAACATCAAGAGCATCTGCCTACTCAATATTTACATTACCCATATGTAGATACAGATGACAGAACACCAGCGCCAGCATCACGCCGGTGTGTCAAAAAACAACATTGGGTCTTGCGCGCATTGAAATCGATCCTGTTCGCGTGGCTCCACTCAGAGATTGTTATCAGGTCAGGGCTTTAGATTGAAGGTTTATAGACCATATGATATTTACACAGGCAAATAATGACTTCACCGTAGTCTAATATGTAGTGTGCGGGCTTATTAGACGTGAGGCCTTGGGTCAAACCCTAGATCAGACATTTCCAACAAAACAAAATATGAAAACTATTTTTTTCAGCAGATTTCTGGCAAGAACTCTGAGAGTAAAATAAAATAAACATAAAAAATTTCTCAAAAGTCTGTCATTCGGAGTCGACTTTAAATTGTAAGCCTGTCATAAAAAGTTTGGTTGTAATCTTGGCTAAAGGTTCCAAAATTTGAAGTACACAATTGATAAAACACTCAATAATTCAATTATTTTTCAAGTTTTTATTATAAAAAGTCGTATTTTATTTTTAAAAAGTTTTATAAAGTTTATCACAAGTTTTTTATTAAAAAAAATATTTTTTTTAAGGATTTAAGAATTACAAGTCATAACTTAAAAATAGTGCTCTTTTTGTTGTAGCTTCCAAATATCTCAATTATAATCAATCACTAGACGCATGAGAACTTTTAGGTACGTCAAGGAACGTTCGGATGCTTCAGAGAGCTTTTCATTGGCCAATAAACGATCAAGATAATATTGTTCCATTTGGACTCGTTTCAGTTCTTGGATTACTTGGATAACTTTTAGATATGCGCGGCTATTGTCATTATTACGATAGCGATATATTTTGCCAATAAGTCCTTGTGCCAATTCCTGTATGCTTTCATTGATCTTCAAATACTCCGAGACTTTCTTCTCACGACGATGCAATTCATCATGCATGGATGGGATCTCTTGTTTTAAATAATTTCTTCGCACTTTGTAACGACCAATTAGATGACGTTGATCTTTAGGATAGAAACATTCTGTAAATAATGTTACGCGACGTTCTGGATTTGTCTGTTTGCGTAAATTTCGCCTTGGCTTGCGAAACAATTGCTTTCTAACTCGTTGAACTGCCGCAACAAAAGTGGACAATTTCGGTGTTGCCAGTACTTTATCCAGGGTTTTGCAAATTTTATTTTTATCTTCCTCAGCTGAAATGTCTATAGTCGGCTCGACACCGTAATTGATGAAGTAAATGTCGTTGATAAAATCGTTAAGCTCTGATCTTTTCATAAACCATTTACTTTTCGCCGGTTGACACTCACAAGGATTGCAAAAATCAGGATATTCCTCTTCACGATCGTCATCATACGAATCATCAAAATTCAAAAAACGGTCCATTTAAATTAAAAAAAGTGTATCACGGCGTCTTTACGCTACGAAAGTCAATACGAATGTAATGTTCGTTACAAGTTATCACCGCCCTTTTATAGGCCATCTTGCCTCTTGCATTCGTTAAGTCCGCTCAGTATAAGCTTACATAGGTAGTCGAAAAGTCACAGTAAAGGGTAATAATAACCTAATTATGAGCCATGCCCGTTTATTTCGAACTTTCGCTACCTGTTTGTCCTCTCGCATCAAATCAAATTTTATCATCATTTGTTGCAAACTGTACCGTTGAACTGATCTACATCAAATATGTACGAGTTGAGTATACGATCATGATGCATGAAACCAGGTACTGAATTCAGCAAACAATGTCTACTGATGTCTGAGTGTCCAGTATAGTTGTATGGAATCAAAAATTTATCAAAACCGTGGCATTTTTTTTTTAATGGACGTCGTAGAGTTCTAGGACTTTGAAGTTTTCCAAATGCAGACCAGAGGCTGCATTGGTGCTACACTGGGTACAGAAAGTTGGACATTGAAAAGTGTAAATGCCATGCATATTAGAAGAGTCTAATTCAGATCCCTTCTCTGGGACATCAAAATTTTGAGTTCGACGTACATACGCTTATGCATTTCAACAACCATGCCCTTTATGACTTAAATACTTCATTTTCATTAAATAATTTAGTTTTCACTGATAGTGAGCTTAAGTTTCGTCTTTATAATTCTAGAATTTAATTCAATTGTTTTACGGTTTAGGACAGAGTGGCTGGTTGTCGGTTTTATCACGGGGCACTGCGAGATTAGGTCGCTGACGGGAATCTGGAACAGATCCCAGCCGAACTATTGCAGGGTATGTTGCGATGAGGAGGAGTTGGAGACTGTCGAACATCTCCTCTGCAACTGCCCAGCACTTGGTAGATTGATGTTGAGGACCCTTGGCAGGGCCTTCTTTGAGAACTTGAATTCTGATTCAGATTCATAAGCAGCTTGGGCTGGTTGAGAGGTGCTAGGGCTTCAGAAGTGTAGTCGCACTCTCAACCTCTTTTGTTTTGTGTCTGTTTCTTTACATGTAATTCCTCTGTTTCCCATTCTCCCTCCCCTTCCCTACATTCCTATATCCTCCCCTAAGGACAATGTACAATGGGTCAATTTCGACCTCCGGGTACTGTGCTTGTGTTGACCGACAGGTGCACGTCCTCTAACCTAACCTGACCTAAGGTTTAGGAACAAGACTCTTTAATTCGTATTCTTCAATAAAAATTAATGCCAACTACGACAGTGTCAACTATAATTGTGTGCAGATTTCTATATGGAACTTGTAACTCATATCCCTTCATAATCCGATCGTTGAACTTCTAAAATGGTGAAATCTTGTTCTATTTTTATTATTTATTTACTTAAAAATTTCATTACCCTGCGAAAAATCCACTAAGAGTTTTACAGGCTCGTCTAAAGGAATCATTATTTTCGTAATCAGATCTGTAGGAATCCGCACAGGAAAATTGAATTTCAATCGTTCGAGCAGGAACTCTGAATCGACACAGAAAATTAAAAACTGTTTCTGCACTAACTCAATACTATTTAGACCTGCATAACCAGGGTCCCATATGATAGATGATATGGTCTAGTAGCTAGTGTGTTGGCTTATTAGACGAAAGGACCGAGTTCGAATCCCAGGCCAGACATCAAAACGAAAATATGAAAATATTCTTTCGGCGACTTCCTCTCAGCAAATTTCTGACAAAAACTCTGAGAGTAAAAATTGCCATGAAATGCTTCTCAAAAAATGTGTCGTTCGGAGTCGACTTTAAACTGTAGGTCCCACCACCCATGTATAAAATTAATGCACACAACATAAGTGGTGTGAGAAGCTAGGACGTTGTACAATGGGTCAATTCGACCATCGGGTACTGTAGAATTGACAAAAAAAATCATCGTTTCAGTTGAAGCTCATTTTGATCTTGGCGGCTATGGAAACAAGCAATATTGAAGCATTTGGGGCACAGAAAACCCGCACGCGTAGATTGAAAAGCCGACGTACCCAAAACGAGTCATTGTTTGGTACGGATTTTGATCCAGAGGCATAATTTTTTTCTTCGAAAGTGAGAAAGGAGTGGCCGTTACAGTCAATGGCGATCGTTATCGGGCCATGTTGAATGAATTTTTGTTCACAAAAATTGAAGAGGAGATTATTGGCAACATCTGGTTGCAACAGAATGGCGATACGTGGCACACAGCCAAAGCTACACTCTATGTTTTGCGCACTGTTTTTGAAGATCACATTTTGAGCCGCAAAGCTGATGTCGTTTGGCCACTTCGGAGCTGTGATTTAACATCGTTGGACTATTATTTGTCAAGGATGAGTGTTAGGCCGACAAGCCAGAAATAATTGACGCTTTTAAAGACAATATTCGTGAAGCCAATGGTGAAATAAAGCTGCACACAATCGATAATGTTCTTAAAAATTGGACCGATCATGTAGGCTACTGCATGGCCCGCCGAGCAAGCCATTTGAATGAAATTATTTTCCATTATTAACCGGAAGGCTTGTACTTTCAAATAAAAAAGAAATTTGAGAAACTATTCAGTAGTTTTTTTTTAAAGCATTTTTTATTTGGCAGGACCCTTTTTCCATTGGAAACTTGGGAATTCCGAGTGTGGAGCACATCATTGAACGGCTAACACGTGACTCTATTTATAATAACCTAATCTAATCTATCCGTTTCTTCATACGATAGAATCCATGATCGGTTCTATCCATAACAAGCCTGAAATATAGCAAGAAATTCTTGTCCTTAATGCTTCTCAGTTCATGATTCGACTCTTCGAAGAATAGAGCAAATATTTGTAGAATGAGTCTGTGGCAACTATTCTCTTACGTGGATTGGACTATATTAATTAAGTGTCCAGAGGCTATTTTCAAGCTTATGACCAAGAAAACTGTTCAAATCCTTCCTTCTAAAGAACCTATATACATAATTAGTCCTTACAAACCGTAAGTCAAGATTACGACCTAATTTCTCACACCACTTATGTTGTGTGTGTTTATTTCTATACACTTTAATACGTTGACTGCCACGGCAATTTCCAGAAAACTGGCCCAAAAGAACGGCAATTTGATGTTTTCACATTAGTGAGTACGAGATATCGAGAAGTAGAGCCTTGCGGCGTATTGATTAACAAATTATGGCCGATAACTATCCTTTTGCTACAGTCAAGGAATTTTTTTATCTTGGCTCCACCGTTACCACCGAAAATGATCTCAGTCTGGAAATCAAGCGCCGGATTATTCTTGCCAACAGGTGCTATTATGGTCTCAATAGGCAATTGAGTAGCAGAGACCTCTCTCTTAAGACGAAACTAATACTCTGCAACACGCTCATTCTATCCGTGCTCTTTTATGGCGCAGAAGCATGGACCCTATTAAGAACTGATGCAGCTGCCTTGAGAGTATTCGAAAGAAAAATCCTACGTAAGATCTACGGTCCAGTGCGAGTTGGCGATGATTTTCGCATCCGTTTCAACAGTGAGCTGTATGAGCTCATCAACGACATGAACGTTGTATAGCGTATTAATATCCAGCGGCCAAGCGAGCTCGGCCATGTCGTTCGAATGGAGGAGAATGCAACGGCGAGACGAGTATTTGATGCGGGGATTTGCGGAAGTCAGGGAAGAGGACAACCTTGTATCCGTTGGAAGGACCAAATCGAGGAATCCCTGTCATCGATTGGTGTGACCAACTGGCGTATGCGCGCAAGAAGCAGAGGCGCCTGGAAGGATGTATTGCGACAGGCCGAAATCCGTTACTCGGGTTGTTATGGCCAAGTAAGTAAGAGTACGATATAACTCGTAGATTGTGTTCCCTTCAAGGGTGGCAAACTACGAGTTATATCGTAATCTTACTTACTTACTTAATTGGCCATAACAACCCGTGTGTTTCCTTGAAGGGAACACAATCTACGAGTTATCTCGTAGTCGCCTCTGAAGGACAAATTTCTGAGAAACTTTTCATAGCAATTTTATTTTACTCTCAGACTTTTTGCCAGAAATAGGCTGAGAGGAAGTCACCGAAGAAATATTTTTTCATATTTTCGTTTTGATATCGGACCTGGGGTTGGAACCTACCACACTGCGGCGACAAAAAACACAGTAACTTTTATTTGTTTAAGAATTGTTAACTTGTAAATCAAACCAGAGTGCCCTAGTAGTCTAGTGGGTAGTGTGCTAAACAATTAGAGTGAGGGTCTTGGGTTCGATTCCCACCAGAGACTCTGGTCTGTGACACTACACCAAGCACATGGTCTAAGTTATAATTAGAATATATTTTGTAATTAATGAATAAATCAAACCAACTTACGAATTCTGCCAGCTTAATAATTAGATATTTTGCAAAGTTCCGAAATGCTTATCTTTTGTTGACTTGCATGTGTGAATTTGGGAAGTTTCGACCGTTTGAACTCTTTTTTTAGCGTTTATGGAGATTTTGTGTAACTATTATCCGCCATTAGCCAAGATATCAGACTGGCAATCGATTATTGATTGTTCTATGTGCCACTTTTTCTAAAACACATGCAAAAAAATATAATGTGTATGTATAACGCCGTGGTCTAGTAGGTAGTGTGTTGGCTTATTAAACGTTAAAAGCCAGGGTTCGAATCCCAGGCCAGGCATCAAAACAAAATACAAAAAGCAGATTTCTGGCAAAAACTCTGAGAGTAAATAAAATTGCCATGAAAAGTTTCTTATAAAATCTGTCGTTCGGAGTCGACTTTAAACTGTAGATCGTCCCGCTACCCATGTATAAAATTAACACATACAACATAAGTGGTGTGTGAGAACTAGGTCAATAATCCTGACTGATGGGTTCTAAAGACCAATTATGTATGTATGTATGCATGTATTACTGAACTAGTACGATTTATAGTGATCCCAGAATCACTCACACAGTCAGAGTTATGGAACTAGTTTCTCACACCATTATGTGTGTAAGTTAATTGTTGTGTTTGTGTTAATTTTATACATGAGTGGCGAACGACAA
Organism: Sarcophaga peregrina; assembly: GCA_014635995.1. Lineage (NCBI taxonomy): Eukaryota > Metazoa > Arthropoda > Insecta > Diptera > Sarcophagidae > Sarcophaga > Sarcophaga peregrina. The sequence goes on from CM025791.1 coordinate 84,613,414, forward strand.
ATTTTTTTGAGAAACTTTTCATGGCCAATTTTATTTACTGCTGAATTCGCCGAAGAAATATTTTTCGTATTTTATTTTGATGTCTGGCCAGGATCGCGAACCCTGGCTTTATGTGTAATAAAGCAATTCACTACCTACTAGAGTACGGTGATTTCCTAGGATTACTGTTGAATGAAAATGAAAAATACTGAAGGAATTAAAGAAAGAATTTCTTTACTCACGTGCCGAAAATAAACAGTTAGGGATGGATCTAAGCTAGGTTTATCAGAAACAACCATAAAACCATAAAGGAATTAGTGAGAAGGACATCATAAAATTAACAAATCTTTCAATACCTGCCACAACAGTGTGAGTCAAGATCAGTTCAAATATAACAAATCTGTCCGTAGCATTTATAAATTCACAATAAATTCGCGTTTAGTGGCGAATTCAGTTCATAAAGTCTTTGTTTTGTATGCACCTAAAAAGCAGGTAGAATTTTCCTTTAGAATGGATTTTATTACAGTGAAAGGACATGTAAATATGAAAGAAGGATAATGAAGGGATTTCTAAATAATTCAACAAAGAATTGCAAATGAAATTAATAGAGTTTTCGTGGAATTAAAACTGTACCCGGCATAAGGAAAATGAAGCTGGCATACTTCCCAGCAGAGTATAAAAGAACGTCCTGCAATGAGTACAAATTCAGTTCCTCAGTAATATTTCAACAAGCTGCATTATAAAGCGAGTTCCGTCATCATTAAGAGAAAATATCAGTGAAGTGAAAACCAGAATTTTAAAGCGAAACTACATAAACATTACTCCACCTATACCTTGTCAATATTTTGCAAGCAAATTATAAAAGATTAGCACAATGTTCCGAAATAAATCAAATAAAAAACGTGATAAAAGTGATTTAATTAAAATAACTTATCATTGTGGCAGACATTATATGAGTGTTTACGCTAAACTTGCTACATCCTTTAAAGCAATTCGGAAGGCGGTTGTTGCTAATTCCCCGTTTTATCACGAAACTAGACTTGAAATGTTTTGGTTTGGTAAGTTAACCATTCGGTGTATTGTATTGTATTGTATAATTATTTAGAAAATTCTTTCTTAGATGAAGATGACGACGAAATAATAATTCATAACAAGGAGAGTTTTGATAGCTACTTGTCCTATACATTGGGATTATCGCCGCATCATTTGCATGTCCGCAAATGGAATGCCAAGAGAAAAACAACGAAAACCGCTAATAAATCTTACAACTCTGTTGTACATGACAACTTTGAGTGCGATGGATGCTACACGTCACCAATAGTGGGCCATATGTACAAGTGCTTGGAGTGTCCGAATTATGATTTGTGTCAAAATTGTATGTTTAGCGGCGTTCACATGGATCATGACATGGTACAGATTTCTACATCGGAGAACAAAAAAGAAGCACCATTATCATCGGCACCATCAACATCTAAAAATTCCGTTGATTCGAATGACAGCGAAAATGAAGAATCATGGGAAGATACTTCCGATTGTTCCTCTGATGAGGATAACAAAACTATGAACAATGCAAAGTCCAACAACTGTTTAACCTCAAAGTGTCAGAAGATGTTATCGAGTTTAGCTAAAGTTAATCCTAGAATGTGGTGGACAGCCATAAAGTCCTCCAATCAGGACAGTGACAGCTCCTCATGGAAAACTGTTGATACCACTGACGACGATATGACGCTTTTAGATTTTTATAACAACCTTAACACAACCGAAGAATGCTCTGATGAGGAAAGCGAAAGTGAATGGGAAAGCGAATGGGAAAGCGAAACTGAAAGCGAAAGCGAAAGTGAAAATGAAAATGAAAGTGAAAATAATTCGAATTCCTGTTCAATCTCTAAGGATCATAAAACCTTACAATTTGCTAAAGACGAGAATAAAATATCGAACAGCTCCGATGAATCCTCTGACGGAGAAACGAATGATACAGAAAGCGATGAGGACAAACCCAATTGCCCTGCAACCAATACGGAAAATATAGACAGTGATGACGAATTAAATAAGCTCGTCGAATCATTTGTCCTTATTTAATTTATTTTTTGTTTCAATTTTTTTTTTTTTAACACACTTGTAATCTGTTTAAACTTTAATAAAAACTTTAAAAGCTATATTCAATAACTTGAACTGTTTTAATCCATAAATTTGTATTTTTAATTGAAAGTCAATTGTATTATCACGTATTCAATTATCAATAAATTTTTTTCCAACTAAAGTATTGTAAATGTTGTTGGTTTCATAATGTGTAGTTGCGTTTCTGGTTCCATTTGAAGTTTCATCAAAAATCAAAATATTTTCATATTTACTGGTTTCACTTAAAAGTTTCATTGTTGGTTGCAACATGTGTAGAAACATGTTGCATTGTGTGTTCCCTTTATTCCATTTTAAATAAATTTTTTTCCAACTAAAGTATTGAAAATGCTGTAAGTTTCATAATATGTAGTCGCGTTTCTGATTTCATTTGAGGTTTCATCAAAATATTTTGATATTTACTGGTTTCACTTAAAAGTTTCATTGTTGCATCGTGTGTTCCATTCATTCAATTTTAAATGATTTTTTTTCAACTAAAGTATTGAAAATGCTGCTAGTTTCATAATGTGTAGTCGCGTTTCTGATTTCATTTGAAGTTTCATCAAAATCAAAATATTTTGATGTTTACTGGTTTCACTTAAAAGTTTCTTTGTTGGTTGCAACATGTGTAGAAACACGTTGCAGTGTATTTTCCATTTATTCAGTTTTAAATGAATTTTTTATAAAGTGTAGTTGCGTTTCTGGTTTCATTTGAAGTTTCATCAAAATATTTTAATATTTACTGGTTTCACTTAAAAGTTTTAATATTGATTTCAGCATGTGTAGAAACATGTTGCATTGTGTGTTAAATTTATTCAGTTTTAAATGAATTGCTTTTCAACTATAGTATTGAAAACGTTGCTGGTGTTATAATATACTTCATTTGAGGTTTCATCAAAATAAAAATATTGATATTTACTGGTTTCATTTAAAAGTTTCATTATTGGTTGCAGCATGTGTAGAAACATGTTGCATTATGCGTTCCATATATTCAGCTTTAAATGAATTGTAATTCAGCACAAATATTGAAAATATTATCTAGAAATAAGGAAAATAGAAATAGAAAATATCTCGTTCGGAGTTGACTTTAATCTGTAGACCCTCGCCACTTATGGATAAAATTAACAAAATTAACACACACAACATAAGTGGTGTGATAAACTAGGTCAATAATCCTGACTGATGGGTTCTAATGACCAATTATGTATGTAATTAAAAGAACTAAATAAATTTAATTTATTAAAAATTTCTTTTAATTTTGATGTCATGCTTAATTACGTAAAAGTGGGTCACTTATAAATTAAAAAAAAAATTATTCCATGCAGTCAATAACATTTCCATTCTATGTAAATAATATGTTTTTATATGGCCATCGAGAAAAATGAGCAGATGTAAACGTTATTTGCTGTTGCTCACAGTTAGGCACCTAGTTGGAGAGACCGAAATCTTTTTTTTTTTGGTAATTCATCACTCTCGTCTAAATAAAAATAAATATAGTAAATCTAGGTTGTAGTTTAAATGGCTTAAATATTATTAATCATCTTGCAAAAATTTTTAATAAAATTGGCTTTGAAATCCTTTGTAATCCTGAAGAATTTCTAGAGTGCGTATCGTTAAGGATATATCCGGTACAAATGAGGGTTTATAAATGCGAAAATGATTGTCGAAACAAAACACAAAAACAAACAACAAAATTTTGACATTCTAAAACTTGTCAGCTGTTAAGATGCTCCTACCTATTAGATATGCCTTGATTTTTTAAAATTCACTATCTGACATGCTTAAAGATTTTGATGTTATCGTTAAAATAATGCTATCATATAAATTTTAAATTTCCCACATTTTCTTTGAAGTCATATGAAAATAATAAAATGGGTCCAGAAAGGACGAAAGGGGCGAAAAAATAACCCTATTACTAATCCTAATCCTATATATATTATAAATCTTTCTGTAAGTCTGTTTTTTTTTTTTTGTTTGTGGGGTTGTTTGTTATGTAATTAAGCTTGAACGCCTTGACCGATTTCCTTGAAATTTGGGATATAGATCTAGTTTTTTTCGGTGCGGCTATAAATCTTTTAAAAATTTTGACCGAAAGGTCAGAAAAAATGCGACAAAGGAAGCAAAAGTGGTAATTTTATGCGATTTAGCTTGATTAAGTTTTCCAAATAGCTATTGGAGGTATTCCGTTTCTAAAGTTGTACCAAAATAGGTCCAGAAAGGACGAAAGGGGGAAAAATATCCCTATTACTAATCCTAATACATACATACATTATTGGCCATTACAACCCTTCAGTCAGAATTACAACCTAGCTTCTCACACCACTTATGTTGTGTGCGTTAATTTTATACATGAGTGCCGGGACCTACAGTTTAAAGTCGACGCCGAACGACAGATTTTTGAGAAGCTTTTCATGGCAATTTTTACTCTCAGAGTCTTTGCCAGAAATCTGCTGAGAGGAAGTCGCCGAAGAAATATTTTTCGTTTTGATGTCTGACCTGGGATTCGAACCCGGGCCTTTTGTCTAATAAGCCAACACACAACCCACTAGACCACGGCGACTTCAAAAATATGTATTATAAATCTTTCAGTAAGTCTGTTTTTTTTTTTTTGTTTGTTTGTTTGTTTGTTAGCCAATCACACCTGGACCAATTTCCTTGAAATTTGTGATATAGATCGACCTTTTTTCGGTGCGAGTTATAGATTATAAATCTTTTCAAAATTTTGACGAAAAGGGGAAAAGGGGACAAAGAGAGTAAAAACGGTAATATGTAATTTTATACGATTTAGCTTGGTTAAGTTTCCCAATCAAGGTATTTCATTTCTAAAGTTGGACCAAAATGGCTCCAAAACGGGGGAAAAGAGCGAAAAAATAACTCGCACAACGCCGCGTACAATCTGGTGGTAGGCTATAAATCTTTTCAAAATTTTGACCTAATGGGAAGAAAAAATGGGACATATGGGGAAAAAATGGTAATAGGTAAATTTATACGATTTAGCTTGGTTAAGTTTCTCAAATAACTGTTGGAGGTATTCTTATTCTAAAGTTGGAGCAAAATGGGTCCAAAAAGGGGGAAATGAGCGAAAAAATATCCCGTGCAATGTCGGGTTCAATTTGCTGGTTTATAATAAATTGTCATAATAAACAACAAAACTATAAATGTGGCAATGCTACATATATAGTTTATGAGAAAATAAAACTTCAAAAAACTCAAGAATTTTGTTAACATACTTTGAAAGAGAAAACTTCAAGGATTTTTTTCAAACAGTATGGGAGGACTCGAAGAAATAATTTCTTGTATGTATTTCTTTATGACACTCAAATAAGTTCTTAACAAAATTTAGTTTCTATTTAAATTTAATAATTTTAGCATTTACCTGAAACTAGGCATCAAAGTATGAAAACTTAGGTACACAAAAATTTAAGATCCTTTTTTTTACCTGTAATCAAAAACTTGTCAAAGTCATCAATTTCCTTCGTTTTGTTTGATGATGTATTTAAATTTTTATTATTTGTTTAATAACTTATGAGCTGACCAAAACCAGCTAATGAAGGAAATTTGTAAGTACAGGTAGGATCCATTTTTTATTTATTTATTAGAAGTATTTATAATACTGTTAAAATACATTTAATTTTAATTATATCATCAATTAGGTAAATCCTGATTCAAAATAAACATTCCGAAGGTTTGAACTTCTCCTCCATGTCCTAATTGCTTAGTCAGGTACTCTGGTGTACATCCTATTTTCATTTTCTGAATAAAAACTAGAAGCATTGAAAAACATTTCAGTAAGCAAAATTGATAAATTAATGGGTCTAATGCCTCGCAGATGAGTTGTTAATTTACAAAATATCGGATCCAATTCGATGATTGCACTAGTGTCTAACAAGAGGGTTCCTCAAAGGGAAAATCCCCACCTTATTGATCCCAGTAGCAATTTGGACCCGAGTGAAGGAGAGCTTTTCGATGACCATATTGTCACCGTCTTAATCCGATAGTGGGGAGACAGGATCTGACTCCACGCACATATCTTCCGTCGAAGTGGGGATTGCCAATGCAGTTGCTTCTCTAAAGATCTCTACAGTCATAGTCCTCATGCCAGCTGTGGCGAAATTCCTGAAGATTTCATTCTTGTTAACGATACTCGCCTGCATTGGCTCAAAGTCAAATACCAAGTTGTCAAATTCACAGACCATATTGGTCTCACGAGTGAGAGGGAAAGAATGTAGATCATGCCATAGCCCCCTTTTCTTGGTAGAAAAACTAATACTCATTGAGGCGCCCAGGTACCAGTGAGGCTCCGTTATAATACAGTCTGATTAGACCCCTAACTGCAAACCATCCGATAAGCACGGGTTGCTTAACACTCCGGATTAGAGGTATGGAAAAATATACGTGAACCGGCGGTTTGAAAAGAGCAAACATGATGTCGATCCGAAACAGAGTCTTCCGACGATATTAGGGTAACCTTTAGTTATGCACTCAACTCACGCTGGGTCAATGGGTGAATCTAAGTACACTTAAGCCCACACATCGCGACAAGATTGTTACCCAGATTAGGATAACCTGCACTGAATTTGCCTTAACCAAGCTAAATCGTATAAAATTACCTATTACAATTTTTTCCCCATTTGTCAATTTTTCTCCACTGGTGGTAAAAATTTTGAAAAGATTTATAGCCTATAACCTGCACCGAAAAAAGCTCGATCTATATTCTAAATTTCAAGGAAATCGGTTCAGGCGTTCAAGCGCGACTGGCTAACAAATAAACCAACAAAAAAAAAAACAAACTTACAGAAAGATTTATAATATATATTAGGATTAGTAATAGGGTTACTTTTTCGGCCCGTTTTGACCCTTTCTGGACCTTTCTTTTAATATGACTTCAAAGAAAATGTGGAAAATTTCAAATGTATATGATAGCATTATTTTAACGATAACATCAAAATCTTTTAAGCATGTCAAATAGTGAATTTTAAAAAATAAAGAGCGAAGCAAGGCATATTTAATAGGTAGGAGCGTCTTAACAGCTGACGAGTTTTAGAATGTCAAAATTTTGTTGTTTTTTTTTGTGTTTTGTTTCGATAATCATTTTCGCATTGATAAACCCTCATATGTACCGGTTGTATCCTTAAAGATACGCACTCTAGAAATTCTTCAGGATTACTATTTCAATACCAATTTTATTAAAATTTATGCAAGATGATTAATAATATTTAAGTTTTTTAAACTACAACTACAACTTTGTGATATCAGAGCTACCACTACGACCTAACCTAACCTAAACTACAACCTAGATTTACTACATTTATATTTATTTAGGCGAGAGTGATAAATTACCCAAAAAGTAAGATATCGGTCTCTCCAACTGGGAGCAATAACAAATCACGTTTACATCTGCCCATTTTTATCGATGGCCATATAAAAACATATTATTTACATAAAGTGGAAATGTTATTGACTGCATTGAATAATTTTTTTTTTTATAATTTAATTTTAATTATTTTTTAAATTAAAAGAAATTTTTAATATCTAAAAATTATTTTGTTTTTTTAATTGTTTTCATTAATATCCTATCGAGGTTTCAGGGTTAATTTTTTTGACATTTCGCGTGCACTTTAATTTGCATTGTTGTATTTGTTGAAGAGATACTTCTACCTATTATAAATATGACTTGAAAAGAATGAAACTACCTTATTTTCTTCTACACCATGAGTTTCAGCTACCTGCAGTATTGTGAGCACGTACCAGGGTATAAAAGAACGGCATGCATTTGAAAATTTTACTTAAAATTTAAATTCCATAACACTGCTATGGATAGTTTCACTCTTCTGATTAAAATGTGTCTATACAAATTGAATCCTCATCGAAACTGTTGCTCTAAGATATGGAATTATCGAAGAGTAATAAGGGGATTATGTCTTAATACATCCATAAATGAGTCTTACATAATGAGCGGCAACATTCATCCAAATGTAAATGCACCAATTGAGAGCAATGAAAATATGACTCAGAATACTTTCGATACAGTACTGACACCACCAAAAATAACTGCACACCCCAAGGCGTCATTAAGAGCAAAGAAACGTTTATTTCGTGAAGGACGTCAGAAATCACGGAAAATGTCAAAACCGCGGCGTAACGAAACATCATTTACGGAATGTTGTTATTGGAAGACTCGACGCTACCCGCCCAGTGACAGACAATACACGAAAGAAGATATAACAGTTGAAAGTCCTGTTCCATGTTTCTGGGTTACTGAAAAGCTATTGACAGCCGCCGTACACTCTACGTTGCACATGAGATCTCTATTGTATTTAGTGCTTCTCTGTTATTGGATATTTTATAGATGAAATAACTTTCACACATACACCTCCTAAACCTCCTACATATCCTCTGAAAAAATCCGCTTTCTATCTTGACGAATAGTTGACTTACGGTTATTAAAAGAAAAAGCCCTGACTCATATAAAATTGAAAAAAAAAATTTTTGACTCTTTGTACTTAGGGGTACTTCCCCTTCAACTACAATATATGTATGTATACTACCGTTATTTTATAATTGAATTCCTAATTTATTTTTAATAAAAACTGCATTTAAAGGTTTTTTTATAACATTTTTATTTTAGATTTTATTAAGTTTTTTCCTTCTCCTATCAAATACTGAAAAATTAAGATACGACCTTTTTATATTAAAGGTTCAATTAGTCGTGACTTAACCATAACAATATAAATCAGCTGTTTTAACCAACTTTATGGACATTACTGTTTTCGTTTTTTTACTTTTGTACTTATGTGCAATTAACGTAAACAACTGTTTATGCCCTTGGCAGCACTGATTGCTGCTAATAGTAAATTTACGGTTATGGATTATGTTACGACTACAGCGTTATGGTAAAGTCACGACTAATTGAACCTTAAGCCATCGATATGTAACTGTTTCGAACAATAATCTATATACAGTCAAACCCGATTATAACGAACTCCATGGAACCAAAAAAAATTAGTTCGTTATAGGCAAAGTTCGTAATAAACGGGATGAAGTCATAGAAGAAAATATAAAATACAAAGAATTTTTATCATTTATTAAAAATAAAAAGTATTTTTTTTTAATTAAAAACCAAAAAATATGTGTTAATTCTTTCTACCTATCAGCTGATTAAAGATGTTCAGTTACAATTTAATGCTGCCATATTAAATAAAAGTAAAGGCTATTGCCACACTTCAAAGTTTTTTTCTGAGGGTTCGTTATAAAAGAAGGTAAAATGTATGAAATTTAATTACTGGGATCATTTAAAGTAGTTCCTTTTAACCGAGAATTCGTTATAAACGAGTTTGACTGTATATAAAAATGAATGTGTGTTGATTTGTTTATGGCTTTGTTTGCTGTACCGATTTTCTTGAAATTTTAACAGTACCGTCCTGTACGTCTGGAAGGAACTATAGGCTATATTTTATTATTTTAAAATTTCAAGTAGGCGTGGTGCCACGCCCACATACCCAATAAGTATTTAACATCACATATCTCATAAACTGCAACAGCTAAAGTCCTCAAATTTTATATGGATGACTTTGATGTATATATGAACAAAATGGTCGAATTGGCTATAGTGGGCGTGTCACATCTATATATATATATATAAAAATTAATGTGTATTTATTTGTTTGTGGACTTGTTTGAAGTCTATAGACGGCTAAACGGCAAGACCAATTTTCTTGAAATTTTAGCTGTACCTTCCTGTATATCTGGAAGGAACTATAGGCTATATTTTATTATTTTAAAATTTCAAGTAGGCGTGGTGCCACGCCCACATACCCAATAAGTATTTAACATCGCAATATCTCATAAACTGCAATAGCTAAAGTCCTCAAATTTTATATGGATGACTTTGATGCATATATGAACAAAATGGTCGAATTGGCTATAGTGGGCGTGTCACATCTATATATATATATATAAAAATTAATGTGTATTTATTTGTTTGTGGACTTGTTTGAAGTCTATAGACGGCTAAACGGCAAGACCAATTTTCTTGAAATTTTAGCTGTACGGCGGATTGACTATAGTGGGCGTGTCATCTCCCATCGTCTATATATATAAAAATAAATGTTTGTTTGTATGTACCTTATAAAATCATAATGTATGCATTTGATCATGTCATGATCTTTAGAAAAGTTGTTCCGCATGAGCTGGGGTAGGTTTCTAAATTGATATGACTAATTTTCCGGCAGGTGGCGCCACTGAAAATTTCTTAAAATCAATTAAATCGTAAACTGTGCATTTAATCTTTAGCAAAATTGTTGCGCTTGAGGCGTTGAAGATTTTTAAATTGGTATGACCAATATCCGATAGGTGGCGCCATTGAAAATTAATTAAAATGAATTTAATCTTAAACTGTGCATTTGATTATGTTATGAACTTTAGCAAAATTGTTGCGCATGAGCCGACGAATATTTCTAAGTTGGTATGACTAAAATCCGATAGGTAGCGCCACTGAAAATTAATTAAAATTAATTAAATCTTAAACTGTGCATTTGATTATGTTATGATCTTTAGCAAAGTTGTTGCGCATGATCCGACGAAGATTTCTAAGTTGGTATGACCAATATTCGATAGGTGGTGCCACAGAAAATTACTCAAAATGAATTAAATCTTAAACTGTGCATCCTTTAACAAAGTTGTTACGTATGAGTCGACGGAGATTGGTGCGATTAATTTCAGATGGATGGCGTTTCTAACAATTATTCAAAATGAATGACCTACACCCCAAGCACGGAAGAAAAGAGCATTACGAGCCCCAGAATCAGGCGAGCACTGTGACTAGAAAATCCTCGAGTATCTACCGCTGAGACCTGTTTACATGAACCACTTGAACAACGAGAAGTGTGATTAGAAACTCATTGAATGTGTACTACTCAGGCCCGTTCATCTGTATCATCGGGGCAATGGGAAACAAAATCAATAAAATGATTCAAAATTAATTGGACATTAGTCTAATACCTTTCCTTCAAATATATTTTAGTTGGGGCGCAGCAAAACGTGCAGGGTATAGCTAGTTATTGTGTATAATTTATATTTATAATAAAAACAATTATTATTTGTATCAGCTTGTCTAACGATCTTACCTTGCATAAATACGCCATGCCCCACCCCAAACTTTAACAAAGAAAGAATCAGAGAGAGAGAGAGAGAGAGACAGAAATACTTTTTTGGTAATATTTGCTGTCTTTTCTTTGCCTTCTAGTTTAAATTTTGGGCATCCCCGTGTTGCCAGTTAAGCGCTTTTCGCGCTATAATTAACCAAAAAGCGCTTTTTTAAGAAATCAATGACATTTTTCATGATAACATTCTTCATAATTTTTTTCAATCTTCCTGATCTTATTCGACACTTTAAGGCTCTAGGTTAGGTTAGGTTAGAGGACGTTCACCTGTCGGTCAAGACAAGCACAGTACCTGGAAGTCGAAATTGACCCATTGTACATTGTTCTTAGGGGAGGATATAGGAATGTAGGGAAACGGAGGGAGAATGGGAAACGGAGAAATGTAAAGAAATAAGGCTCTAAAACCTATCAATGCTTTGGAATTGCGACAACCTTTAGCAGTTTATCGAGCTGACCAATTAATTTGCACCGAAGTGCACAAAGCTTTAGGGCATGAAATAGGACCAAGATCACCAACTAATATTAGAAATTTACAAAAAGTATCATTATTTAGTGTCGAAAATATTTTTTTCAGATAACATAAAAGATATCATTGAATTGTAAAGACGACATAAAAATTCATTAGATGAGTATCCGTTTACAAAATTGTCAACACTTGTTATTAATTTGATCATAAAAAATTGACAACACTACGCATAAAATAATGTTAAAGAAGAATTTTTGCATTGATTTCTTAGTTGAACAAAGAACCTTGTGAAGAAGTGATCAGATAAGCAGACAATTCAAGATATTGTTTTCAATACTATTCAATAAAAACTCTGATTTTGCATAAAATTAAATAAAAAATTAAGAAAAATGAATTCTGAAAAGTTGTTGAAAGTAATGTATCACACGGATACAAAGAAAATCAATAAATATATTGAATACACTTCTGGTTATCATCAAATGTTGGAGAATATATTAGAAAATTGCCCCTATAAACATGATGGTGATGTTCGTCTATTTTGGATTGGTAAGTTTATAAAGGAAATGGAAGGGGCAGTCTTATCGTATTTGAAAAATTATTTTGATTTTTTTCTTTGTTTTTTGTAAAAGACAGTTGTTGCTGCTAATATTGCAGCAATTAATACAGTTATTTGTTAATTTTAAATTAATTAATTTAATTTATTATTAATTTAATTTATATATTAATTTAAAAATATATTTTCGACCTCGATAACATAAAAGATATCATTGAATTTGTGGATGAATTGAATGATTGTAAAGACGATAAGGGAAATTGTCTTAATAATTTAAAATAATGTCAGTGGAAAATTATAGGTAATACAGAACAGTTTTGGATTGAGGTGCACAGATATAAAAATTCACTAGATGAAGAAAATAAATAATTTATTTTATGGAAACCTTTTTGTTTGTTGTAAATGTACTCATTATATACATACATATAAATATTTGGGTGCCTGCATATACAGAGATACATTCAGAATCTAAAATTTAAATACAATTTAATGCATATATCAATGGTTATACCTTTCTAGATGGAAGCTATTCAGGGGTTGTAACGATTTTTCAGTAAAATGGTTATTTTTTAATGATTATGATTTTTTCTCCAAATTATCACGACACATTTTGTTTCTGAAAATAAGCATGTTAAAATATTCAAAGTACAATGTTATGAATGGAACTCAAGCAGTGGACGGTACGAGTCATTATAACGGAGAATTGTAATTCAACGCAGCAACATAATTCCAATTTTCCTTCTACATAAATAGAGTACATTTTGGATTTCATTCAGTCATTTTGGAGGATAAATTTTTAAACAAAGTGACATAAAAACCTTTCTCAAAAATATATATAAATAATTTTCAAATTAGACCTAAAAGAATTCCTTCAATTTATATATATTCGATTTCCAATTTTCCTTCAATTTATACATATTCAATTTCCAATTTTTAGATTTAACATCTATTTTAAGTTATGTACATCATTTCAGCGATTTTCAAATATGGTGATTGGCTGCGCTGGAAAAATGTAAACATTTGTTTATGTTAATTTTATTGTGATTAAAAACATAATTTTTCAGTTTTTTTCTTATTTTATGCATGGAACCCATTTCCAAAGCCATAGTCGTCTTTTTTTCCCTTCCCAAAATAGCACAAAAGCTCCGCAACACAAAACGAAAAATTATTTACTTTCTATTATGTGTGAAAATGCGATCAATATATTTTTGTTTTCCAACATTCTGGTCAAACATATGTTTTGTGGCAAATATTTTGTAAGTGTGACTACATCGGAAAAATATTTGCCAAACTTTTGTTTGCCGCTATTTGAAGAAACAAAAATGGGAAAATAAATGTGCGTAGTGTGACCACAAAACAAAATTTTAGTTGTTTCAGTTATATTTTTGACAAACAAGGGAAAACAAAATTATGGCAAACATTTGCCATATCTGACCACACCTTTAGTTGAACAAAGAACCTTGTGAAGAAGTGATCAGATAAGCAGACAAGTCAAGATATTGTTTTCAATACTATTCAATAAAAACTCTGATTATGCATAAAATTAAATAAAAAATTAAAAACAATGAATTCTGAAAAGTTGTTGAAAGTAACGATCACACGGATACAAAGAAAATCAATAAATATATTGAATTTACTTCTGTTTATCATCAAATGTTGGAGAATATATTAGAAAATTGCCCCTATAAACATGATGGTGGTGTTCGTCTATTCTGGATTGATAAGTTTATAAAGGAAATGGAAGGGGCAGTCTTATCGTATTTGAAAAATTATTTTGATTTTTTTCTTTGTTTTTTTAAAAGATAGTTGTTGCTGCTAATATTGCAGCAGTTAATACAGTTATTTGTTAATTTTAAATTAATTAATTTAATTTATTATTAATTTTATTTATTAATTTAATTTATATATTAATTTAATTTTATAATTAATTTATTACAGTTAATAATTTTGTTGTAAAGTTATTGATTATACCAAATTCTTATTGATTCAGAATAATTAGTGATGGGATTCGGTGATCATGTAGGACCATCACACCCACATTACTTAATAGTGTTGCCAATTTTATGGCTATTCTTCCATGTCTCCGGATTTCTTTTATAGTGCTCTCTTGTAACCTCTTTTTTAATTCAGTTTAAAATCGATTCTGAACAACAGACTTTTGATTCGTAGATACACAGAGTTGTATTTGATTTCACGTTTTATTTGGCATTTTCTTTTTTTTTTTTTGTTTCGCATAGTGAAGTTAACACGTTGACTGCCGCTGCAACTTTAAAAATGACAATTTGGCAAAAAAAAATGGAAATTTGAATTCTTTAGATTATATTAAAACCCTATTTTTAGATCGCAGGTATCATCAAAAAGCAAAAATGAACCTAATTACAACGCCAAATAAAGTTGCGACTGTCAAAAACAGGAAAACGACGCGATAAAAGCAAACAAAATTTCTCAAAGTAATTTTTTATGTGCAAAAGCGAAACAAAGTTTAAAAGAAAATGCAGAAGAGTTTCTTATTTTCCAAATACCCATGGAAAAGCTTACAGAGTCCTTTTAAAAATTACTCAATTTGTTCATGAGTCATAACTGTTTAGAGTGTTATCGTTTTTTAATAAATATTATTTTGCTATCAATAAATATTTCATGTATTGCAATTGATGTTTGTATGTATATATGCATTCAAAACTAAATTATCGAATATTTCTTTTACAATCTGGGGTCAAAACACCGCATTCGAAATCGAGTACTTTATTATCAAAATGTGGTTAACGTGGATCACTGTAATCGTTATCGTAACGTATCTACTCGTAGTTGTACTCGATTTGTAATCGGACGCGCACAACAAAAGAAATAACTGAAACCAACGAAGTATAATAATAAACACAATGTAACATAATAAATAAGTAAGAACTAGATGACCCGTGCGAATATTTCGCACCGTTAGTTGTCATTTTTGTAACATAAAATGAAAATAATTAATTGAAATTTTATTAAAAGTATAAAAATATTAGAAATCATAATATCATCATACATATTTACATACATACGTACATCTGCTTAAATAATTTTATAATACTTCTTTGAATACAATGTTAGAGGTAATGACATGATCATCGTTAACTTTTTGCCCGTACGAATCCTTAATACTAACAAAAATATCTTAAAACGTACGCACGCGAGAAAAAGCCATGTATAACTGTCCATGTGAAAAGATCGGTTCTGGTAAATACAATCCTACCTTTTGAAGGGTTTGACCTTGTGCTTTGTTTATCGTCATAGCAAAATCAACTTTCACAGGGAATTGTATTCCTGTCATTCGGAAAGGCACAGTTGGATCAGAAGGTGTAAGGTTGATTCGGGGTATGAGTACAGTTTGTTACGATTAGCCTGGTACAATTTATTAATCCCTGTTTAGCATTAAGATTTCTGATTAACATTATTATTGCATTTGTCTTTTAAAATGCACGTTTTTACAAGTTAATATGCATATTATAATTAACTGACTTAGTAATAAACGGCATTACTATTAAGCGACCCTATATTAGCACACTTGAACAAAAACATATAATCATAATGACAACAGTATTATTATGCAGTTCTATATAAAATATAATTTTTATCAATGAAAATATTAATTATTCAATTAATAATTATTTTTCGTCATTAGTGTTAGATATAAGCTTTAAAATGAGATATCGTTCATTAAGTTTGATGTGGTAGTATGGGAGATATTTGCAACCGACAAAAAAAAGTGCTTTAGAAATAATATATATATATATACATATGATGTTAGAATTTTTCGGACATTTTCTCCAAATTTGATCAAAAATTTAATTTTAATTGTTTATAGAGAAACTGAACAACAAGGCCAAGAAAACCCAGTAATTAGCATAAGAATGGACAAACAAATAAAGAATGGTAAAAAAACGCATTTGTTTTAAAAGTTTTTTAATACTTTTTTACAAATTTAAAAATTTATTACCCACATTGATGACGTTTTTGTTTGTTTTGTTTTCATTTATTAATATTATTACTACGATTAAAAATTTCATTACAAATATTATTAAAAGAATTGTAAAATGTAAAAAAATAGTAGTAGGAAATATAAATTACTATCGAGTACTATGATCCAAAAATTACGGCCATCGAACATAGTGTCTACTCGAATGTGAATTTGATTTCCAATGCGGTGATTCGGCCACTGTTTAAACACTTTATATTTAATAACATTTCTTGAATGGTTCAATTGGTAAGTGGTCTTTATTGCTCAGCAATAATGAATGAAATGTTCTCTCAATGTTCATTATTTCTATAATTAATTATAAGAACAGCTCTGTCTGTCAAACTCCTCAACAATAAAAAAGAATACAAAATAAGGTATAATGCATATGCTAATACGTGTTTTTCTTACTTTCGTTTTTCAGACAACGAAGGCGACGAAATTGATATTACCGATCAAAAAAGTTTATCCACTTACGAGAGATTTACATCGAGAGTAGAGAGTCGACATTTGCATATTGCTAAGGTTAAATCGGATGATGGAACTGCAATGGCTGTGAAAGCTGAAAAACCTTGTAAGATTCTTGAAGTTAATCAAGCCAAGATACCAGCAGCTGCTGGTTCTCGCGAGCTTGCCGTGCATCATCGTATCATATGTGATGGCTGTGAAATGAACCCTATAATTGGATTCAGATATAAATGCATGCAGTGCCCCGATTATGACTTGTGTCAGAATTGTGAATCGAAACATATACACTCGCAACATATGATGAGGCGCATGCCAACTACTCCAACTAACATGCCACCTGATCCCCCCAGAGAAATGTTTGAAGCATTCAGTTGCGATGAAAATAATAGCACCGATTTTAAATTTTCATTAAATCCGTTTACACGGTCTGATATGTCGATGGAATTTAGTGCAAGAGCCAATAGAAAAATAATTATTATACGTCGATCATGATCATAAAAAATGAATTACTTTCTTTCAGATTTCAAGATTAAACTATGCTAATTAATTAATAAAAAAATATAACTTCATAATTGCTCGGTCAAAATAATAACATGTAATTATGTATTGCGGTACTCAAATAAAATAAACAAAATTAAAATATTTCACAGCTATATCTTGTGGATTAATCTAAAATGTATTTTCAATATTTTGTTGGTGGGACTTCTGATCGAATCGACCAAATGTTGACATCTTTCAACTGCAATTAAACCCTAAACTTTCTGCACGACTTTCCTCTTATCCCAGATACAGTGCGAACGAAGCAAATTGTTGCTAATCCTCAACCCACTCTTGCTCATAACTGGAGTAACGAAGACCTTTCGCACCTACAAACCTCCAGTGAAGAGTAAAAGTGTTGATGTTTTGTCTTCTATGGATCCTTATAAAGTATCCTTTATTATTAAAGGATTATCCTTTATCCATACCGGTCCTCAAACCCCAACTACACAATCTAGATGTAACAACAAGAACATTGATGAAAATATTTCTAATTCTCCATTAGGCGTCCAGCAGGCTCATGAAGCAGCCGTTAAGGCTGCTGAAATTGCTGCAAAGTTGCACATGAAATAACAATTTAAGCTAGAAAAATGGACGTCTGGTCCAAGAATAATAAACTAAAGATTACGCCATCACGCACACAAAATTAAAACTTTCTGCACATGTTGAATCAATAACGTCACGCAATTTGTGTTCCTATTGGCTAATGATAATGTAAGTTATATTGCAGGGCTGCCAACTACTTTCACGTAGTGCAGACATATTTCAGAAGAAATGTTAATAAATACTAATAATAATGGTTTTAAAAGAAAAATATACAAACTTCTGACATAATAAGAAAATACGAAATTGATTATCAAAACAAAATACACAAAAAACATAAATTTTTTAACATTATTATTTGCATCAGCTGGTCTAACGATCTTACCTTGACGCCTTTTGCACGTTGAAATTAGTTTCGAAACAAATGTGAGAAACTTGTTTGCATTTTCTTTTAAAATTTCTTTCGCTTTTGGACATAAAAAGTTAATTTCAGAAATTTTGCTGTTGTTTTTGACAATTGTAACTTTGTTTGTCATTGTGATTTGGGTTCAAACACAAGACATGAATATTATATTTGTTATTATATTATAATATATTATATATTTATGTATTATTATTTTTTAATATATTTCCCTTATTTAAATTATATTCTTTTTAATAATTTTTATTTTTTCACCTTTTTTAATTAATTGTTTGGCGCTAAAATTTTTCTTTTCCTAACGTTTTGATTTCAAACACAAAATAAACAAAGACTAATGATATTTTAAATAAGCTTTATTTATATTAAACACCGTTGACTAACTAACGTCTCGCTTACTATGTTTCCTACTAAAAAACATAAGTTTGCATTTTGATGATATTCTACGATCTCAAAATAGTTTTTATTAATATAATGTTTTCTTTTTCTGAAACATCAAAGTGTAGTTATAGTCAGATTTCTGTGTGAAAAGTTGCCGCGGCAGCAAGATGTTACACTTCTCTAGCGAACAAAAAAAATAAAAGAAAAATGAAAAATGTGAAATCAAATACAACTCTGTGTATATACGAATAAAGAACCAAAGCAAATTTATGAGTACATGAAATTCTGAAATCACCCCCGCTCGTTTTTCCTCTCTCCTACAAACTCATGAGTGTTGTACGTGCAAACGTGCAAAAGGCGTCCTTGTGTAAATACGCCATGCCCCACCCTAAAAATTAACAAAGAAAGAAAGAATCAGAGAGAGAGAGACACAGAAATACTTTTTTGGTAATATTTGCTGTCTCTTCTTTGCCTTCTAGTTTTAATTTTGGGCATCCCCGAGTTAAATTTCAATTTGAGTTGGGTTGCAGTGTTGCCAGTTAAGCGCCTTTCGCGCTATATTTAACCAAAAAGCGCTTTTTTAAGAAAACAATGACATTTTTCATGATAACATTCTTCATAATTTTTTTTTACAATCTTCCTGATCTTATTCGACACTATAAGGCTCTAAAACCTATCAATGCTTTGGAATTGTGACAACCTTTAGCAGTTTATGAAGCTGGCCAATTGGATAATTTATGTAATACAGTTTTTAAAGACAGTAAGGCAACAAATTTTAATTTGCACTCAAGTGCACAAATATAATCACAAATAAAGCTTTAGGGCATGAAATAGGAGCAAGATCACCAACTAATATTACAAATTTAGAAAAAGTATCATTATTTAGTGTCGAAAATATTTGTTTCAGATAACATAAAGGTTAGGTTAGGTTAGAGGACGTGTACTTGTCAATTCTGACAAATACAGTACCGAATTGTACTTGGTCCTAGCTTCTCACACCACTTATGTTGTGTGCATTAATTTTATACATGAATGGCGGGACCTACAGCTTAAAGTCGACTCCGAACGACACATTTTTTAAGAAGCATTCCATGGCAACTTTTTACTCTCAGAGTTTTTGCCAGAAATCTGATGAGAGTATTCGAACTCGGGTCTTTCGTCTAATAACCCAACACACTACCTACTAGACCACGGCGACCTCGATAACATAAAAGATATGATTGAATTTGTGGATGAATTAAATGATTGTAAAGACGATATAGAGGAAAAGGGAAATTGTCTTAATAATTTAAAATAATGTCAGTGGATAATTATAGGTAATACAGAACAGTTTTGGATTGAGGTGCACAGTTATAAAAATTCACTAGATGAATATCCGTTTACAAAATTGTCAACACTTGTTATTAATTTGATCATCAAAAAATTGGCAACACTGCACATAAAATATTGTTAAAGAAGAATTTTTGCATTGATTTCTTAGTTGAACAAAGAACCTTGTGAAGAAGTGATCAGATAAGCAGACAAGTCAAGATATTGTTTTCAATACTATTCAATAAAAACTATGATTTTGCATAAAATTAAATAAAAAATTAAGAAACATGAATTCTGAAAAGTTATTGAAAGTAACGTATCACACGGATACAAAGAAAATCAATAAATATATTGAATACACTTCTGGTTATGATCAAATGTTGGAGAATATATTAGAAAATTGCCCCTATAAACATGATGGTGATGTTCGTCTATTTTGGATTGGTAAGTTTATAAAGTAAATATGCTTTATATGGGGAAGGAAGGGAAGGGAAGGGACAGTCTTCATCAAGTGAATACGTAATTTCACAACCGTAAAAGGTATTTGAAAAATTATTTTGAATTTTTCTTTGTTTTTTGCTGCCAATATTGCAGCAGTTATTACAGTTATTTGTTAATTTTAATTTAATTAATTTAATTTTATTTATTACAGTTAATAATTTTGTTGTAAAGTTATTGATTATACCAAATTCTTATTGATTCAGATTAAATAGTGATGGGATCCGGTGATCATGTAGGATCATCACACCCACATTTCTTAATAGTGTTGCCAATTTTAAAGCTATTCTTCCATGTCTCCACCGGATTTCTTTTATAGTGCTCTCTTGTAACCTCTTTTTTTTATTCAGTTTAAAGGCGATAAAGTCGAAGCCTTTTGCACGTTCAAATAGTGCAATTAATTTGAAAAGGGGAAAACAAGCGGTGGGGAGTTCACAATTTCATGTTTTTGCAAACTTCCTTTGTTATTTATTCGTATATACACAGAGTTGTATTTGATTTCACATTTTATTTGGCATTTTCTTTTTTTTTTGTTTCGCATAGTGAAATTAACACGCTGACTGCCGCTGCAATTTTAAAAATGGCAATTTGAATTTTTTACATTATATTCCAAAAAACCAGGGACCGAAAATAACCTGTTATTTTTGAATTTTTGATTTAAAAAAGCAACCGCAAGGAAATGTCGGAGAACAGAACCAAGTATACCATTTTGAATGTGTTGGACCAAATTTTTATAAAATGGGATGCTTTTTAAAAACGTGATTTTTATTTTTTAGAAAAAAAAATAAAAGTTATTTTTTGACTTTTATTTTTTTCGAGCGGAAATAAAAGTCATTTCTATTTTAATTCATGATGAATTCATAATATTTATTAAAAAATTCTTTAAAACAATTAAAGAATTAAGTTTTGCAATAAATGTTAATAAATATTATAAATTCATCATGAAATAAAACAAAAATAACTTTTATTTCAGCTCAAAAAAATAAAAGTAAAAAAATAACTTTTATTCCCACCTGAAAAAATAAAAGTCAAAAATAACTATTATTTTTGCTCGAAAAAATAAAAATCAAAAAATAATTCTTATTTTGTGACTTTTACGATAAGAGTTATAACAGTTACGATCCCTGCTAAAAACTCTATATTTAGATCGCAGGTATCATCAAAAAATAAAATTGAAGTTAACAAATATGAACCTAAATTACAAAATTACAATGCTTAATAAAAACAGCAAAACTACGCGATAAAAAAAAACAAAATTTCTCAAAGTAATTTTTTCCGTGCAAAAGCGAAACAAAGTTTAAAAGCAAATGCAAAAGAGTTTCTTATTTTCCAAATGCCCATGGAAAAGAGCTTACAGAGTCTATTTAAAAATTACTCAATTTGTTCATGAGTCATAACTGTTCAGAGTGTTATCGTTTTTTTTTTTCTCTCTTTAATAAATATTATTTTGCTATCATTAAGTATTCCATATATTGTAATTGATGTTTGTATGCATGTATGTATTCAATACTAAATTATCGAATATTTCTTTCACAATCTGGGGTCAAAACACCGCATTCGAAATCGAGTATCTTATAATCAAAATGTGGTTAACGTATCTACTCGTAGTTGTACTCGATTTGTAATCAGACGCGCAAAACAAAAGAAATAACTGAAACCAACGAAGTATAATCATCATATATATTATTTCTAAAGCACTTTTTTGTCGGTTGCAAACATCTCCCATACCACCGCATCAAATTTAATGAATGATTTCTCATTTTAAAGCTTACATCTAACACTAATGGCGAAAAATAATTAGAAATTGAAAAATTAATATTTTCATTGATAAAAATTATATTTTATATAGAACTGCATAATAATACTGTTGTCATTGTGATTACATGTTTTTGTTCAAGTGTGCTAATACAGGTCGCTTAATAGTAGTGCAGTGCTACATAATATAGTATGTATTAAAATTCATTCTGGCAATACCGCTATTTACTATAATGCCGTTTATTACTAAGTCAGTTATATATAATAAGCATATTAATTTGTAAAAAGCTGTTTTGGCAATTATTTTTATGTTACAAAAATGACAACTAACGGTGCGAAATATTCGCACGGGGCATCTAGTTCTTACTTACTTATTACTAGATGATCCGTGCGAATATTTCGCACCGTTAATTGTCATTTTTGTAACATAAAATGAAAATAATTAATTGAAATTTTATTAAAAGTATACAAATATTAGAAATCATAATATCATCATAGATATTTACATACATACATATGTTTAAATACCTTTATAATACTTTTTTGAATACAATGTCAGGGGTAATGACATGATAATCGTTAACTTTTTGCCCGTACGAATCCTTAATACAAACAAAAATATCTTAAAACGTACGCACTCGAGAAAAAGCCACGTATAACTGTCCATCTGAAAAGACCGGTTCTGGTAAATACAATCCTACCTTTTGAAGTGTTTGACCTTGTGCTTTGTTTATCATCAAAGCTATCACAGGGAATTGTTTTCATGTCATTCGGAAAGGCACAGTTGGATCAGAAGGTGTAAGATTGACTCGGGGTATGAGTAAAGTTTTATACATTGCTGATATGATGTGCTCTGTCAAAATTGTTACGATTAGCCTGGTACA
This sequence comes from Sarcophaga peregrina, assembly GCA_014635995.1. NCBI lineage: Eukaryota > Metazoa > Arthropoda > Insecta > Diptera > Sarcophagidae > Sarcophaga > Sarcophaga peregrina. The sequence goes on from CM025791.1 coordinate 84,636,477, forward strand.
ATTTATTAATCCCTGTTTAGCATTAAGATTTCTGATTAACATTATTATTGCATTTGTCTTTTAAAATGCACGTTTTTACAAGTTAATATACATATTATAATTAACTGACTTAGTAATAAACGGCACCGGTATTGCCAGAATGGATTTTAATACATGCTATATTATGTAGAACTGCATTACTATTAAGCGACTCTATATTAGCACACTTGAACAAAAGCATATAATCATAATGACAACAGTATTATTATGCAGTTCTTTATAAAATATAATTTTTATCAATGAAAATATTAATTTTTCAATTTCTAATTATTTTTCGTCATTAGTGTTAGATATAAGCTTTAAAATGAGATATCGTTCATTAAATTTGATGCGGTAGTATGGGAGATATTTGCAACCGACAAAAAAAGTGCTTTAGAAAATCTCCAAATTTGTTCAAAAATTTAATTTTAATTGTTTATAGGGAAACTAAACAACAAGGCCAAGTATAAGAATGGACAAACAAATAAAGAATGAGAAATGACGTTTTTGTTTGTTTTGTTTTCATTTATTAATATTATTACTACGATTAAAAATTTCATTACAAATATTATTAAAAGAATTGTAAAATGTAAAAAAATAGTAGTAGGAAATATAAATTACGATCGAGTACTATGATCCAAGAAATTGCGGCCAGCGAAAATAGTGTCTACTCGAATGTGAATTCGATTTCCAATGCGGTGATTCGGCCCCTGTTTAAACACTTTAAATTTAATAACATTTCTTGAATGGTTCAATTGGTAAATGGTCTTTATTGCACAGCAATAATGGATGAAATGTTCAATGTTTCTATAATTAATTATAAGAACAGGTCTGTCTGTTAAACTCCTCAACAATAAAAAAGAATACAAAATAAGGTATAATGCATATGCTAAGACGTGTTTTTCTTACTTTCGTTTTTCAGACAACGAAGGCGACGAAATTGATATTACCGATCAAAAAAGTTTATCCACTTACGAGAGATTTACATCGAGAGTAGAGAGTCGACATTTGCATATTGCTATTCCATCGGATGATGGAACTGCAAAGGCTGTGAAAGCTGAAAAACCCTGTAAGATTCTTGAAGTTAATCAAGCCAAGATACCAGCAGCTGCTGGTTCTCGCGAGCTTGCCGTGCATCATTGTATCATATGTGATGGCTGTGGTATGAACCCCATAATTGGATTCAGATATAAATGCATGCAGTGTCCCGATTATGACTTGTGTCAGAATTGTGAATCGAAACATATACACTCGCAACATATGATGAAGCGCATGCCAACTACTTCAACTAACATGCCACCTAATCCCTTGCCAACTACTTTCACGTAGGTCACACATATTTCAGAAGAAATGTTAATTTTCACATATGAAAAAAACGTGGAAACCATTAAAATCATCTAACGGGAAATCATGCGCAAGGCGTAATCCTCCGTCTGGTCTATACAAACAATTCTAAGATTTTAATTTTTTTAAAGTGTTCTTAACTGAAATTAGTTTTTTTAACTAAATACAAAGGTTGATCGGTGCCCAGTTCACTATCTTTGGAGGCTCTAATACAGTTTTTGGATCCCTAGTATGTCAACAAAGGCACACAGATTTTGAATAATTTTAGCGACATTTTTACCAAAATATTGGGTCTCTAAGATAATGAAGTAGTGTGAACAAGGCTGCCGCGCCATCATATACATTCTCATAACCGTTTAATGGTAATGGCTAGTGTAAAAACTTTAACATTTGCTTCTGCATTTCCTTGAGTTTGTTGGATGCTTTAGTAGTTCGATGAAAAAATTCAACAGCTTCATTGGAGATACCAATTAGTTGGTGAATTTTTTCATCCTTTAAACTGTCAATAACAACCAAGCGAGGAGTATGAGCAAAACATGGGAAACTAACCAATCCAGCAATTTGAAAACAAAAACAGAAATTTTATTTTCTATTTTCCAAATTTTTAGAGCTTCTAAAATTTCGCTTCTTAAATTTTCGGCTGTGTGGTCTTTTCTGGTTTGAAAGCAAATAAAATATTTGGATTTTAGATCCCAATTTTCATAGACGAAATGTGAGATTAGTAATGTATACGACTCGTTTGCGACTGCATTGGTTATCAAACAATCATATTCGACGTGAGTAAATAATTCCATGAGTTTACTGTGGAAAATATCGTACCCATTCTTTAATAATGTTTTACTTAAAATATAGCTCGAAGGTATGTTGTATGAAGGATTCAATGCAGGAATAAACAATTTAAATCCTTAATTGTCAACAATTGAAAGTGGTTCTGAATCATTAACTCTCATTGATGCTAAAGCATTATTGACAGTTTTTTCTTTTGCTTTTTATAAATTAATTCTGCAATCTTCTAGTGTCGTTTGTATGAAGGTTGACTGATTTGCTTTTAAAAAATAAGTACTATAACCATTTATTTTATTAACAAAAAAAATACGCACTAAAGTTCTTCAACAATAGAAAAAAAGAATAGAGTAAAGGAAGAGTCACAAAGATAACAAATATTTGCGAGCACCATCGCGACAAACATATACTTAGAATTTGTCAACCAAAAAATAAGCAACGGCAACCATCGCTGCCACTAAGCTTATAATGGACTTGCAATTGGTTGTGCGATCCCTCTCACCAATCTGCAACAATAGAAAAGATTAATTCCGTTGAGAGCACTGCTTTTATACCCTTTTCAATATGGGCCTTTCCTCATATTAATCACAGCAAGCGCTGCTATTTAAATTCAACGTAATAGTGATTCTCTATTGCAGTGTTGTATTTAACTAACCACAGTGTTGTATCCTAAGAAAGTCACACATGCTAGTGACATATAATTTAAGGGTAATCGGTATAAAAATAAAATAATTTTTCAAATCTACATATAAAATATACTACGCTACAGTACGTTAATATTTTTCATTATTAATTCAAATTGCAACATCAATGCATGAAGTACTAAAAAATTTACATAGGTATATTGCATTTTACTTCTCTTCCGCGACATTCTAAAAATGTGCGTTACAGAATTATTTTTTTTTTTATATAAGAACCAACAATCAAGGGATGGCCCCTACTCACGCAGTGCATTGTACAGTTTCAGGAAAATAGGTGGAAAGAGGGAGTAGTGTTTGTAGACATTTGATTTAAACTTACCAATATCGTAATTGACGGGAAAAACCTTCGCAGGAAGATCATTCCACAAGCGAGCAATGCGGGCAAAAAATGAATTCTCTCTATAATGCATTGTGTGGTTCACTGGACAATCAAGGATGTGCTCTGCGAGAAGCTCGAGTACCACGTAAAAATATGTGATTATAGGGAACCTATCCCATTATCTGTCAAGAACACTTCCCATTACAGTACTGATAGAACAATGAAACGCACGCCACATTGCGACGATGCTCCAACGAATCGATTGAGTTGGATACCCTACTGTCATTAATAAGCACCTTCGCCCTCTCCTGAACGCGGTCGGGAAGCTTCAAAATAGACTTTAAAGCACCGGCTCATACATGAGAGTTGTACTCCATGCGGGGTCGGATAAAGGCCCTGTAAATAGTAAAAATGGATGGAGTGAAGTATTTTCTGCACCATTTCAAAAAACCAAGACACTTGAATGCTTCCTTCGACACTCGAAAAATGTGATCCTTCTAACGAGCATCCCAACTAATTCTCAAGCCCAGAACATCAAGAAAATCCGCCTCCTCAATAATTACATTACCCATAGATACAGACATCAAAACGAAAAATATTTCTTCGGCGACTTCTCTCAGCAGATTTCTGGCAAAAACTCTGAGAGTAAAAATTTCCATGAAAAGGTTTTCAAAAATCTGTCGTTCGGAGTCGACTTTAACCTGTAGGTCCCGCCACTCATGTATAAAATTAATGCACACAACATAATTGGTGTGAGAAGCTAGGTCGTAATCCTGACTGAAGATACAGATGACAGAACACTAGCGCCAGCATCACGCCGGTGTGTTAAAAAACAACATTGGGAATCGACCCCACTCAGAGATTGTTATCAGGTCACCTGTGAGTGCGTCATTCATGTTCGACCTCCTTGCCCTAATCTTTAAAAGGCTCGGCCTCCGATCAAATGAATATGAATGACAAATGTTGCTGTCATCCGCAAAAGAGTAAATAGGATTCGAAGTAATAGATAGAAGATCATTGAGAAAAATAAGAAAATGAGTAGGAGAAAGAACAGAGCCTTGCGGTACCCCTGAATTTATACTGAACTCGTCGGAAAAGACGCCATCTTTAACCACTCTTATAGTGCGATCTTTGAGAAAGCTCGATATAAATCGAGAGAAGTGACTACCGACATCAAAAGCAATTAACTTCGATACCAGAGCCTCATGCCAGATATCCAGAGCTACAACCTTGGCCTCACCAAAGCGGTGAATGGAACCATTCCACCTTTCGGAGAGTAAAGCCAAAAGGTTACCAGTAGAGCGCCCTTTACGGAAACCGTAATGACGATCATTTAGCAAATACCTCACAAGGTGGTGACTAATCATGCTCTCCATCACCTTTGAAAGAGCAGAACAAACAGCAGCTATTGGGAGGTAGTTTTCAGGGTTATTAGCCTCACCCTTCTTAAGGATTGGCGTGACATTAGCAAGCTTCCAACATGAAGGAAAAATACCGGCACGATACGACAAACAGAAAAGCTTAGCCAATGGACGGGCCAACGTCGAAGAGCACTGTTTCAGGAATTATAATTATTAATTAAAATTCATAAAACTTAAGTTGATTGTACTTACTTTGAGGACAAGAGCAGAATGGGAAGCGTTATATTTTTAATATTTTATTTTATAACTTTTATGCCACTCTTACATCCACCGTTGTTTTTTTTTTTTTAGAAAGTGTTGTATTAATTGGGTATTTCTGTACTATAAAATACAGCCCTGAAAGTTTTTACACCACTAGTGTACTGACTCCCGTTCGCCCTTCCATCTCTCACAATTAACTTGTGACACCAGCATAGTTTTAATTTTGGGCCATCCCCGAGCCAAATTCCAAATGTGAGTACACACCTCAGTAAAATTTAAGCGAACAAGTTATTTGTATAACTGCGGTAAAGAAGTCACAAGCATAACAAAAACTTTTGTAGTTGCATTCTGCAAGTAATTATAAAAATTGTAATTCATTAACTAAATAAAAATATGGGTAATGCTACAGCGTCACTAAAAGTAACATATCACAAGGATACAGCAAAAATTGATAAATGTGACCAGGATGCAGAAAAACTTAATAAATATTTTAATATTGTACCTACCTATCAAGAAATGTACGATAAAATACTCGCAAATGCACCGTTTTCTGATTGTAGTGAACCTTTGGGAGTACGTCTACTTTGGATTGGTATGTTTATACACTTATATTGTGTTATTACGTAGAGAATTAATTAAAAAATTACATGGAATATAAGTTGAAGTGCTTAGTAAAATACATATCTTAGTGTGTGTATGTAGGTTGGTGTGTATGTATAAGGAAAATCGCAACACTTCCGAATAAGTATTGACAGACTTAAAGATTTGTTGGTAATTTTGATGATTCTTTCCACTTATACCAAAAAATTAGAATCCTTATAGTCAAAACTTTAACTAGGGAATGTAACTAAAAATATTTCTGAAATTATTAATAATTTATTATATCCCATAGTCATGTAAATTTCAAAAAAACGGAAGCATTACTGCCTTTATTAGTCGCCAAGTTCAATTTGCCATTTACTGTTGCAGAACATTTAATTCAGGTGTCTAGAAGCTGCTTTATAGACGATTTCAAGCCCCAACATATGTGCCGCGGCACTTAAATATAAAATTAAAATAATACAAAATATAATAGAATTAAAATGGTATAAACATAATACTTATGTAAATTCTTGTTCTCATTTTCTAGATAACTCACACGATGAAATTCTTTTGGGAAGTCAGGAAGATTATGACATATTTATGACGCGTACATCAACTTTGGAGGTTCGCCATATACATGCAACGATGGTCAAACCAGACGCAAGTCTAAACCAGAAAATGTTATCTGATTAAATTCAACATTTGTTCCCAAAATTCTTTAAAAACCCTCATTTTATTGGAATATTCATCTTGCATTTTGATTAATCCTCGTCATTCTGTTAACCACTGACAGATAATTTATACACCAGCTTACTATCGAATCGAAAAAAACAAGAGGGACATTTTTTGCTGTGGAACATATGAAAATTCAACAGAAAGAATTTATAATTTTAAAAAAAAATTCAATTAAGTATAAATAAAGTTTTAAAATTAATTTTTATTTATTTGGTTTAAAATAATTAATTAAATTTACATTTTTACACCAAAAACAATGTCCAAAACCACAATGTAACTCCAAAACCAGAAAAATCTTACATTTTTTAACTTTCCTACTCTAACGACGTCAACTGAAACAATTTTAGCGCCGTGATTTTGCACTTCAATTTTTGTATGGTGGTCGGTGTTGCCATTTGCCAAGTTTTTCCTTCTTATCTAAGTTTTTTGTACGCGAAAATGCTTTCATTAAATTTGTTTTTTAATAAAAGAAGTTTTTTTTCGACAAATTTCAATTTTAAATTCTTTCAAAACATTCAATAATAAAATAACATGAAATATTTAAAATATCATAACAAAAATAGTTCCGGCAGGGATATATAAACAGGGGCACCGGGTTCCTTATAAATTTTTGGTACTTTTGTAGAAAACAAATTTCTATTTATTTTGTTACTGGCAACGACTGTAATATGGCTGTTCTAAACAAGGAGAAAATTACTTATTCCAGATACAAACCGGTTAATTCACCACTTACAGTACATTGTTGTATGGTAATACAGAAACTTTTTGGAATAACAGTATTTTAGTGAAGTTCATTTCCATAATTTATATTCTAGAACTTCACCATGTTGGAAACATCACATCAAAGACGCACAACACAAATTTAGCAAAAAACTCACACACACACAAAGAATAACAGCATTTTAGTGAAGTTCATTTCATAATTTACACTCCATAACTTCACCACGTTAGTAACATCATATCAAAGACGCACAACACAAATTTATCAGAAAACTCATACACACACTACACAACACACAATATTCTTTATAAACGATAAGAGGTTCATTTTCATTTATTCAAATCGGGATTCTAGAAATGAAAGCGGGAATTATATTCTAAACGTTTGTTTTTTCAATAAGCAAAAGAATTTTTCCAACCACCAGTGTTACCAGAAAGCAAAAAATATTTGAAATCAACTTCTGACAACTTTTCTACTCTAACGCCGTAAACTTAAACAACTTCGGCGCCGTCAAAACGTATGTATGCATCAGCAGGTAGAGTTTGTATTTCACAACAAACGAATTCTGCAATTCAGCTTGAATACGGGTTTCTTCATAAATACAAAACAAATCGTGAATCAATCAAAACATATACACGAAGTGAATTGCAAAAAATTGAAGGAATATTCAAGAATAATAAAAAAACAAAGAGAATAAATATATCACAGACGTGGGAGCTGAAAAGAGAAACTATTTATGGTGTATTTTTATAAAGAGTAACCAAATATAATATATTGCGTCTTTCGTTTTGAGTTTCACAGTCAGTCGTATAAAATAACGTTATACAAACATTTTTCATTAGTTTCTCAGTTGAATTTGTGCGAAGAACATTGTAAAGAAGTGAAAAGGCAAAGAGACAAGCCGATATATTGTTTTAAATTCTATTAAACATAAAGGAAAATAGTGACACAAGAAAAAAAATCTATTATTTTGCTCCAAATTAAATAAAAAATTAAGAAAAATGAATCCTGGACAATTGATGAAAGTAACGTATCATACGGATACAAAGAAAATCAATAAATACATCAATGTTAACTTCCCTTCTGCTTATCATCCAATGTTGAAGAAAATATTAGAAAATTGCCCCTATGAACAAGATGGTGGTGTTCGTTTGTTTTGGATTGGTAAGTTTAAAAAATAAATATTCTTTATATTGTGAAGAAAGGCAAGGGGGCACTCTTTATTACTAAAATGCGTAATTTCATAATAACAAAATGCATTTGAAAAAAAATTTGGAATTTTTTTTTTAAGAGAATAAGTTTACTTATTGTTTTTAACGCAGAGAGAGAGAGAGTGTGTGCATGTGTAGGTATTTCTTGTTAAAAATAAAAAACAATTCGTTTAAGGTTGCCAAATCAAAATAAAAGATATTGATTTTTTAAGGATATTTATTACAGAAATTACAATTACACCATAAGGTGGAATATTATGTGTGTGTATATATATATATATATATATATATATATGCATATGATCCTATGGCTACAGGTTGGAGTCAAGGTCTAAAACAAATCGGTTTTCACCAAACCAAAATTACAACAGTCTTCTGCTGTTGTAAAACTGTGGGTTTTCTTCAGCTGTTGCTGCTTAGATCGCCATTTTGAATGTGTACATAAATGTGGCCATACATTCATTAAACTGCTGCCTATTGGTTGGTTTCTCATGTAAATGTTTTCTTTGTTTTTGTAAAAGAAAATACACAGCAATTGTGATTGATATGTACAATCTTTTTTTTTACAGATAATAATTCCATTAGAATATGGTGTAATTTGTTTTATCCCTTGTAATATTGGCAGCAACAGTTAACACAGTTAATAATTTTGTTATAAAATTATTGATCATACCAAATTCTTATTGATTTACATTAAATAAACACTTAATAGCGTTGCCAACTTTCGAGTTATTTTTCCATTACTCTGCTGGATTGCTTTTGTAACGCTTTCTTGGAACCTTTTTTTTTATTCGTGAATAACAGCATCTACAGTTTAAAATCGATTCTGAACAATAGATTTTTGAGAAACGATTAATGAGAATACTAAGATACAAACTCCAATAATTTGTTACGCTTGGTATCAATGCAGTAACACTCACCTTGTCCAATATGGCGAAATATCTTGCAATCATATTGAACCGCAAACTAAAATGCATTATGAATACAGTATTCCCTCGATTTACGTTGTTTAGATTAATGTCGTCAAAAATTTTGTTCCCTTTAACTTCAATTTGCGCTGTCATTCGATTTAAGTCGCCTCTGTTGTTGATAAACAAAATCAGGGGAATTCCCTCTTTAAAAAAAATTCAATACATAAAATTAAAACTTAATTACTTTTTTGTCCTTTTTGTAAATTGGACAAAAATAAATGCATCTGATAGTATGAGTGATAGAAGTCGCCGTGGGCTAGTAGGTAGTGTGCTGGCTTATTAGGCGTAAAGCCAGGATTCAAGTCCCAGGCCAGCCATCAAAATAAAATACAAAAAGTATTTCTTCGGCGATTTCCTCTCAGCAGATTTCTGGCAAAAACCCTGAGAGTAAATAAAATTGTCATGAAAAGTTCCTCAAAGAATCTGTCGTTCGGAGTCGACTTTAAATTGTAGGTCCCGTCACTTATGTAAAAAATTAACGCACGCAACATGTGAGAAACAAGGTCAATAATCCTAACCGAAGGGTTGTAATAACCAATTATGTATGTGATAGTATGAGTTCTTTGAAATTCGATTTACATCGCCTTTTTCCGGAACATTCTTCGACGTAAAACGAGGGAATACTGTACACTATCCAAAGCCACTAAGACGGCAATTGGTTTTTAATCTGGTAAGGGAAGAATAGGCCAAATCAACTCTATACTGATGGTCTTTATTTTTAGAGAAAAGGAATCTTTAAACCCTCTTTTAGGCATATAATTGAGTATGTGTCGATCATATTAACAGGTCCATGACTATGGCAGCGAGCATGACAATACGATTGAACCCCATAAAAGTATAGAAGTATATCTAATAATATCTAAATTCATTGTATAATTGATCCGGAGCCTTTTATTTTCTACACGATAAGTGAATTCCATGTAGAATATATCCCCTTCAGAAAAGGACTTCCGAGTGTATTCGATACGTAACACGCATATCACACCACAAAGTCGGACAGTGTCAGACTGTTCCTTGTATTACCAGATTATTTTTGTGCTATTCACGATGAAATAATGCCTACGTACATAAGTATCCAGCATCAAAGTATAGGGAGTAGAAGTATACGGACATTTACTAACAGTGAAGCTACCATCTAAGATTGTTTAAGACTTCCGCATGTCTATTAAGGAGATATTGGACGGTTGTCTGCTCAAGAGAGGATTGAAGGGTACCATGATTTTGATTCCTCTGTAAAGGAAAGACAATGTTAATCCAATCGCGTCCACATACATAGTGTACACATATCATAGGCAAATGCCTATGAAAAGGTTTACAGAGTCCATTTAAAAATTACTCAATTTGTTTATGAGTCATAACTGCTTAGACTCTTATCGTTTTGTTTTCTTTAATAAACATTATTTTGCTATTATTAAATATTCTATGTATTGTAATTGATAATGTTTGTATGTATGTATGTATGCATTCGAAACTAAATTGTCGAATATTTCTTTAACAACCTGTTTTAGGCACTCTAAATTTGATAACATTTCTTTGAACAATGGTACACGGTGTGACGTTCCTACATTGCTCTTCGTTATAAAATAGCAATAATGGATGAAATGTTCTCTTGAAATACTTTGTGCATAATAAAATTAAGGTTTTTATAATTAATTATAGAAACAGGTCTGTCTGTTTCTTCTACTTTTTATTTTTTATTTTTTTTGTTGCCCATATAACAATAAGGCAATAACAACAATAAAAAAATAATAAATAATGTGTGTTTCTCCTATTTTCGTTTTACAGACGACGAAAACGATGAAATTGATATTACCGATGAGGAAAGTTTACTCACTTACGAGACATTTACATCGGGAGTAGAGCGTCGACATTTGCATGTTGCTAAGGTTAAAGCGGATGATAAAACTGCAAAGGCGACTGAGAAAGCTGAAAACCCATGTAAGCTTCCTACAGTCAATCAAGCCGAGATGCCACCAGCTGCTGGTTCTTATGAGTTTGCTGTGCATGATAATGTCGAATGTGATGGCTGTCTTATGGCCCCCATAATTGGTTTCAGATATAAATGCATACAGTGTCCCAATTATGATTTGTGTCAGAATTGTGAATCGAAACATACACACTCGGAACATATGATGGTGCGTATGCCAACTAATAATTGTCCCAGTGTGGTTGAAACATACATAACGGGTCGCTCTTCGGGACGTAAACATGGCAAACGTTCAAAAGCTTCTTGTCCATTTGTCAAGAATGGTTTGTCTGTGGTCATAGACGATGATGCTGAAGGCTCACAACCAGTTGGTGGTGGTGAAGGCAGTGAACAGGCTACGGCCTCAAATGGCAAAGAACGTCATCATGGACGTAGACACCATCATCGACGTCATCCACGTCATAATTTTTTGCACAATTTATATGAAATGATGCATGATTTGGCTGAGGGTGGTGGTGCAGCCGCTGCTGCACATGCCATGGGTGAAGAAGAGGAGGAGCCAGCAACATGCTCAACAAAAACTACAACCACTACAACCGGTCCTCAAACCACAACTACACAATCCACATGTAACGACAAGAACATGGAGGAAAATATTTCTAAAGCTCAAGCAGCCGCCCAAGAGGCTCATGAAGCTGCTGTTAAGGCTGCTGAAATTGCAGCAAAAGTTGCACATGAAACAGCAGTTCAAGCTGCTAAAAATATCGCTATAAGCATGTCTGCTACGCCTTCAGCGCCCGCTGCTGATGCTAATTCCACTGATAAGGATAATAAAAATTCCAAAGAGAAGGTATGTTTTCTGTTCTATACAAACAAATTTAAGGTTTTATTAACTGAAATCAATTCCTTTTTTTTTTACAACAATTAAAGGTCGATGCCACCACATCACCACGCATGAACAATAATACTTCGGTTCCCAGCTCACCATCTTTGGAGGCTCTAACCCAGTTCTTGGATCCCCAGTATATGAAAACAGGCATACAGATTTTAAATAATTTTAGCGACATGTTTGCCAAAATGTTGGATCCCTTGGATAATGAAGTAGGCGGTGCCAGTGCTAACAAGGCTGCCTCGACATCATATCCGTTTAATGCTAGTAACTCGCGTAAAAATTCTACAGCATCAGCTAAATTCACTGTATCGCCTCAACTGGATAGCGTAATAAACAGTGAAAAAATTTCGGAACACTGAAAAACCCATTGAAAAACAACAAACCAATGTGGTCAATGATGACGGAAGAAAATAAACAATTAAACAAACAAACGGAAAGTGAAGTTTCCTCCAATGTGGAAATTGAGGATTTAGGCAGTGATAGCGAAAATGATAGTGTGTCTGAATCATTTATAAAACTAGAGGCTCCAAAAGAAGCCACTATTAATAAATCGGACACGTCTACAGCTAGTACTTCCGCTCAAACAACAACACCACCATCACCACAATCATTGAATAAATCGAATGTTATGGATTTTGCCCAGCTAAGTGCCAATTTAAAGGCCCACATTGCTGAAGAGGCAGCAAAAGGTACTACTGATGCTGCTACTGGTGCTTCTGTTGCAACAACAGGGCTCATTGCCGCAGAGCGGGCTAATACAACTGAGCCAGTTGTAAGTACTATTACCACTCCAATAGCTAGAAATCAGGAAAGACGTGCCATACCTGTTTATCATGCTGGTATGTAATCTTATTGTCTACATTGTTGTTCTTTTAAGAATCGCTCATTTTTTTTTAAATTAATTAATTTTGAACAGATGAACGCATTAATAATGCTGTCCTTGCTATGATGGCTATGGGCTTTAGCAATGAAGGCGCTTGGTTAACACAATTATTAGAAACTGTTAATGGTAACATAGATGAAGCTCTCGAACTTATGCCTGTTGACCCACGTAGCGGTGGCCGTTAAATAATATACCAGTACATACATACGTACTATTATTTGTTTTTTTTATTATTATTATTATCGATATTTAACTAAATAATCTCTATATATTTTATAAATTAATTTCTCTTTTATGCTTGGGCGTTTGGGTCTTCTTTTAGAATCCACACCTATTTTATATATTCCTTAATGAATTGTAATCTAATTCATTAAATTTATAATTAATTATATTCTTTATATATTTTCATTCAAAAGGATTTGTATGAATTTTGTTTAGTTTATTCCCTTTTATTTTTATTTTTTTTATTTTCGTTTTATTACAAAATATTTTTTATCTTTCATTCACAATACAACACACTTAGTTTGTAGTCTGTTATATTATATTCAAAATATTGGCCAATCTACTAACTAATCTTGTACGACATCTGTGGCATCCAATGAGTGCAAACGATGTGTCGTCTCAATTTAAATAAAAATTAATTATATTCACTTACCATTAAATATTTTGATTTGTAATTTTTTTTTTAGCTTCAACAGTCATTTTATGACGTTTTTTTTTATCATATTTTAAATGTAGTTCTTGCGACTAGAGAATAGGAAAGGCCCGGACCTTCCTGAGTTGCAAGAAATCTTGCGTCATCTTCAGTCTAGTCTTGAGGTCGCCGTGGTCTAGTAGGTAGTGTGTTGGCTTATTAGACGAAAGACCCGAGTTCGAATCCCAGGTCAGACATCAAAACGAAAATTTGAAAATAATTTTTCGGTGACTTCCTCTCAGCAGATTTCTGGCAAAAACTCTGATAGGAAAAAAAAAAGTTGCCATGGAATGCTTCTCAAAAAATGTGTCGTTCGGAGTCGACTTTAAACTGTATAAAATTAACGCACACAACATAAGTGGTGTAAGAAGCTAGGACGTAGTACAATGGGTCAATTCGACCACCGAGTACTGTACTTGTCAGAATTGTCCTCTAACCTAACCTAACCTTCAGTCTAGTCATTGCAGAGTAATTGTAGATTCAGTACTTTATGGATTCGTAGGAAAAGCTGATAGAAAGGCAACAGACTTTCGATTAAGGCGAAATGTTTGTCATGGAGAGATCCAAAGAAGTCATGGCTGTTGGACTGGGCTATGGTAAATTGAATTCACTTATGAATGCACGGTACATAGGAACTTTCTATCTAAAGTGTAAGGATGGATGGGGTCACATGTGTCTGTAATCCAATCTACTCACCCGGCCCTGAATGATATGCTTCACTTAATATCAGGTGATAACTAGAATTGTTTTTAAGCTAAATGAGTTAGGTCTAATAAAAACCTGTACTGCAGGCCATACTCTCATCTGGTAGTTAGTTGTTGTGTCTAAAGGGTCCCGAACTGTTTGGGGTTCAACTGGTAAAAGATTGGACTATGAAGTGTGATTGGAGGCTTAATTCTGGTACAATGTGTTGCGCAAGTCTTAGAAATTCACCTGCGCCCGACAACGGGCTCCCTTGTGGGAGCAACGTGGAGATTGTAGTTTGTACCCAAATCTCAGGTTTAGATAGTCTCCTACCCCTAACTAAGAGGGAAGTCATGTCCAAATACTTACCTTCGAATTGGTACTTAATTATAATGATGCAATCGGTGGCAGTCATACTAAAAGGCATTGTATGCCATCATGGCGATACTCTCGTTAAGCCCTGGACTAATGTAATTCGGATATGTGCAGAATAGCACATCAAATCTAGCAAAATGGCACGATCAGTCCTCAGCTGCAATAGAGAAGTCTGTAACACAGCCAATAAACTTCTTTTGTTGGAGAAAACATTCGATTTACTCGTGAACCGTGCATGGGGATGGAAAACGGACAGTAGAAGTGATCGGGCCTTATAGCCACAGCTCAGTTCTATGGTCACGAAACTAATCCTAAGCATTATTAGGTAAACAGTGAGAGCTATTAAAGGAATACTAGCAGGTAATGGTCCATTAAAACAAAGGATCAGCAGACGAACAAGGCAAGTCTTAGGAAATTGGATCTTATTTTTTGCTGTGCCACTGTACTTGTCTGCAAGTGCGTTGGTAGAGATTTGGTTTGCTGATCGATATCTGGAGAGAGTGAGGATGATATCTTTTTACCTTTTTTCTCTTTGTTTATTTTTAATTTCATAATTCTTACCTTGTCCTTTTTCTATTCCCCCTTTATTCTCATTCCTTTTATTTTACGGTGGATTATACCCAACTAATAGGTCTCCGGGTAAACATGTAGGATCATTCCATCCTAACCTGGTCAAGAACGCTTGAACGTAATTCAATATCTAAAGGAACATGCACAGTATGGTTGTTAGGATCATTGCCAGATCATTTTATTATTGGTATTTATGCGATACGAAATGGCCTTAGGCATTTCGCAAACAATGCCTACAAGAACTGTAGGGATGACGGGAAGATGAGGGTACAGTGCTGTCAGCGTTATGTTGGAGAAGAAGAAAACACTTTAGTGTGTTTTTTTTTTTATAAAACCAGCACTCAGGGGATGGCCCCCTACTCATGCAGTGCATTGTGCAGGTTTTTTTAGGAAAGGTGGAAAGAGGGAAGATGCGAACGGTAAGGAAACAGGTTGCTGCTGGTGACTATAAAATGTCCAGTGCTATACCTTCACCATTAGACAGTCTACAGCAATCGTCCCCAAGAAGCCCGCAGTTTCTCAGACCACTTATGTTGTGTGTGTAAATTTTATACAGAAGTGGCGGGACCAACAGTTTAAAGTCGACTCCGAACGACAGATTTTTGAGAAACAAGAAGAGAATGAGAAGAAATCGCCGAAAAAATACTTTTTTTTTTTTATTTTTGATGTCTGGCCTGGGACTCGAACCCTGGCTTTAAGTCTAATAAGCCAGTGTTTACAGTGCATATGATTTGAATTATCTGTCTGTAATAGACATGAGAAGATCTAAAAAGCTTTGGAACAAGGAGATTATATCGACGCCTTCGTTCTATAACATTCTAAGTCGAAAAAGTGTGTTTTGAGTTATGAGCTTTCAAAGTTTTCACATGTCATACGACTAAATGTGTATTCTAAGTAGATTTTTCCCTATAATTTCGGAACGGCTGGGCGCATCTTAACCAAATTTTGACAGTATTTAAGTTAGAGGACGCAGAATTTAAATATGCAAGAACATTAAAAACTTTCTAAATACACCTAGAACGTTATAGAATGGAGGCGTCGATATGGTCTAAGTACGTTTATGCTAACTTCTACTTACATATGTATATCGACCATGACTGTTAAAGCATTGAAAAGCCAACATATATGAAGTGAAGTAAAAATTTCATTGAAATCATAGCTTTATGATTGTCCAATTGATTGTATGCTAAACTCCGGCATTTGTTAGGAGCCTAATTAATATGAACAGCAGTAAAGAGGAAGTAGGCCCCAGCTTACAGTTTAGTAGTGAGCAATCGTGCTTATTGACTCTTAATACTTTGGCAATAAGAGCGTTGCCTGATCTTTCCGGAATATTCAATACGAATGTAATTCTCCATGGGAGATAACGCCTACTAATTTAGCAATTTGTCTTGGTATTAGGGCAATAGAAATAGATATTGACATGATAGGAGAATGACATTAGAAGAGAATGGTGGGGAAGTAAATAAGCCTCAAAGTGTAACTATGTGATGTCGCTTGATACGAGGTATGCTTTAAATCTCAAGAACTTCTCACAGATACAGATGGGTCGTCAGTGCTTCCCATAAAATGACCTGCCGGACTATACATTTATGGTGATCCTCATAATACAATAGAAGGTAATTGGACTGGATAGTCATCTTTATGTCATTGTCGTTTTCAGGCATCCGAAGCCCGTTTAGTTCTTAATGGCTTAAAGAGGGGCTTTGAGGTCAGAGCTATACCCACGATAAATCTCAAAATCCGTAATTGAAAGTCATGACCTATAACGAGTAACTGCAGCAGATATGAACAGAATGCACTACATGTAAGTCGAAGAGACTGTAGAGATAACTTTTAATGTGAGAAGGTTCCTTAAACTCTAATAAAGATTCAACGAGCACACTGGTACACCATCAAACGCTATTTCTGTTGTTTCAATTAAATTTTAAATAAATAAAATAAATTTTTCTAAAGCCATTTATTTATTATAAAATTTTTATAAATAACTTATTGAGTTCTAACATTACTTTATTGCCACACAATCGGCCTTAAATCTAAAACATAGTGTTCGACTATAACGTTAAGTCTTAAAATCTTTAATTTGAGAAATTTTCTTTTAATTAAATACGACATTAAAATACAAATAAAAGTAGAAAAACAAAAAAATAAAAAACAAATCTAAATGAAAATGAATTATTATAAGCCTATTTGTAAATAAAATTTATTGAGAAGAATTTATTATTATTCAAGGGCCCTTCTTATAACGATTTTAAGGGGACCAACAGCACATAAACACATGATCACAAACGTACAGTACTTATAGGTGGTTTTATAGACGAAATTCCGATTAAAGAAACCAGTCGAATAGCCATACAACTGGGCAGCCATACCGAAAAAGTATGTGACCATGCCGAAAACACTATGTACGATACGTACCGGATTATGGCTTGTCGGATAGACAAGAGTTATAAAGCCGGTAAATAAATTTAAAAAGCAAAATATACAAGCCATCAGACCTAAATAAGAGAAATAAAATTTCAATTAAGCTTAGAGTATAAAATAAAAAAATAAAAATTATAAAAAAATAAATTAGGGGTTAAAGGGTTCAGTTAGTGTCCAGATGAAGTAAAACTTTTGATTAATTTTAAGTTTGTCCAGCCCAGAATGATGCTAACCTATTGCAGTTAGAAGTAGGCAAGCAAGTCGTTGGATAGTGATTGTCCGAGATGAAACAGGAAATGAAGGCAAAATGATCGAAAACAAGTGAAAAATAAAGAATCTAAGCCGACCGACGGAATCTGAACTATCTCAGCCAGCTTCATGCCATTACAAACTTTAGGAAAGCCTGAACCTGTTGGACTTCTTATAATAATTCTGGGCAGTTACAGAAGTCGAAGTCGCCGTGGTCTAGTAAGTAGTGTGCTGGCTTATTAGACATAAAGCCAGGGCTTGGGCCCCAGGCCTGACATCGAAACAAAACACAAAAAGTATTTTTTCGGCGATTTCCTCTTAGCAGATTTCTGGCAAAAACTCTGAGAGTAAATAAAATTGCCATGAAAAAAAAAAAAATTCTCAAAAATCTGTCGTTCGGAGTCGACTTTAAACCGTAGGTCCCGCCACTTATGTATAAAATTAACACACACAACATAAGTAGTGTGAAAAACTAGGTCAATAATCCAGACTGAAAGGTTGTAATGACCAATTATGTATGTAGTTACAGAATTCGCCGTAGTCTAGTAGGTAGTGTGTTGGCTTATTAGACATAACGCAAAGGTTTAGGCCCCAGGCCAGACATCAAGACAAAAAGTATTTCTTCGGCGATTTCCTCTCAGCAGATTTCTGCCAAAAACTCAAGAAGTAAAAAAAAACCTGCCATGAAAAGTTTCCCAAAAATCGATCGTCGAGAGTCTATTTTAAACTGTAGGTCACGCCACTTATGTTGTTGTGAGAAACTAAGTCAACGATCCAGACTGAAGGGTTGTAATGACCAATTATGTATGTACGTAGTTACAGACCATCTATTCTTCCATTTCCAATACCTTCTCAGATCATAGTTAGCTACCTAACCTTGTAATGCCCCGCAAGGAACTCTATTATAAGCCTGACACTAAATATATTAGGTTAGGTTAGAGGACGTGTACTTGTCAATTCTGACAAGTACAGTACTCGGTGGTCGAATTGACCCATTGTACTACGTCCTAGCTTCTCACACCACTTATGTTGTCTGCGTTAATTTTATACATAAGTGGCGGGACCTACAGTTTAAAGTCGACTCCGAACGACACATTTTTTTGAGAAGCATTCCATGGCAATTTTTTACTCTCAGAGTTTTTGCCAGAAATCTGCTGAGAGGAAGTCACCGAAAAATTATTTTCAAATTTTCGTTTTGATGTCTGACCTGGGATTCGAACTCGGGTCTTTCGTCTAATAAGCCAACACACTACCTACTAGACCACGGCGACCTCAAGTAAATATATTTATCAAGCCGATTTAACTTCGAAGTTACAACAAAAACAAGGCTTCTTCCAATACTTCTTCATGATTAGGATCAATCATTAAATCACCCATAGAAAGGAACCTAGACCGGCAAGACAGGATCAGTTATTTCTTTTCCGTGGGTACCTACCAGAAATGATCTAAGGGCTCAGTTACTCAAGCTCAAGTGTAACTTACTCTAACACACTGTCTACAGAAATCACTTAAGAATTTGAAAAAGTGGATCCACTTGCGGCCTTAAGAGCCTTTAAAATATCAAATTAAAATGGGAAAAAAGACTGCCGTTAGCATTTAAGCTAAGTTCGACATGCATCAGTACCACCATTCTGTTGCGATCCATCCGTGAAAATGGGCAATGGTATGTATAACGATTTCATAGACCCCTATCCGGAACCATTCCCAAAAAACCTTACGAAACGTAAAAACTTGGAATGGGGAATACTTTGCTTAGCATGATAACTGCCAGATGCACGATTGATGGCTTGAATGTAATTACAGAACAGCAAGGCTTATCCTGTACTGACAATGATGTCCTATAGGGAATATTTGATTCTTGAATTTGATATTAATTGTGATTACTTAGGCATTGGCCTAAGTTGTTTTCTACGGGCTAATGCAATGGATTTATAAGCTTCAATTTTTATGTAGGCAAACTAATTACACAGTCTAACCTCCGTTTGGAGAATATTGATTGCTTGTACAATAATTTTTATTGAACTTACCCAATTTGGCATGAGTTGATTGAAAATGTCTCTCCTGTTTCTCGTAATACTTTTGTAAACTTCCGAAAATACCCATAATTCCGCCACTAAGCTGTAAGAAGCCGTGTATGGTATGATGGGAGTCACCCAATAATGGGTAGAATAAATTGTCCTTCCAACGCACCATTAAACCTTCCGACATAAAAAACACAAACTGTGGAACCATAGAAGAAAACATACATATTTAAAGGATACAATTTTAAAATCCCATATTACTTACCCCTACGGTGCAGAGATGTGCATGCATGGCAGT
Organism: Sarcophaga peregrina; assembly: GCA_014635995.1. Taxonomy (NCBI): domain Eukaryota; kingdom Metazoa; phylum Arthropoda; class Insecta; order Diptera; family Sarcophagidae; genus Sarcophaga; species Sarcophaga peregrina. The sequence goes on from CM025791.1 coordinate 84,656,501, forward strand.
CCTTCGGAAACCCAATTTAAAACATCTAAAGGCCATGAAACAGGTTAGGGCCGTTGTCATTAAATGAGTGAATGAACTCATTAAAGCAATATAAATTTCAGGCATATCGTGAAATATATCAAGGAAATCTCCACCGATGACTATCAAAAGACAAAATAAGCCATTATATTAAATTTATATTTTTTGGAGCAACATTTCAAATAGATTTCAATACAAGAAAACTTATATAACCTACATATGTAGGTTATGTTGATTTATAGGTTAGAGTTAAAGCACTTACTTCTATAAACATCATATTCAGTATCCATTTTTATGAATTTGCCTTAAATAAGTTTTAAATGAAATCCGTTTCGATCTTGATAGTGATATGTCTTAACTTGATCTATATTTGAAGAATAATTTTACTGACTGGTATGCTTTGAAATTTTTTTTCCTTTGATTCAACACTAATCTAGAATGCTATAACAGTTAAATTTAAAGTGTGACCACAATCAAATGTGAACGCAAAACGTATGTTTTGCTATTTAACTTCAAAGTGGTCTTAAATTAAAATTATATTGTACACGGTCCATGTATATGAGTTATACATCAATTGATTGGACAATGTTGCCATATCGTCCAAAAAATTGTATATGCTAGACTCCGGCATTGGTTAGGTGCCTAATTAATATGAACAGCAGTAAAGAGGAAGTAGGTCCTCAGCTTACAGTTTAGTAGTGAGCAATCGTGCTTATTGACTCTTAATACTTTGGCAATAAGAGCGTTGCCTGATCTTTCCGGAATATTCAATACGAATGTAATTCCCCATGGGAGATAACACCTACTCATTTAGCAATTTGTCCTGGAATTAGGGCAATGGAAACAGATATTGGCATGATACGAGAATGACATTAGAACAGAATGACATAAAGTCGAAATGGCTGTATAGGTCCGGGAGTAAATAAGTCTCAAAGTAAACTGTGATATCGCTTGATACGAGGTGTAGATTACATTCCAGTAAACTTTAAATCTCAAGAACTTCTCACAGATACAGATGTGTCGTCAGTGCTTCCCATAAAATGACCTGCCGGACTATACATTTACGGTGATCCCCATAATACAATAGAAGGTAATTGGACTGGATAGTCATCTTTATGTCATTGTTGTTTTCGGGCATTCAAAGTTCGTCCAATCCTTGATAGCTTAAAGAGGGGCTTTGAGGTCAGAGCTATGCCCACGACAAATCTCAAAATTCGTAATTGAAAGTCATGACCTATAACGAGTAACTGCAGCACTCTAGTAGCACACTGTAGAGCTAATGCGAAAAGGTTCCTAAAAAGCACTCTAATAAAGATTCAACGGGGCACCCTGGTACACAATTTTGATATCAAAATTTTTTAATTAAATCGGCATATTTATTCATAAATTGCCACAATTTTGATATCAAAATTTTTTAATTAAATCGGCATATTTATTCATAAATTGCCACCATTTTTAAATTTATCTTGCGTAGGGAACAAGTTATGTAACCATTGTATGGGCCTACGTTACCTATTTCAAATCTATTTTCTTTTCGCCAGTGAGTAAAGCAACTGATCATCTTTTCGCTTGTCTCGTTCAAGAAAACGTAATATCAAGCTCTGTAAGCCCTAACCAACTGGCTTATAGACCACATCGTCCAGATTTTTAGTGCGCCATTCTTTATTTTGTAAACAGTTCTTGGTCACAATAAAAAATAAACCGTTGCCAGTTAAGAATGTTGTTGGATTTTGCTTGCGATCGACATTAGAGTAGTGATGATCGAAACTTAAAAACCCGGGTTTACGAAATTTGAACCATTTTATTGAGACCTTTTAAGCTGATGATCGCTACTCTTACTCCTAAAGTGATAAAGTTTTTAAGATCACAAGTTTTTAAGGCTTGCCTTACACAAGCTTAGGTGGAGACGACCCTAGCGACAGATTTTTGAAATGACTCTTCCACGATCGAGGAGTTTGAACTTGACAGTATTTTAAAGGTCCAGGTTTAAACAACTATATGGACAGTTTATGTGATTTCGAGAAGTTGTGATGGTAATCTATTTAGCAGCCAAGCAATCTTTAAATATGGCTCGAAAATGGATGCCGGCAGTTGGACGGGGATCTCCCTCTCCTATAGCGGAATTTTTTTTAATCTTAACGACATCGAAACTAGTTCAGAAATGAATTATATCAGGCTTATATCGTGGTTATCTAAGTTGATAGTCAAGTTCAATGGTGATCTCTGATAGGGGAGTGTTTTTTAGCTGCATGAAAACTATCGACAGCGATAACTATGTTTTGACAGCTGAAAATAGCATACGTTGTTGACATTTCTATGCGATAACATTTTACAAGTTAACATTCATCGTTTAACAGCAGAACATGGCTTCTAAATTTATTAAAAAACAGAATCTGTTCATAGGTTTATAGGGAGCTTTCCCCATTTTAACGTCAATACAGCTCACCTAGTGGGCAAGCAACTCGCGCAGTTATTGATCGTAGTATTACACGTCTCGATTGAAAGTCATCATAAAGTCCATATAAAGATATGTGGGTCTTAAAAAAGATATCAAAAGGTCATGACGAACATCGTTCTCAACTTGTTCTACGGCTACATGAAAGTTTTTAGATTTCGGTCTACGTTGCCATTAAATATACATCCTCGCAACTATTCGTTTACTATCAAAAAAAAAATTATTTCATAATTTTTAATTAATATTTACGAGTAAAACATTTCCTATAACATTGAATCGAACGAACAGCCCTATTGTAATGGAAAAGTAAAAGTATATTAACGTTCATTGCCGAATTCATACTTAAACATGATTAACTACCAACAACTGTTAATTGTTTAATTTATAAACGATATTTGAAATTTTAGATTTATCGATAATTTCAATTTTTATGTTAAAACAAAGTTTGAATACAATAAATTGAACACCTTCAAATTCAATATAATTTGCTACAGTTGTGTGCAAAATAATAATAATATAAGATTTATTTGATATAATAATAAGAATAATAGTTACCGTTTTATTCGATAACTTGTTATCGTTATACAGAACTGGGATTATCAATATTAAAAAAATTTTAACCAAAAAATTATTCATTATAAACAGGACAAATTAGAAAGGGGATTTGTTGATGTCTTTAATTTCCGATAGTAAATCTATCGATCACGTGCATTTTCTTTAGCAAATCTGTCGATGACTTACATTTTCTACGGTAAATTTGTCGATGCCTTGCATTTCCAGTAATAAATTTTTCGATGATTTACATTTTCTACAGAAAATTTATCGATAACTTGCACTTTCTACAGAAAATTTGCATTTCCTACAGTATATTTGTCGATGGCGTGTTTTTTTACAGAAAATTTATCGATCACATGCATTTTCTATAGTAAATCTGTCGATGACTTGCATATTCTACAGAAAATTTATCTATGAGTAGCATTTTCTACAGTAAACCTATCGATGACTTGCATTCTCTACAGTAAATTTATTGATTACATGCAATTTCTATAGTAAATCTGTCGATGACTTGCATTTTCTACAGAAAATTTGGCCTTTGCCATAGTAATCCTGTCGATGACTTGCATTTTCTAGAGTAAATTTATTGATCACATGCAATTTCTATAGTAAATCTGTCGATGACTAGCATTTTCTACAGTAAATTTATCGATCACATGCATTTTCTATAGTAAACCTATCGATGACTTGCATTTTCTATAGAAAATTTGGCCTTTGCTATAGTAAACCTGTCGATGACCAGTTGCATTTTCTACAGTCAATTTTTTGATCACATGCATTTTCTATAGTAAATGTGTCGATGACTTACACATTCTGTAGTAAACTTTTCGATAACATGCATTTTCTATGGAAACGTAGTTAACTTAAAAAAGTAATCGTAATATTTGCTTTTTATAATCGTTTAGCAGATCTATGGAGCTTTCTTTTAACAGATGTGTCTCCTCTCTCTAGCTACGTTTTTTGAATACAATTTTATCTATGTGGTATTAAAATATATTTTTTAAAAGCATGAGATTATTGGCTTCTAAAACAGTGCTTACAATATGATTAAACTCGACGTTCACATTAGCTAATCTATATTTCCGACGGGTATTCGTCCACAGTGTAATGCTTCTTTGAAGTTAGCAGATGTAGTAGTACGAGTATTTAAAGTATTTGACAAACCTAAGTACCCCTATGAAGTCACCGTGGTCTAATAGGTAGCTAGGTAGTAGATAATTGTTGGTTTATTAGACGTATGACCTCGGTTCAAACCCCAGGTCAAAAATCAAAACAAAATATAACAAAATATTTCTTCGGCGACTTCTTCAAAGCAGATTTCTGGGAAAAATTCAGAGAGTAAATAAGGTTAGAGGACGTGCCCCTGTCGGTCAAGACAAGCACAGTACCCGGAGGTCGAAATTGACCCATTCTACATTTAGAGTATTAAGAAATCGTCCAAAAAACACATAGGACTCGAATACTGGCTTTACGTCTAATAAGCTAGCACACTACCTACTAGACCATGGTGACTTCCAATACACTAACAAAACAATAATTAACTTCATTCCTTTTTCAAATAATCCATATAACGTTCTCTGACCACCTAGATAGGTTAACATTAATAATAAACGTCATAGCTGGTTCAATCAGCGTCATCCCTGGGAAAATGCTACAACACAATTAAGTTTACAATCCTAACTACGAAACCCAATAAAACAACCTAATATAGCAACCATAGATAGATGACAACCCTATCATCCTAGCACTTGCTAAGGTTTCTATTTCGCACAAAACCCCAAATCCCAGAGGAATGGTAATACTAATCGGGACTAGAAGCACACTCTTCTCTTTGTCAACGAAAATCGGCATGGAATTTTTTTGTTTTTCGCACCGCTATTCTTATGCGCACTAGTGTATATATTGAAAGTTCTACGAACTTCAAATAACCGGTATATTCATCCATTCATTATCTCACACTGTAATTAATGGTTTATTATATTTGGTATTTAAAAAAAATAAATTACAACAACAACTACAACAATAATAAAAATAAAAACAAATACAATATATTGTTAGAGAAGGTTTTTGTTTTTACTTGTTATCAATGTACGTGATGTCTTATTAATAAAGAGATAAACAATTAAAAACATTAAAATTATTTCAGAATTTTTTTTTTTAATTGTTGCAGCTGTTTTTTTTTTGCTCTTAGAAACTGAAAAGTATTTAGCAGTGCTTGTACTTACTTAATGTATTAATAATTTCGATAAGAGATCAGATTATTTATTATACTCCCTAGCCTTAGTAAAGGATTCCGAAGTATTTATTCAATTTAAATTTCTTTCATAACTCCGGAGTACTTACATATTCGAGTCCCCTTTACTCTGCCTCAATATAGAATTGCCACACAATATATTCGAAATTTTTGCTGTCGTGTCATTGGCTCACAATAGTCGATGGAACATTTTCACCCAATTTTGTAGACTGACTTCGAATGCACGCAAATACATTCGTTATTCGTTACCTCACTTCCAATCATTCTCTGATTAATAGGTCTTCATACATATATTGCGTTCCGTGCTATGACTGAAATAATTGTTAATCACCTTCTTACACTTCAGGACAGTTATTAAATATATTGACGTTTGACTATCATTGAAATCCCTTTATCTACGTTAATTCCAATATGTCAAGTTAACCAAATTATTAATGGTCCCAATCAAGCATTCTCCAATCGCTCGTATCTCCATTTGATAGATCGTAATATAGCTCGGTAGCCTTAAGCATTGCTTGAATTATGTTTCTTCTGTATTGAGGCCCAGCCCGGACCTATTATCATGTTCAAAGTCATCCTTATAGCAAGGAGTCCAAATGGACGTCTGCGCCATGAATTCATTCGACCAAAAAATCATTATGGATCTGGTGTCAAAGTCATATAATTTGTCACTAGTGATACGTTAAACATTCTGTCGAATATTTGCGTGTTAATCAAGTATCCGTTTCAATATCCTAACTACACTCTGGTACTACGATTTATGACTCAGGTTAATATATTTCTCCTTAGTCTGGAAATGATACTACACGGCAAGTGCCATTTTATATCGAAACCATATCTCAATCCGATAAATTGTTTGTAAAGTTTTCATAGGTGATTTTATCATCGTACCGCTTATATCAAAATGATAGATTCGCTGAACCTTCTAAATTACTTTAACGTAACGTTTCCTACCCATCGATATCTCTCAAACCTCTGTTGAGCAAGTATATCAATGCCAGAATGAAACTGGATTTACAACCTACATACATAATTGGTCATTACAAACCTTTAGTTAGGATTATGACCTAGTATCTCACACCACCTATATTGTGTGCGTTAATTTTATACATGAGTGGCGGAGACCTATAGTTTATAGTTGCCTCCAAATGGCTGATTTTTTTGAGAAACTTTTTTCATGGCAATTTTATTTTTATTTAATCCCAGAGTTTTGCCAGGAATCTGCTGAGAGGAAGTCGCCGCACACATTCCAAAGTATTAGACTGGAAATTTCGAAAATGTGTTTACATACATACGTACAACCCTTCAGTCAGGATTACGACCTAGATTTTTACAGCACCTATGTTGTGTGTGTTAATTTTATACATGGGGGGAGAGATACAGTGAAAAGTCGTCTAGGGAGATTGTTTTGAGAAACTTCTTTTATTGCAATTTTATTCTACTCTCACAGTTTTTTTTTTTGGCAAGAAATCTGTTGACATTTAGTCGCCGAAGAAATATTTTTTCGTAGTTCGTTTTATTGGATATTCGTGACCATGGATGTATTTGGTAGCCTTAAATGGTAAGGGCTTAATAAGCCGATATTATGGCTAGGCATGAGATTATACCTTCAACATCCCTACCTACATTCTTTTTAAAGTGATTTTAAAGAAATTTTAATATTTTACTGTGCTAATTGAAACAAATTTCAATAAAACTTTATAACATCAAATTGTAAATGTATACCAAAAATACGAGTTATCTTCTTTTCAACAAATATTTGCATAATGTGACCTTAAATCTTAGAAGAACTATTAAACGAATAAAAGATTATTTTGATATTTCCCTGAGAATGGAAACCTGAGGCGTTATCCTTATTTTTAATATCTTACTGTGTTATTTGAAACAAATTTCCAGTGTATGTTTACAAAAAAAAAATAACAGTTACCTGATTTTCAACAAATATTTGCTTAATGTGACCTTAAAACTTAAAATTACTATTAAACAAATAAAAGAATATTTTGATATTTGAAACAAATTTCAATAAAAGTATCTTTATTCGGCAAGTGTATGTTTAAAAAAATAACAAATATTTGCATAATGTGACCTTAAATCTTAAAAGAACTGTTAAACGAATCGAAGAATATTTTGATATTTGCCTGTGAATGGAGACCTAAGGCGTTATACTTATTTTTCACATCTTTCTGTGCTATTTGGAATAAATTTCAAGTGTATGTTTACCAAAAAAATAACAATTACCCGGTTTTCAACAAATATTTGCTTAATGTGACCTTAAATCTTAAAAGAACTATTAAACGAATAAAAAAATATTTTGATATTTGAAACAAATTTCAATAAATGTTCCTTTATTACATCAAGTAAAGTGTAAAAATAACAAATATTTGCTTAATGTGACCATAAGTTAACAGGACTACTAAACAAATAACAGAGAATATTTTGAGAGGGGGGTGTGTAGCATAATATGTTTTGGCAATTTAGAAAAATGTTTAATTAGGGAATAAATTAATTATTTTTGTCTATAAATATACTAAGTATTGTCGCTAATGCACGTACTTTGTTATCAAAACTCTATCAAATCCATGCCAATATTTTTAACTCAAACCAAAAGTAAAGGAAAAATTGTTACGGAATTTTTTGTGAGAATATTAGATAAACATCGATAAGAAAGGTTTGGGCAAAGCAACAACAAACTTTAATACTTTAATTAAATGAAAACTTAATTATTTTTAAAAATACACCATAATTAATGAGATACCAATAGAGTTTTGTAAATAAAGTTTTCTAAAGACGTCGAAATATATAACCGGCGTTTACACTATCATGCAGTTCCAGTCAAATCGTTTTCGTTAACACAACAATTCAAAAGAAAATTTGTGTTTGCGTTCAAAGAATTTTCAAAAAAAAAGTTATTGCAAGAAATAAAATTTTTTTAAAAAATTTAAAATGCCTTTTGATTTGAAATCGGATGATAGAGAGCCAACGCGTAAATTTTGTCAAAATGTCGAGTTTGTGCTGAATGTTGTGAATCAAATGTGCATCGGTTTCGTTACAATTTACATGAGTTGGTTGTGTTTTCGTTTGGGCTTGACTGGTACCATGTTGCATGCATGGCTAACAACATTTGGGGTAAGCTTAACATAAATAATTAGATCAGATCGTAAGGGACTGACATAACATAGCATTTAGTCACGACTACGATCGGACTTCTCACACTATACTTGTCGTGTTCATTAACACGTTGACTGCCGACTACGAGATAACTCGTAGATTGCATTCCCTTCTAGAAAGCCAAGCTACGAGTTATCTCGTAATCATACATACATAATTGGTCATTAGAACCCATCAGTCAGGATTATTGACCTAGTTTCTCACACCACTTACGTTGTGTGTGTTAATTTTATACATAAGTGGCGGGACCTACAGTTTAAAGTCGACTCCGAACGACAGATTTATGGAGAAACTTTTCATGGCAATTTTATTGACTCTCAGAGTTTTTGCCATAAATCTGCTGAGAGGAAATCGCCGAAAAAATACTTTTTTTGTATTTTGTTTTGATGTCTGGCCTGGGACTCGAACCCTGGCTTTTACGTCTAATAAGCCAACCACTACCTACTAGACCACGGCGACTTCATCTCGTAATCACTAATGTGAAAAAATCAAATTGTCGTTTTTTGCCAAGTTTTCTGAAAATTGACGCGGCTGTCAACGTATTAATTTCATGAAGAATGAGTGATGCGAACTATAGCTTCTTAACAGACTTAAGGACCTTTTTCCTGTCCATTATTTCCTTAGGACTACGCTAGAATACTACTAAGAGATGTTCTGCGAAAGAGAAATTTATTCCAAGATATCATAGACTTCCACTCTTGAGCCCTTGCCTAATAAATTAACACCCAACTTACTAGACTACGGCCATTTGGACATCTGTCAGGGGAAAATTTGATCTTCACATCCCTTGATTGTGTAGCGTAAGCGGAACTTTTATAACAAGTTTCGCCTAGAAACTTAGAATATAGAGAAATAAAGACTTTCTTTCAAACCTAGTAAGCCAACAGACAACTAACTAGACTACAGCCATTCCGATATCTTTATGGGGAAAATTTGGTCTTCACATCGCTTGATTGTGTACCATTAGCGCGATTTGTATAAAAATTTTCGAAGTATAGAATGGGAGTTGAACTTTCGTTCAAACCTAGTATGCCAACAGACTACTAACGGGACTACAATCGCTTCTACATCTACTGTGGAAATATTGGACTTCATACCCCTTAATTGTGTATGGGTATGGACGATTTGTATAATAATTTTCAAACTCAAAACCTTTTCCCAGTACAATGGGTCAATTTCGACCTCCGGGTACTGTGCTTGTCTTGACCGACAGGTGCACGTCCTCTAACCTAACCTTTTCCCAAAATTGAAACAATTTTCATTAAATCGTTCCTAGCAGAACTATGCTTACTATGATTAGAATAACGGGAGATACGTCTAATGTGATATAATCAGGAGACTATAGAGTAACTGACAACTGCCTTTTCAGACAGATATTGACAAACGCATCTCAAGCACACTTAGTAGCAAAAGTGAATGCAGCAACCTAGAAGCTCTATATGATTCGGTGGAAAACTTATGAGTCGTGTACAGAGTGAAATATTCCGAGCTGAAGCTGAAAAAGAAGGATGTATTCAATTCAACTTGAAGAAAAAGTACAAGAGTTGTGATAGGCCGTCATTTGAACTCTTGGCTTTTATAAGGTTAATTCGAAAATTCCCGCAAGCCTGGGGAATCTTAATCAGCTACGGTAGGCGAAATAGGGCGTGATGCTATAAACACATGGGACGCAATGAATCTAACACAATAAGCTCCTAAAAATAGAATACATGAGTGTGTATGGAATGCGGCAACAAGCAAATTTTTGTTGCAAAATTGCTGCGCTTAGTCTGTTGCATCGATTGTGTTTATAGCATGACTCTCTGTTGGATCTCCAGGTCATGCGAAAATTCGCAAAGCAGATAGATGATCTTGCGAGGAGGGAAGCTTTTACAATGCTGATAGGCCTTGAACCTTTATGTATTTTAGTGGGAGCAGATAATTAGCTTGCTGTGTTGCGTCTATTGTGTTTACAGCATGACTCTCTGCTAGGTCACAGCTCATGTGAAAATACGCAATAAAATGCAGACAAATGAGCTTGCAAGGAGGAGAGCTCCTATACCCCTGATGGGGCAAGAACCATTCTGTGTTTTAGTGGGAACAGAAAGCAAAATAATTTTAAGGCAATCTAAACTTTTCTTAAAGGAAAGTTGAAGCATTTAACAGACTATGCGTTAATAATCTGAGATTAGCAACTCGCCTTTGGACAGTGAACTGTGGACTCAAAGAATAGCTGCCCACAATTGGGATCTGCGGGATTATTACTGCCTTTCCAATTACTAATTTTCATCTGTTTTTACAGTTCTGTTTCCTTATGGCCGAGGCTATAATGTGCCACTACAATAACAATGTCTTGACGATGAACTATAAGCGAAAGACGAAGACAACCATTCATTGGATACTTCAGGTTTTGGGTGGTGGCTGCGGTATAGCTGGTGTCCTGATTAAATGCATTAAGGATGACTTTTATTTATTTAATATGCATACCAAATTAGGTAAGAGAGTAACAGAGAGAGAGAATTTAAGGCATTAATACTTTATACAACTTCTCTTATATAGGTTTTGCTGCCTTCATCTTATGCTGCATTAGTTTCGTTTCCGGTTTGGCATCATTATTCTCAACTACTCTTCGAAGAATCTTAAGTCCTTTATTGAATAAAACTTTTCATAGTATTGTGGGCATTGGAACGTTTGTTGTGGCCCTAAGTGCACAGTATTATGGCTATGAAATTGGTTTCTTTTATCGTGATGCACCATCTCAAGACTTTATTATACTGATGAAATGTTTGACCCTAATATCGCTATTTCTATCATGTTGGGGACCCTTAAAAGCATTATTCCATAAGATATGCACTCTAATGGGTAATGATAGCTAATGCTGGATGTTTTTTATTATTCATTCAAATTCATTAGAAAGTCTGATTTAATAATAGAATATGAAATAAATTTTTGATAATAAATAAACGAATGTAACTTTTTTAAATATCAAACACCTCCTCTGTAACTGTTTAGCCCTTAGGAGGTTCACGACCCTGGGGTATGGCTTCTTCGAAGGTTTGGACTCTTTGTCGAGTGCCAACATTAAGGCTCTCCATAGATTCTTTGCAGTAGTCGCCGTAGTCTAATAGGTAGTGTGTTCGCTTATTAAACGTAAGGCCACTGTTCAAACCCCAGTTCAAACATCAAAATGAAAATAAAAAAATTTTTCTTCGGCGACTTCCTCCCACCAGATTTCTAGCAAACCCTCTGAGAGTAAATAAAATTGCCATGAAAAGTTTCTCAAAAACCTGTTGTTTGAAGTCGACTTTAAAACTGTAGGTCCCGCTACTCATGCATAAAATTAACGCACACAACATAAGTGGTGTGGGAAGCTGATTGCAATCCTGACTGAAGGGTTGGTTCTATGTATGTATAGATTCATTAATAGGTTGAGCCTGTAGAGAAGTGCTAGGGTTTCAATGTTGTAGTCCCGCTCTGACAGATTTCTGAGAAACTTTTTCATGGGAATTTTTTATTTACTCTTAGAGTTTATACCAGAAATCTGCTGAGAGGAAGTCGCCTAAGAAATATTTTTTTCCGTATTTCGTTTTGTTGGAGATATCTTCTGAACTGGTGTTTGTACAGGGGCCGCATATCCAACAAGCCAACACACTATGTTGACTTAAGTATGTAAATTAATCTAAAATTCCTTACATAGCCCTTAAAAAATTAGATTTTTTAATTAAAAAAGAAACGAAAAACAAAATTACTAAAGAAATCGATTCCCAGTACAAAAAAAATATGTTTTTGAGGGCCTTTATTTAATTTATCTAACTACGGCTTCGTTTAGCTAAGTACCCTAACTAGTTAGCTAGTTTAACCAGACCATTAAAAATGTTTTCCATAACGAAATGCAGCAATACTTAATTGTTGTGTTGTTTTAAACTTTTTTTATTTTATTTTATTTTTTTTTTTTTGAAACATATACGAGGTATGATTAAAAAGTAATTTTTCGTAATTATACAGGATATTTTAGGGATGAAAAGAAATTGGAGACTGTCGAACGCCTCCCCGGTAACTGCCCAGCCTTTGGTAGGTTCTCCTTTGTGAGCTTGAGTTCTATGTCGAAAGCCGACATTAAGGCTCTCCACAGATTCATTAGCAGCTTGGACTGGGTGAGTGGTGCTAGGACTTTTTAAGAGTAGTCGCGCTCTCACCCTCTTTTGTTTTGTATCTGTTTCTTTCTGTGTAATTCCTCCGATTCCCATTCTCCCCCCCCCCTTACCTACATTCCTCCTTTACCTACATTCCCCCCTTTACCTACATTCCCCCTTTACCTACATTCCCCCCTTTTCCTGCATTCCCCCCTTTCATCCTATATCCTCTATTTCCTTCCTTCTCTAAGGAGGAAATTTCGACCTCCGGTTATTGTACTTGTCTTAACCAAAAAGTACATGTCCCCTAACCTAACCTAACCTTAGGGATTAAAACTCTTCTATGACTAGGCAGGCTGAAAGTAGAGACAGAGGAAAAAGAACAGGTAACAGGGAACAGAGATTCTAGGAGTTGTTACGGAAACAATCTAACATCTACTGAGAGAAAGTTGCCGAAGAAATATTTTCTTTTCATATTTCGTTTTGTGGCAGATGTCTGAGCTGGGGTTTAAATCGGGGTACTGATTTCTATGACTGGATTAGGATCTCTGACAGGCTGAAAGTAGAGACAAAGGAAAAAGAACAGGTAACAGGGAACAGAGATTCTAGGAGTTGTTACGGAAACAATCTAACATCTACTGAGAGAAAGTTGCCGAAGAAATATTTTCTTTTCATATTTCCTTTTGTGACAGATCTCTGAGCTGGGGTTTGAATCGGGAGACTGAAATCTAATAAGCGAACACACTAGCTATTAGATTATGGCGGCTTATGTCATATAAAATCCCTTGCAAAGTTTAAAAAAAAATATTTTTTTTAAATTAAAAAAAAATTTGTTTTTTCTAGTTAAAAAAAATTGTTTTTTTCTAGTTAAAAAAAATTGTTTTTTTAGTTAAAAAAAATTGTTTTTTTTAGTTAAAAAAAATTGTTTTTTTCTAGTTAAAAAAATTGTTTTTTTATTAAAAAAAAATGTTTTTTATTTAAAAAAAATTGTTTTTTAGTTAAAAAAATGTTTTTTCTAGTTAAAAAAAAATTGTTTTTTTTAGTTAAAAAAAATTGTTTTTTTAGTTAAAAAAAATTGTTTTTTTAGTTAAAAAAAGAATTGTTTTTTCTAGTTAAAAAAAAACTATCCACATGAGTTTAAAACTTCCGGTATAAGCTGGCAATGCTGCTGATTAAGCAAAATAAACCTTTTTGCACACTCAAGATAATTTACTTACAATTTTATTAGATCGGAAGCAACTAAATGCCTCCTTAACTATTTTTTTTTTATAAATTTTTAAAATAATTAAAATAAATTTTTCACTTTTTTTTTATTCATTAAACCTTGGTTTTAGTTTTGGCCACGATTTTTTAAAAAATTTTCTTAAATTTTTTTTGTATCTTTTTAATATTGAAAAATGATTTTAAAAATTGTATTAAAAACTAACCTAGTCTAGATGTTTTATTTATAAATTCACTTGTAGTAAAAGCGCGTATAAATTCGTTTCTTTTTTTATTAACTCTTAAACACGTTTGCTTAAAGGCAGCGATATCTTTATACAAATAAACTGCACGCTTTGACTGCGATTTTCCGAATGATTAAGCATTAGGATTTGAAATTGAATATTAAATCTTATTCTCAAGAATGAAGAGAAATAACAGAAATAACAAAAAACAAAGCTTTTATCTTTTAACCTTAAACTACAAACCTTTTTGGGGATTGCTTGTAAGCCAAACAAAACAAAAAAAAAATGCAAAAACAAATCACTCCAAAGATTTTTGCCTGCCTATATGACAACGTCACAAAAGTGATCGTTTCGTTTCAAAGTAAATCCCCCCGTAATTAAAAAATAAAGCTTTAGAAAGCTTTTTTCTTTTGTGATTATTTGTTGCAAAATATATGCCAGTGAATCATTTAAAAAAAATACAGTAAGACCTCGCTTAACGCTGCTCCGCTTAAAGGTGTTTCTGTATCACGTGGTAGTATTGGGATTCCCCTAAATCGCACACTATATTGATACTTGTTGTATATGTATCAGAGATCAGCAATGAATCGTTTTTCCGCTACTCATAAGCACTCATGCAATTTTGAGTATAAGTGAATCAACAGAATTGAAATAAAACTACTCTGATTCATTCGTACTCGCTACAACATTGATTTATAAGTATAAGTAGCAATGAGTATGAGTACAACGTTGCCATCAAACTCACAACATTCGAAATATGTTTGATTCATACGCCTACTCATTCTGATTCATAAATTTAGAAAAATACTTATAAGTAATTCGAGTGGCTCGAACCATTCTTCAAATTTTAGAGCAAAGCATACACAATCTTCTTGTGAGTATATTAGTATTCCTACGCGAATCATACTTATTTTGTGCTTCGTATAAATGTTAAGTAGAGACGAGTCGAAGTCAATAACATCATGCATATTGCTAAGTATGAATACGACTAGTACTTCCAGTTTTGGATATGAGTAGTATGAGTATCATTAATGCGTATAAGTATCACAAATTATAAGTATGACGCGAATCTACTCATCGTTTTGAATACTCGTTGCTGATCTCTGGTATGTATGCAAATGAAACGGCCAGGTCCCAACCAAAATCGGTGCATTATATAGCGACGGTGTATATTATGTAACTGTTTCAACGCTTTTTTATTAGTCTGTCCAGAATAAAGATTCCATGTCTATTTTCCGAAGTTGCCCCATTTAACGCTGTTTCGTTTAGTGCTGGAACTTATTGGAACGTATCCACCGCGTTAAGCGAGGTCTTACTGTATTGTTAAGAGTACTGCCATTCAGGTCTCTCTATCTCTCTCTCAAAAAGAGAATCAATCCCCTATTGTCTAGTTATCTGAAATTATCTTGACATCATGTTTGCTAATAACATACAATAGCGAACAGCGGTTATATCCTAAACTACCCTTCATTTTGTGGCAACATACATAATTGCAACATAACTCGACATTATCTAGAGCTTAAGATAAACACGATCCATAGTTACAAAACGCTTAGGTATTTCAAAGCGGTTCATATTCCTAAAGTCACCTATTTGTGGCCTTACAGTTCCTAAAATGTATAATTCACTTATAAGTGTCCATAATTATATCAAATCTCGAACATTGAACCTAATCTGTCAAATTAGTTATTCTGTTCCGGAAACCTATCGTGCGAAAAACCTATGCCACGAAAAGTTTCTGAGAAATCTATTGTTTGAATCGGTATTCAAACAATAGATAATTAATGGGAGATGGGAGAAATACGTGCATAAAATACATGGAAGATGGGAGAAACTAGGTTGTAATCCTAACTAAAGGGCTGTATTTAAACAAATAAGTAAGTAGGCATGCGAATACATATGATACAAGGGAAGATGCTCTGGTTTCAGATTAATTTTGGCAATTCCAGATATAAATCACGACTAAGATCGAAAAAAAGCGAAACTGAGAGAGTTGACGTGATCCGGTTACAGAATTCAAGTTAGTTTTGTGGACAATACATACATAATTGGTCATTACAACCCTTCAGTCAGGATTACGACCTAGCTTCTCACACCACTTATGTTGTGTGCGTTAATTTTAAACATGAGTGGCGAGACCTACAGTTTAAAGTCGACTCCGAACGACAGATTTTTGACAAGCTTTTCATGGCAATTTTTACTCTCAGAGTCTTTGCCAGAAATCTGCTGAGAGGAAGTCGCCGAAGAAATATTTTTCATTTTGATGTCTGACCTGGGATTCGAACCCGGGCGTTTCGTCTAATAAGCCAACACACTACCCACTAGACCACGGCGACTTTTGTGGACAATATAGTTGTTAAACTAGCTTAGCTTCTTAGAAAACCTATCACGAATTCTTTGCAGCTGTGAAATAAAGCAAAAGGGAAATACTTTTTAAATGTGCCTAGCTTCGGACTAGGTGCAGTCTAGTATGGTTAAGGCTAAGACTCAATGCCTTGACAGTTTTGTATAACGGTACAGGTTTATCCATTACTTCTGAAGTACTGGCAGGCTAACGAAAAAAAGTATTGCCTTGAAACGTAAGCCTTCAGGGGTTTTGCATCTAACCTTAGCCTATTTATTCTAACCTAACGTAAAAAGTTAGTTAGACTTAACAAATAATTTTAAACTTTTTAAAATTTATTGTTGCTGTATGGCCCTGAGAGGCAATAAATATTACTTTTACTTTAATTTATAAGTATTTTAGCCCAGTTAAGTGCGTTAAAGGCGGTTCTTAATTTTTTTTTTTTTTTTTTGGCATGAATCATTAAAGAAAAACAAAAATAATTAAATTTTAATTGATAATAAATAATTATATTTAGAAAATTAAAAAGAAATAAAATTTTATGGTTCAATGATTTCTTATTTAAAAAAAACAAATTAAAATTATTAAACAAGAAAAAAAGAAACGAAAAACAAAATTAATAAAGGAATCGAAGGTCTTTGTTTAGTTTATCTAACTACAGTTAAGCTAAGTACCCTAACTAAGTCAGCTAGTTTAACTAGACCATCAAAAATGTTCTCAATGCTGCACAACTAAATCAAGTCAATGGTAAAACGAAACTCAATTGTTGTATTATTTTAAAGTTTTTTTTTGAAAGATATACGAGGTGTGATTGTAAAGTGATTACTGCAGAATATCTTACATACGAGTACATACATAATTGATCATTACAACCCTTCAGCCAGGACTGCAACCTAGTTTCTCCCATCTCTTGTGTAATGAGTGACGGCAGCACCAATAATTTAAACTTGTCTCCGAATGACAGATTTTTAAGACACATTTCATGGCATTTTTATTTTACTCTCCGAGTCAGAAATCTGCTGAGACTAAGTCACCTAAGTTATATTTGGTTTTGATGTCTAACTTGGAACTTGAACCGTGGCCTTACGTTCTCCGGATACTGTACTTGTCTTAACCGATAAGTACACGTCCTCTCACCTAACCTACATCCAATAAGCCAACAAACTACATACTAGACTAAGGCGACAGGATATCTTAAAACCCTTCTATGGCTGAACTATAATCACTGACAAGCTGAAAATAAAGACAGGACAACAAGAACAGTTGACAGGAAATCTAGTTGTTGTTAAGATCACAGATCTAGTCAGGAAACAAATATTGAACAGTTCAATGCTAACAATTTACATAAAAAATCAAGCAATACTAAAGGCATTGAGGGGATATGCCCTAACAGTGTAAAATGTTGCTAGTGTTCTTATGTCCGATTATTGACCTTGCGTTGTTACGTTTAATGAAATTGCACATCAACTGTGAAGATCAGTAACAACTTTAGAAATAATGGCAGGAGAGAGGTCAGTATAACCTCAAATATGGAGTGGTGGGGTACTCCAGGAGCAGATTGGTATACACATCTTTACAGATGGGTCTAAGTTAGGTGGATGTACAGGTACTGGGGTTTTCTGTGGGGAACTCGGTCTTGAACTTCACTTCAGGTTGAATAATGGCTACAGTGTTTTTCAGGCCGATATTTTCGTAATACTGAAGGCTATTGACGCCATAGCTGGTGGCCCATCTTCGGATTCGGAATTTTACATGATCTTCGTTGACAGTCAGGCTGCCCTTAGGGTCATTGTTTCGGTTTAGTGGAAATGACGCTCGTTCGCAAGTGCAATTAGTCGTTGAGGACTTTTGTACCAGACTGTATACGTCTATGCTGGGTTCCGGGTCATAGCGGAATTGGGCAATGAGGCGGCGGATGTCCGTGCTAGGTTAGGTTCGCTTTTAATTGTTGGGCCTGACCCCCTAGTCTGCCACCGCTATGGCCTCATCGATGGATGGGTCAGGAGGGAAGAGCAGAGGCGTTGGGGGAACGGATCGGGTTGTTCTGTTTCTAGGCGTCTATGGCCTGCTGTGAACAGCAAGAGGACAGAGTAGCTGCTGGGCTTAGTTAAGGCCAGCTTAAGGTTGGTTGTCGGTTTTATCACGGGGCACTGCGAGATTAGGTCGCTGACGGGCCGTGCTATGGCAGGGTATGTTGCGATGAGGAGGAGTTTGAGACTGTCGAACATCTCCTCTGCAACTGCCAAGCCCTTGGTAGGTTGAGGTTGAGGACCCTTGGCAGGGCCTTCTTTGAGAACATGAGTTCTGTGTCGAGAGCCGACATCAAGGCTCTCCACAGATTCATTAGCAGCTTGGGCTGGTTGAGAGGTGCTAGGGCTTCATAAGTGTAGTCGCACTCTCAACCTCTTTTGTTTTGTGTCTGTTTCTTTACATGTAATTCCTCCGTTTCTCATTCTCCCTCCCCTTCCCTACATTCCTATATCCTCTATTTCCTTCCTCCCCTAAGGATAATGTACAATGAGTCAATTTCGACCTCCGGGTACTGTGCTTGTCTTGACCGACAGGTGTAACCTAACCTAACCTAACCTAGACCACTCATGTATAAAGTTAACACAGGCACAACATAAGTGGTGTGAGAAGTAAGGCCGTAATTCTGACTGAAGAGTTGTATTGACTAATTATGTATGTATACTCGACTTGCTAAGACATATTCTTGTTACAACCAATTTTAGAGGTTTCTTTTCGCCAATACTAGGACGCAACCCCTTATTATCGAGTTGATTTGAATTTTTTTTTCATGTTTTTATTTGACTCGCATTTGTTGTGCTATCGTAACTACTGTGCAGTAAAGTCTGTTTTGTTTTGGTCTGCTTTGTTTGTATTTCCCAATACTTACAATTTATGTACATATTTTGCTTTGCTTTGATCGAATCGAATACATATGAATCGAGTACATATGTATGTAAGTATTATTATGCACATACATTGATTTTCTCTAACTTCGTGTTAAGATCAGATTTTATTTACTTTTGAATTTGAATGATTTTTTTTTTTTGTTTTGATTTTGTACATTTTAAGGTCAATGTTTGTGGGTAATTGTAGAACACTTTTGTTTTTCATTGCGACGCATACTCGTAGAAAAACCACAATTTTATTCACTGTTTTCTTTTTATTATTTGGTTTCTAATAAGTTAATAATAAAAAAAATTATTAGAATTTATACTACATGCCCTACTACTTACCTGTTGAGCATAATGGCTATTTAATCGATTACCAAATAAATCGATAAAATAATGTGCAGTATTTAAGCCTTAATGTCTGCTTAAGGAAAATTGCTCGAATCAGTTGATGTTATCTTATACTATGTTCAGACATTGAGAAAATCGCAATAAACGGCATTATTGATCTCAATATTTCATATAAAATTTCAATTAATTATTGGTCAATAAATTCATAAATTGTTACAATATTGAGTAAAACTTCAAATACAACACTGTCATAAGTATGTTCAGTGAGTATATCACATTTTTCCGAACACTTTCTATTGATATTTGACAACTCAAATGTTAACAACGATAAAGCCATAAGGAAAAGCTTTTTTTTCTGCAAGCTATCCAATATTATCAAATTTTTCTTTCTTTTCCTTCTGAGGACAGCCAATTTGGGGTCACAAGTAGTTCTTATTAACCGCAACAGCTCAATGTTTCGGTTAATCATTAGCAATACCTTTTCCAATGTTAAATTGTTTTCCATTTTTTCTAAAAAATATTTTTGGCATCAATTTTCGCGCTTAAATTGAAAGCGATTTTGTTGAAGCAATCAGCTGTTTTGTTTATCAGCTGTCAAATAAATTTTCATATATTATATGTCTGAACGCTAAAAATATTGTCCTCAATAAACCGAATATCGGTTTAATAAAAGTGTATGTTTGAACATAGTATTACATTTGCAGCTATCTTAAACAACATCTGTGGTTACTTGGGTCCTATAAGGTTCCATTGTAAAACCGATATTACCAATTATAGCTCTAGAATCTCTCTAACAATATACATTACAACCCTTCAGTCAGGATTACGACCTAGCTTCTTACACCACTTATGTTGTGTGCCTTAATTTTATACATGAGTGACGGGACCTACAGTTTAAAGTCGACTCCGAATGACAGATTTTATGACAAACTTTACATGCCAATTTTATTTACTCTCAGAGGTTTTGCCAGAAATCTGCTGAGAGGAAGTCGCCTAAGAAATACTTTTTGTATCTCGGGCCATACGTGTAATAAGTCAACTACTAGACTACGGCGACTACTATATTGATAGTTTTATAACATAACCTTTGACTGGCCACAGTCAATATATTTAGAGAGCCCAAGAATTTTTCTTTTCAGGTTCCCAAGTGCCAAATATAGTTTCAAACTTCTGCGGGATTCGTTGTGACCTATTTCAAGCCCCCTAGCATGTATACCTATAAGGTTTCTATGATGGATTCTGTTAAGGTTTAATTCAAATTTTG
Source organism: Sarcophaga peregrina (assembly GCA_014635995.1). Classification (NCBI taxonomy): domain Eukaryota; kingdom Metazoa; phylum Arthropoda; class Insecta; order Diptera; family Sarcophagidae; genus Sarcophaga; species Sarcophaga peregrina. The sequence continues at coordinate 84,677,364 of CM025791.1, forward strand.
TTTTCAATTTATCGAGTCAGATCTGTTGTGTCTCTTTGCAAACGCGTTCATTAACGCATCTTTCTTTTGCAAATGAAGGAAGTTTGTTTCTCTCCAGACGGATGCCAATTTCAGCTATAAATTCATACGAATTTTGTATTGCGCCGGTTTGTGCAAGGACATATGTCCTCCCGACACAAACGTTCAGTGACATACCGGATAAGGTAGATCCATAAACATACATCCATACATAATTGGTCATTACAACCTTTCAGTCAGGATTACGACCTAGCTTCTCACACCACTTATGTATGTTGTGTGAGTTAATTTTTGTACATGAGTGGCGTGACCTATGGTTTAAAGTCGATTCGGAACGACAGATTTTTGAAAAAGTCGTCCACGAAATATTTTCATATTTTCGTTTTGATGTCTGACCTGGGGTTTGAAAGCATATGTATTGTAAACAATCAAATTCTTCAGGTGAACGTTGCCATGCTTAAAGATTTTTAAAGATTCAATGCCTTCTCCCAACACATACATTTAGTGGCATCCCATAGAAGCTAGTTCTTTAGGCATATGTACCGAGAACAAGTAAGTTCTGCAGATGAACGGTGCCATGCTTAAAGATGTTAACAATTTCCAACATCTCAGCAGTATTGATGACAAAAGGGGAGTATCAAGTGGCAGCATTTGTTTGATCTTTTGGGCCCAGTATGAAGAAAAGCTTTCCATATATCTAGGCCCAAAATTCGACCCTATTGTGCAAGTATGGAACAAGAAATATAGTTCAAACGTTTGCCGCACAATGCCTGATTAAGATTTCAGAAATCGTTTGGACTACTGCCCCACGAAACACCATAAATCAAGCTTGAATCAAAATTTTATAGCCCAAGTGAAACTGGCTAGGATGCACTCTACAAAATATAGCAGATAACATAGAAATAGTAACATAACATAAAAATACCTAAAGGAGACAAGTCAGCAGTCTTCTGTCAAAAACTGTGAGAGAAAATAAATTTGTCATGAAGATTTTTTCAAATGTTGTCCTTCAGAGACGACATTAAACACTATGTACCGCCACTAATGGGTAAAACGAACACACACAGAATAGGTGTTGGGAGAAGCTAGATTGCAGTCCTGACTAAAAAGTTGAATCGACCAATTAAGTAAGTAAGATGGCTTAGTCGCCGTAGTCTAATAATGTTGACTAATTAGATGTGAGGTTATGGTTCCAAAACCAGGTCAGACATCTCCAATAACACGAAACATGAAAGAATATTTTTTTGACGACTGTCTCTCAGCAGATTTCTGGCAAAAACTCTGAGAGCTAATAAAATTGCCATGAAAATTTTCTCAAATCTTGTCGTTCGAAGTTGAACATTAAACATTAGGGGCCGTCACCCATGAGTAAAATAAACACACGCAGCATAGGTGGTGTGAAAAGCAGGGTTGCAGTCCTGACTAAATTATTCTAATTACCAATTCAGTGGGCAAGCGAGTGAGATAGAAGATCAAAGTGACTGATATAGTGTAGCTCCAAATATTGGTTACTATTGCTGGTAATAAAACTTAAGCCTCTGTTTCAAATATCAGCTTAGAATAGAGGAATCTCTCTCGCTCTTTCTCTCTCTCTTTCTTTGTCTTTGCATAACAACATCATAATAAGCATTTAAACGATGCTCATTAATGATTGCAGTTTTTTAAATTGCGAGTCAACAGTTTTGCATTTGAAACGAGAATTAAAGGGTGTATTGGTTCTGTTCTAAAAACAACAAAAATAAAATTGTCTCGTGATAATAAAATATTTTTTTTTCTTTATAAAAATAATAATAAAAAGTAATTAACAATTTTACTGATATAACCGACTGATTAATAAGAATAAAAAAGAGGTACATACATGCCATACATACATATTCTTTCATGCATGTAAAGTACGTACGTATTATAATAAACGGGGAAACCCACATAAAAAAAAGAAAAAAAACTGTAAGACTGCTTAGTAAAAATAAAATCATAAACAAGTTCTAAGAAAAATTTCAATGAAATCGAAAATTTTCCTTGCTTAGTGGGTACTCTTTATAAAAAAAAACTGCATTTCATAAACAATACGAAGAAATTTAATAAAAAAGAAAGAAAAAACTGGTTTAAATATTAATTTCCGCACTGGTTTCAATTGGTGAAATACATATCGTCGTCGAAAATCCAAAAGTACGTATCAGCAAAAAAAAATCAAAATTGAGTTTTAGATTGATTATGATTCGCAAAGTTATCCAACATATCTCTACCAATTTTTAGATTTTTACGACCAAAAATAACGTTTGTACAACAATAATTCAAAATGACGTATAATATGAAGTACATATCGACACCTGCGTTCTATAACATTCTAAGTCGAAAAACTGTGTTTTGAGTTATGAGCTCTCAAAGTTTTCACGCGACATACGACTCTGTGTGTATTCTAAGTAAATTTTTTCCTATAACTTCGGAACGAATCGAGGCTTCTTAACCAAATTTTGTCAGGTTTAAGTTAGAGAACGTAATGCAAGAAGTTTACTTAGAACGTTATAGAATGGAGGCGTCGATATATTGTACTTTATAACGTTTTTTGATTCTCCTGTAAAATTCGGAAAAGTGATGTTACGTACTTTTCCAATACAATATGTACGTAATGAACGATGATGTATCACTTGTTTAATTATTTCAAGTTCTTACCAATGACAGCTTTATGTTTAAAGCTCTTTATAAATCATTTTTTATAGGAACAGGTTGGGATTATAAAGCTCCTAAAATAGGCTTCCATAGAATCAAAGGAATTATTAACATTGGTTTGTCGAATACAATTGGCCACACAGAGCAGCCTAATTGTTAGTACCCTAGGTTCTAATCCATCGATCCAACTTATCTCTACACCATACTTACTTCACCGTTAGAGTAGAACGAAATTAAACGGACAATAACGCTGCAGCAGGAATCGATAATTTCCTGCTGAATTCAACAAAGTATGTCATCAGAATACATATTTGGAGCCTGTGCGTCAGAGTACAATTAAATTAAACAGACAATAACTTACCTGCTGAATTCTACAACGCGTGCCATTAAAACATCTGTATATCAGCTGCTGGGAACGAACTGTCCTTCAATCTAATTAAACAGTGTAATGGGCTAATTGTTAGTACCCTAGGTCCTAAGCCATTCATCCAACTTATTTCCAAACTATACCTACTTCTTCGTTAAAATAAAACGAAATTAAACAGACAATAACGCAAGAAATTGATAACTTACCTGCTGAATTTTACAATGCGGGCTACCATAACACATACTTGAATTCTGTGCTTTGTTAGTATATCACAAAAGCAAACATTTGGATGCGTATCGGCTGGAAGGGAACTGTCCTTCAATCTAGCGATCCCCCTTCTCTTTAAACCATACCTACTTTACCGTCAGAGTACATCGTAATTAAACAGACAATAATGCAATAGCAGAAATCGATAACTTACCTGCTGAATTCTACAACGCGTGCCATTAAAACATATGTATATCAACTGCTGGGAACTAACTGCCTTTCAATCTATCGTTCCAACTTCCTTCTAAACCATAGCTATTTCACCGCCAGAGTAAAATGAATTAAAAAGTCTAATGGTCTAATTGTTAGTACCATAGGTACTAAGCCATCCATCCAACTTCATCATCAAAGTTGAACGAAATTAAACGGACAATAACGCAGCAACAGGAATCAATAACTTACCTGCTGAATTCTACAAAGCGTGCCATCAGAAGCAAATATTTCGATGTATATTATCTGCTGGGAAGAAACTGTCCTTTAATGTATCGATCTATCTTCTCTTTAAACCATGCCTACTTCACCGTCAGAGTAAAACGATATTAAGCAAGGTATCGATAACTTACCCGCTGAATTCTGAATTCGAAGCATGCCATCAGAATACATCCTTAGAATCTGTACGGTGTTAATATATTTCAAAAGCAAATATTTCGAAGTGTATATCAGCTGCTGCTGCTGGGAAGGAGGTGTCCTTCTTGACACTGAGCAGCGTCTTGAAGTTTATCAGCGCAATAGGATTGCAAAAGACATTGTGGTGATACCTTATATAAATTGAGGGCAATACAAGGTATTTGTAGTGATTGGTAATTGAGTAACGGATCCCACAAAACAATACACACAGAATTAATTTTTTTCCTCGCATTATTCTTGTGTAGAATACTATTCCGGCATAAAGATTGACTTTTATGGGAAGTCCATTCGTGAAAAGAAGATAGAGATTTTGCCTTTTGTTCAACTGCTGAGTTCGGTAAGATTCATACTTACAGGATCTCGAGGATCACGCACATTAATCCATTAAGTCTCCGATTAAACCTACCTTAACCTTACTGCTCAGTTATCTTAAACATTTGGTATAGACCATGTGGTTGTCGATAAATATCGATTAATAATATATCCTCTCAGCATTTTTTGGACAAAAATAAAATTGCCAAGAAAAAGTTTCTTAAAAAATCTGACGTTCGGAGTCGATTTTAAACTGTAGGTCCCGCCACTCATGAGTAAACTGAACACACACAACTTCGGTGGTGTGAGAAACGAGCTTATAATCTTGGCTTAAGGGTTGTAATAAAGATCGAATAAAATAGAGCTATTAATAGTTTAGATCACTTAATAATAAAGATTCTGTGGGATTATATATGAAGTGACATTTGGGCACATTGTGCGTGAAGATTGTACTTCGACTCCGAACGACCGATTTTTTTTGAGAAGGTTTTCATGGCAATTTTTACTCTCAGAGTCTTTGCCAGAAATCTGTTGAGAGGAAGTCGCCGAAGAAATATTTTTCGTTTTGATGTCTGACCTGGGATTCGAACCCGGGCCTTCCGTCTAATAAGCCAACACACTACTTACTAGACCACGACGACTACAATTCTGTGGATTATGTAAAAAAAAACTTTGGGCATATTGAATGATTTCTAAGTCATTAAGTCCTGTTGCCATTATCAAAAAAAAAACTGACTGAGAGTCTCAAGCTCACGAAATGGCATGGATGGCCTGTACAGAAAATAGACCAGGTGGAGAAAATAACTTTAGACCACGTTCGGAGGGACTGCCTGGATGTAAGGAAATGCAGGCAAAAATACTTGAAACATAATTACTCTTGGCATCTCGAATATGTTAGGAACTAGGGCTTGTGATTTGACTTGTAAGTTGTCACAGATCGATTCATTAGGCCGGGGTTAGGATCATAGAGACGAAATGGATTTCATTTTCTTTTCTTAGGATCAAAGAATATTAATCGTGTGTGATGATTGTAGGCCGAAGATTCTATTTGAATTTCGTTAATTGGATCCCATTTTTTTAGTCTAGCCACCTAGATTATTGAGTGTACCAGACATCAGTTGTTTGGCAAACCAGTCGGTCTATGTACGTATTTTTTTCACGTAATAAAGTTTAATATAGGGAAGCTGACTCCCACAAAGTGAAGTGTATTTTAAACTTTTTCATCTCAATTCAAAAGTTCTTTATAAATTTTATTACAATTAAACTCTCTCCCTCTCTCTCTCTCCAAAGTTTAAAAATAAAATTTTATTGTGCAAAAACAAATGCTTTTCATATAAATTTTATTGTAAATTAAATGTTTAAATAATAATTTAATAAAAAAACTGTCTTTTGCACATGTTTTTGTTATCATTTTTATTTTTCTAAATAAAAAATAAATTTTTTTCTCCACTCATCCCAAGCTTAGACAAAATAGAAGAAAACAAAAAAACGTACACGATTTTTAACAACAAAAAGGGGAAAAAAATTGTTAAAAAAAAAACTAGACAGCGTTTGTGATAAGAAAACTTTGTGCAAACAGAATAACACTGTACAGCCAACAACAAAATTTAAATAAATTTAACAAAACATTAAAATACAAAATTACTTATTAAAACAAATACAAAATCATTTGTAATATGTCAACAGAGACTATTTGAATACGCTACGCTTTTTCGATAGAATATTTTAATCGATAACAAAGATCAGCAACCATTCGAGTCATGCTTATAATTTCAGATACTTATACGCATTCATACTTATTTTAATATGATACTCATACTACTCATACTCAAAGTTGGAAGTACTCCTCGTATTCATACTTAACAATACGCATGATGTTATTGACTTCGACTCGTCTCTACTTAACATTAACACGAAGCACAAAATAAGTATGAGTACTATACTCACAAGAAGATTGTGTGTATGCTTTGCATGTTGTCTTTATCTTTCCTTTCTTCTTTGTTTGTACATGCAACAACAAAGGCTGTAAATTTTTAAGAATTATTCGAGTCATTCGAATCACTTATAAATAATAAAAGTATTTTTCTAATTTTATGAATCAGAATGAGTAGGCGTATGAACCAAACAAACAAATAATTTGTGGTGGTGAAATCAGCAGCATATACATACCAGAGATCAGCAATAGATATTCAAAACGATGAGTAGATTCGCGTCATACTTATTATTTCTGATACTTATACGCATTCATACTTATTTTAATATGACACTCATACTCAAAGTTGGAAGTACTCCTCGTATTCATACTTAACAATACGCATGATGTTATTGACTTCGACTCGTCTCTACTTAACATTTACACGAAGCACAAAATAAGTATGATTCGCTTACGTACACTACAATACTCACAAGAAGATTGTGTGTATGCTTTGCTTGTTGTCTTTGTCTTTCCTTTCTTCTCTGTTTGTACATGCAACAACAACAAAGGCTGTAAATTTTGATGAATGATTCGAATCATTTATTAGTATTAGGCGTATGAATCAAACATATTTCGAACGTTGTGAGTTCGATGTCAACGTTGTACTCATACTCAATGTAACCTATACTTATAAATCAATGTTGTAGCGAGTACGAATGTATCAGAGTAGTTGAATTTCAATTCTGTTGATTCACTCATACTCAAAATTGCATGAGTAATTATTAGTAGCGGAAAAACGATTAATTGCTGATCTCTGATCGATAACGAGCATTGCCTTCGACTCTGAACGATAGATTTTTTGAGCAAACTTTTCATTGCAATTTTATTTACTCTCAGAGTTTTTGCCAGAAGTCACCGAAGGAATATTTTATTTTAATCCAGATGTCTGACCTTGGTGTCTGTACAGTGGCCGCACGACTACTAAGCCAACAGTCTATCAACTAGATTACTTCAACTTTCAAAATTTTTTTTAATAAGATGCGATTTTCGAACCTACAGGCTTGGATAGCTATTGGTTCAAGGAATTCAAAACAGATTTCCTTACTATTGAGCTTTACTTAAGACCGGAAATATAGGCGATGAAACTAAGCAAACAAGCAAAAAAAGTTCTCTGCTGTTAATCGGATAAAAAATGACCCTAGTGGCGGAAATGGGCCCCAAAAGGCTGGATAGCCATAGTTTCAAAGATGCCAAAACAGGTTTCCTTATGATCGGACGTTACTTAGGACCGGAGATATTGGCTTCGAAGCGAATTATTTTCTTTAAATGAGCATAAGAAGGTTCTAGGAGTAAATAAAATTGCCATGAAAAGTTCCTCAAAAATATGTCGTTCGGAAGCGATTTTAAACTGTAGGTCTCACCACTCATGTATAAAATTAACACATACCACATAAGTGGTGTGAGAAACTAGGTCGATAATCCTAACTGAAGGGTTATAATGACCAATTATGTATGTAAGAAGGTTCTCTATATAAAAGGGGGCAAAATTGTCGGTGTCTTGCGTTTTTTGGGGATGACTTGCACTATTTTTGGTTGATGGCAGGCATTTTTCTCACATTTTTGGTCAGTGATTTGCATTTTTCTGTTGCATGGATTGCACTTTTAGGTCGATGACTTGCGTTTTTTTTTTTTGTAGATCAATTGTATTTGATGAATTAAATTCTTTTTCGGCGACTTACGTGTTTCTTTTTTGATCGATGACTTGCATTTTATTGGTCGATTACTTGAATTACTTGACACTATGGCTATCCAGACCATTAGTTCGATTTCTGGATAATTTCCAGTCTAATACGAATCTAACATTCTAAGACGGACTTGCATTTTTCTTGGACGACAACTTGCATTTTTGGGCTGATGACATGCATTTTTTAGTTGATGAATTAAATTTTTTTCGGCGACTTGCATTTTTCTTTTTTGGTCGATGACTTGCATTATTTGAATCCCTGATGCCATGGCTATCCAGATCACTAGTTCCGTTTCTGGGGAATTTCCAGTCTAACACGAATTTAACATCTTAAGACGGATTCGCATTTTCTTGGACGACGACTTGCATTTTTTTGGTTGATGACTTGCATTTTTTGTTTGATAACTTACATTTTCCGTGGACGATGACTTGCATTTTTCTTGGACGATAACTTACTTTTTTTGTGATCAATGATATGCATTTTTTGTATCGCTGACTTACATTTTTTGTTTGTCATCGATATCTCCGATACCAAATAAACCTCGACCGTAACAAAAACTGTTTTGAAATCCTTGGTTATCTAGGACACTAGGTCTAAATAGATTTCAAATCTGTCCTTATAATTTAAGTGTCACATACATTACATTAAACTCCACATACCCTTAATGCAAAAGCTAGTGTGGGTAGGGTGTAATAAAATAAAATTATTTAAAAAAAAAAAAGATTAACAACAACGTCAACAATAACACAAAAATAAGAGTAAAGAAAAATTTTCATATTCTCGTTTTATTTATTTTTTTTTTTTAGCCTTAAAATGGACTCAACGAATACTACAACATGCAGTACCATACGAACCGATTACGGTAGCACAACGTTTAAAATTTCTATCGACAACGTTTCATTGGATAAAGAGAACGCAACTGATTTAACAACAGCAACAGCCACTTACGCTGTTGGCTATCAAAGTTTACCGTATACATCGTCCACAAATCTTTTCAAGAGATCGCGTTTTTCGAAAATGTCTATGGACACAATGCCGAACAGTGAGTCGCGTCAAATAATTCAACGTTTAGAATATTTCCTTAACGTGTTGAATCAAATTTGTATCGGCTTCGTTACGATTTACATGAGTTGGCTATGCTTGCGAACTGGACTGGCTGGTACAGGTCTACATGCATGGCTAGTTACCATAGGGGTAAGTTGTTTTAGAGAGGGAAAATTCATTCTTGAGGTTAAATTATGTGAGTTTTTATTTTTACATTACGTGAGCGAATCAATGTTTCCGCATTTATTGTGTTTTAAAGGCTGCGTTAAATTTTTTTTAAAATTAAATTCGAACAAATTTTTCGGGGGAAAACCCCTAACTTTTGAATAACAAAGGTGATTTCACAAGTGATAGCTTTTAATTTTAGCACAAGTTCAGGGTTACACAAACTGTAATCAGAGCTAAAGTAGGTAAACAAAAGTGTTTTTAAAATCAGCCCAATAGGCAGAACATCTCCAGATGGGTTGGGTACGTTTAACAGAAGCAATATCATTGTCGTGAAAAGGAACCATAGCACTGCAATCATACGTACGAGATATTACACTGCCTGTGATCTTTAGAGACTATCCAGACAGTGTGTTCCGACAAAACCCTATTGCTCTGACAAATTTCAGTCTACAGTTCGATATCAAGAAGACATTTCCCAGTCCAACTTTGACTCAGCGTAATCATTATTATTATTGTCGTGTAAAGGCACGAAAGTACTGCGGTCATACGTACGAGATTTAATAGTGCTTGCAATTTTTATAGACTACCCTGATAGTGTCTTTCGCAAACCTATTACCCTGAAGCCGCCGTGGTCTACTAGGTAGTGTGTTGGCTTATTAGACGAAAGGCCTGGGTTCGTATCCCAGGTCAGACATCAAAACGAAAAATATTTCTTCGGTGACTTCCTTTTAGCAGATTTCTGGCAAAGACTCTGAGAGTAAAAATTACCATGAAAAGCTTCTCAAAAATCTGTCGTTCGGAGTCGACTTTAAACTGTAGGTCCCGCCACTCATGTATAAAATTAACGCACACAACATAAGTGGTGTGAGAAGCTAGGTGGTAATCCTGACTGAAGGATTGTAATGGCCAATTATGTATGTATGTATTACCCTGACAAATTTCAGTAGACAGTCCGATATCAGGAAGGACATTTCCCCGTCCAGCATATGATATGCACCCAAGAGTTTCGTTCTAGCATGAATTAATGCTTCATGGGTTCCAATTAGGTGTTCCACTGATTTATTGTCACCGAAACAGAGTCTATAAGTGGATTCAAGACACTCCGCATTCTGAACAGATGTTTTCCTTGATCCTACAGTACCATGTTCCAAGGCGGGATACTCCTAAGCAGTATTATTATGGTCTTATTTGTCTTAGAATGCGAATTTATCTTTCACAGACAGTCCATACTATTTTCGTATCCATTTGATAAGAGCCGAGTGCTCAGTGTCAGTGTCCGTCCTTTCATCTTATAGAAGTTGAGTGACGCACAACTTTCGATTGCATAGGCTTCCACTAGGAGCTGCTACCGTAGGTCACATTCAGGCACTCCGTTGTGGTTATGAGACTGTCCGGGAACTCCCTAATCAAAAAGGTTAGCAAAATAGGGCTGCCCTTTGCTGTGTGAATATTTACAACCTCATCAATCAAGTGAGCCAGCGAAGTGAGAACAATTCCGACACCTATGGGCCCAGAATGTTAGAAAGGAGTTAGGACAGATCTTTTGAAAGGTATATAGAACGAAAGGGAATATAAAGAGAGCTTAAATGGTTTTAAGGCAATCAAAACTTTTGTTGGGAACTTATAAAAAGAGAAGATTTCAGTCATGCGTCAGACTAAACAGAAATAATCTGTGGTTGGTAGATGGTCCTTTAATAGGGCACTATATACTAAAGTGAACTTTCTCAGCACCGAGATCCTCTCGAATCTAACATTTGGATCTGTGATGCTCACAATAAATCATAAGAACAAATACTTGAAACCTGAGAGTCCCGGAATAACACATCAGGGCGCATTACAGGTACTAAGCAGTGAATAGTTCTTGTTTGTCAGAACATTGCAGGTGCTGGACAGAAAATTGTTCATATTTGTCGGGGCAATAGACTTAGGAAAAGATACGCTGGATAGTCTATATAGATTAATGGCAGTACAATGGATTGCATGGTAATAGAACTATGGCATCTTTTCAGGACCAAGATAATAATAAACACTCTTCAAACGAATCAATTGTGCTAGGGACAGCGACCTTTTTAACACGTTGACTGCCAACTACGAGATAACTCGTAGGATTGATGTTCCCTTCTAAGGTGTCCAAACTACGAGTTATCTCATACCCACTAATGTAAAAAGATCAAATTGTGGCTTTTTTGGCTAGTTTTCTGAAAATTGTGCTAATATACTGGCCCGAATATCAAGGCCTCTTCTATTGCCCTTCTGATTTGAACAAATTCATAGCATTACTTTGACGCCTTAGATTGCGAGTTTAGGTGTAGTAATCTTGAGGTTCAAGTTGTCGTTATAGGCTCAATTTTTACGACTTAAACACGTTGACTGCCAACTACGAGATAAGTCAGTAGATTGCGTTCCCTTATAGGGTGCCGAAGTACGAGTTATCTCGTACTCACTAATGTGAAAAAATCAAATTGCCGTTTTTTGACCAGTTTTCTGAAAATTGCCGCGGCTATCAACGTGCTAAATGGCTTTTTTTGACTTCAATTATACTTGAGTTAAACAGTTTTTGCCTTCAATGTCAAAAGTACTGCTATCTCGCTTGCACATTAGAATCTATGGAACGTATTTAAGATGAACTTCATTGAACATTTGATATATGAAAGCGTTTTTAATCAGCCTTAAATGAATATTTCTACTTACAGTTCTCGTTCCTTATGGCTGAGGCCATTATGTGCCATTACAATCACAATGTGTTGACCTTTAATTATAGGCGCAATACCAAAACCACCATACACTGGATATTACAAGTCTTGGGCGGAGGGTGTGGCATTGCAGGTGTCTTAATTAAATGCATACAAAAAGGTTTCCTATTATCATCCGTTCATGGCAAATTAGGTAAGACTGGGAGGTATAACAGTATCTGATCTTAAATTTTTTTTAAACTCTTTTTACTCCTTTACAGGATTTGCCGCATTCATTTTGTGTTGTTTTAGCTTTGTCACCGGTTTATCGGCACTATTTTCGACGAAAATCAAAAAACTCTTGAGTCCTTTACTCAATAAAACTTTCCATAATGTTTTGGGCATAATCACCTTTGCCGTAGCCTTAAGTGCTCAATATTATGGTTATGAGACTGGTTATTTTCATCGTAAAGCACCATCCAATGATTTTATTATATTGATTAAATGTTTAACCCTAATATCGTTGGTATTGTCCTGTTTGGGCCCTATAAAGGCTTTACTTCACCGATCAAAGAATATTGTTAGACACTATAGTTAAGAGGTTTAATTTAAAAATAATTTATCATTACACAGATATTTATAAAGAAATTACAAACATATATACAGATTATAAATGATTACACTGTGCTACAAAAGTTTATCAACAAAAAAAACAAGAAGAACTCGTAATAAATTATTCATGAAAAACTATAGAAGAACCTCTACATATTCCGATTGTAGCACAGTGTTATTTATAAAGTCTGATTTTAAATTTTATTAGCGAAATACTATATATTTACTGTATACATATGTACCTACTATTAAGAATATATATTCCCTCGAAGCCTATACCTGATAAAATATAATATACGAGTATACATATATAATCTGAAATTTTTTTCTCGATACACTAGACTGAAATCGGTTCAACTTCGAGCATGGGATAAGTAAAACAAGTATATGATAGTAGTGTTCACTTCGCTTCTAATCCCGCCCTATCTTAAACATTTCGATAGTCAAAGTCTATGAAGAAACTTTTAATGCAAGAAAAGCAAAGTAGATATAGCAGCATAGTTGGGTCTTATGAAGCCTCCCTATTTCCTCACGTAATTAGTATTTCTGGTTTTTTATCTTTCAACCAAACGGATAGTTTTATGAAGATATGAATTCTATCCACAAAGTCACCGTTGTTTAGTATGTATGTTGGCTTATTAGACATAAGACCTAGGTTCAAACCCCAGTTCAGAGATTTCCAACAACCCGAAAAACAATAAAATATTTCTGCGGCGACTTCCTCTCAGCAGATTTCTGGCAAAAACTTTAAGAGTAAATAAAAATTTGCCCTCACCGACATCAGCGTTCGTTTGATGTCTTCATTTAATATCAAGACCTATTGATTTTGTTTTAGGATATTCCAATTCAGGAAGAATTATGATGAGAAATCCATTATGGTAGCAAAGAAACCATGTCTTCAAAATCTGTCTATAGGCATACCAGTAATAATAGAGAGCAGAGATCAGCATCGAGTATTCAAAACGATGAGTAGATTCGCATCATACTTATAATTTCTGATACTTATACGAATTCATACTTATTTTGATATGATACTCATACTCAAAGTTGGAAATACTCGTCCTATTCAACTTAACATTTGCACGAAGCACAAAGTAAGTATGATTCGCGTACGAGCACTACTAAACTCACAAGAATATTGTGTATATGCTTTGCTTGTTGTCTTTGTCTTTCCTATCTTATTTATCTTTATATGCAACAACAACAAAGACTGTAAATTTTGGTGAATGATTCGCTCCGTTCGAATCACTTATAAGTACTATAATTTTTCCTAAATTTATGAATCAGAATGAGTAGGCGTATGGATCAAACACATTTCGAATGTTGTGAGCGTTGTACTCATATTCATTGCTACTTATACTTATAAATCAATGCTGTAGCGAGTACGAATGAATCAGAGCAGTTGAATTTCAATTCTGTTTATTCACTAATACTCAAAATTGCATGAGTGCTTATGAGTAGCGGAAAAACGATTCATTGCTGATCTCTGATAGAGAGTCGAGGCTACCTATACTAATTTGGCCAATGGTTAGTTAATCTAGAACCACTATAAAGGAATCCTCATGAGAAAAACTTTCTCCTGCCCCGGACGATTATAAGAGTCGTTCTACAAAGTCAACAAACTGATTAGAATATCTTGTATCTTCCGCTGAAGTTTCGTTTTGAAAAGAAAACTTTCGCTTTAAGATACATAACTTCAATAAAGAAGCGGTACGCTATGGTTCAGAACTAAAGTACTGACATAAAAATATGGATTTTTGTAATTAAAAATCTCTTTAAATATTTTTCGCTTTGAAAGATGTTCAATACTATTCAAGACTATTTGAAATGTCGTCTAAAACTTAATTATTCAGTTTGATAATATGTATGCATGTCTCCAATACTAAAATATCATAATATTGATAGATAAAAATTTAATCAGCAACAGCATTAGATGAGTGAATGAGTCCTCAGCCGCTAACGAACTTTAAAGAGCTTTAAAAGAATTCAACATTTGACAAGTGTTATCTCTTCCAACTGACAGGTAGGGTGGCTTATAGTCCATTGGCAACAATGAATTTGAAAGAAATTTTATTAAAATGTTTAAGATCTCTCACTATCTTGTCGATAAATTGATATGATTTGATATTCGTATCGTTTAGAATTTTAATTGAAAGTGTTGAATTCGCAATTTGACAGTTAATGACAACAAACTAAATCCTTGACTACTGTAATAAACACCTATAATTCGAACAAGGGTTCAATCATCTTTATGAATGGACTCTGAAGCAGTTAGCAACTGATCTTAATTATATATGTATTACATAATTGATCATTAGCCCTTCAGTCAGGATTACGACCTAGCTTCTCACACTACTTATGTTGTGTGTGTTAATTTTATACATGAGTGTCGGGACCTACAGTTTAAATCGCCTAAGAACGACAGATTTTTTGAGAAACTTTACATAGCAATTTTATTTGCTCTCAGAGTTTTTGCCAGAAATCTGCTGAAAGGAAGTCGGTGAAGAAATATTTCTTTTTATATTTAGGTTTTGATGTCTGATCTGGGGATTGAATCGTGACCTTACGTTTAATAAGCCAACACCCTACCTAAGGCAACTTGTGATTCTAAGTTCCATCGAAAAATCTTCTTTAGCAATGAACCATATTTCTGGACGTGAACAAACAACATGTTACTGTTTAAGGTGGATTTTGGGCTTTCGGCGTCATCGGTCCATATTCCTTTGAGAAGGGTTTTAACAAGGCCATTACCTTCAACTTTTGGCCTGAAATGAATGATAAGGACACCAATGACATGTAATTCCAACAGGACGTCGCTACATGCCGCATAACTCAAACCATTATTGGATATTCTGCACAAGAAATTTGAGGGCATGGTCATCTCACATGAAAGTGATGTAAACTTGTCACCAAGATCATGCGATTTGACCCCGTTATACTTTTTCTTGTGGGTCTTGTTTAAGTGCAGACGTAAGGTCCAAACCTATGCCATTGGTCGAATTCAGCATGATTTATGCGACCTAGTTATAGTTATAGGTAGTTATGTATATTGGGCTGTTCGGAAACTAATTTCGTTTTTTTTATGAAAATGAAAGACAGTTTTCGTATAATAAACAAATACTTTATTAAGTGATATTGAATTTGATAAATTTAAACTCAATCCGATCTCTCGCCTTCAAACGGCTTTCCCGAACGTGGTATATCTTCCGTGGTATCGGATCGAAATTTAGCGAACCAGTTCTGGTACTGTCATCCTGAAGGGTTTGTAATGACCAATTATGTATGTATGTAGTTCTGGCACTGTCGTACTCCGTCAACACACCTTCTCCATACACATCGGTCAATTTATTTCTGGTTTGAACAGCATTTTTAGCCTTTCTGTAGTAAAACAGTAAGATATGTCGAAAATGCTGCTTATAGCTACTCCATACTTAAAAGGGCACCGATCAAAAGCTACCGCATAGAATTAATTGGAATTTTTCACACACACGCCTTAACCTATGAACTCTCAAAGCATATAGAAATTATACGAGTGAAGAGTGAAGTTGGGTGCAAAACAATACAATTAAATTCTATGTCGGGTAAAACGAAATTATTTTCCGAACAACCCACTATATAATGGCATCCATAGCTCTGCCAATTAATAAAAATAAAATTAATGAACGCTTTTAAAAAATTACATTTTAGTTCAAGGCCAAGAAGCTTCCTAATTTTAGTTTTTCAAACTATTCCAAGCATTGCTATCAGCAATATGGTGGTGGGTATGAGTTTTTAAATTTTACCGACAAACCTCAAGAATTAATTCCTTTAAATCACTGAATTTCTTTACCAAGATGTACACAAATTTACATCGTTTAGAAACTTAAAAGAACATCTCGTATAAAAAACGAAAAAAAAAAATGTTAATAACTGAACGATAAGAATTATTATTAAATGAAATCGATGGCTTTCGAAAGCACAAAATGATTAGTTAGGAAAGAATTTTTAAAGTGTCATGTGCCATATACGATTTGAAAGCGGAAACTATGAGGCAAACGGGTAAATTCATTATAAATAAAGTCGAAAAGAAAGTCGCGAACAAAAACGATCATAACAATACAAGGAAATCGATAACAAAATGCCAAATATTTGAGTTTGTATTGATCTCCGTAAATCGTTTATTAATCGGTTTTATAACAATTTATATGTGTTGGATGTGTTTGCGTTTAAAATACACGGAATATACCGTTTCATGCGGTCCTATGCACTTTGGGGGTATGTAGAAACAATATTCTGAAATGTTTTTTTAATTTTCTTTAATTTTTTTTTTTAATGCAGTTCGTTTGCCTAATGTCTGAGGGTTTATTAGCACATTATCGTGGTAATGCATGGACTTTATTGTGTTATCGTACAGAGAAAACTAAAGCTCATTGGTTACTTCAACTTATGGGTTCTATAGTTGGCTTGATAGGTATTGGCATCAAGATTTCCATAGAAGATGTACATTTTCATACGATGCACGGCTTAGTGGGTAAGTAAAATATTTTGATTTTCAAATTTGTTACTTTTATGGAAAGCACCATATTTTAAAAATGCCTAAAAGCATGCAAAATAAGTTATCTTGTGATTCTTTTCAAAACACTACTACCCTAACAACTTGAGATTTTCATACGCTGTTTTTGATTGGCCGATTGAAATAATCAAAAAAATAAGTCTTTATTCAAGCCCCAAATTTAAAATTTAATTCAATAATTTAACTATTTTAGGGCCATTATAACAACTTGCCGTTAAACTAGGATTTAATTAAAGGTGCCTTTAGCTAAAGGGAACTGTAAAGTTATCTTTATCAGATAAAACTTTTTCAAAAATATGGCAGCGCCGGAGCATTGTCGATAACACTGCTCAATTAAACAAGTTTTTTTAAAGGCAGTGGAAACGAGGGACTTCGTTTTTTTCTGTTTATATTTCGACGCCTCCGTTCTATAACATTCTAAGTCGAAAAAGTTTGTTTTGAGTTATGAGCTCTTAAAGTTTTCACGCCCCATATGATTATATGTGTATTCTAAATAGATTTTTCCCTATAATTTCGGAACGGAATGTTAGAAGTTTACTTAGAACGTTATAGAATGGAGGCGTCGATATATTTTATTTTATAACGTTTTTTGATTCTCCTATAAAATTCGAAAAAGTGGTGTTACGTACTTTTGGATTTTCGACGAAAATATGTACGTAATGAATGATGATGAAAATGTAAAACCATTAAAACATCTAAGTGTACTTAGAACATTATAGAATGGAGGCGTCGATTTAAAATTGCCATATTGAAAACAATACATAATATGGGAAGTTAAGACATAAATTTAACTTTAAAACTTACCGGTATGATGCTCTTCCCTTTACCTTATCACTCTTCTACCATATAGTCTACTAATAATAATGAAAAACAATTTATCTGCCCGCTAAAATTCTTCCAATGACCCGACTGTTCATGGAGTCTATCAAGTCTAGCCATTCTTGAGGAGTAATGGAATCCCATATTTCCTGTATCTTTCTTTTAAGACCAGACATGATTGTTTGGGGATCATCTCTAAGCCGTCTTATCATAATAGTTCAGACCGACCCGATAGGACTTAAGTTTGGACTTGACGATGGCCACTCTAAAACATTGATTTTATTATCCTGGAGCCATTTCTTTTTTTTTTTTTTTTTTTTGTAGTTTTAGAGGTATGAGCAGGTGCTACGCCTTGGCGAAACATGCATTCGTCAAAAGTAACTAAACATAGTAAATAATTTTTTAAAATATGTATGTACCGCAAAGCATTTACCGTTGGTCCATGCCCTTTGCTGACATGCAACTCCATATCATAATGCTTTCAGGAAACTTGACTGTACGTTTGAGGCACGGTGCGTTTATAAATTCAGCAAATTTGTGCACCACGGCGGCAATTATGCCAAGTTTTGTTGCTAGTGCGTGATCAGCTGCCGCAGATGCTTTGCTACTGCACAAAAACTAAACAGAATTTGCATTTTAGAACTTTCTGCAAAAGTTAAAAAAATTAACAATAACAAATGTTATTGAAAATTTATACGGTGGATTAATAGAGTGGTTTATACCATAGACTTCATCAAATATGTCATAGAAGACCCATTAACTGGCGTTTCGCCCAGTCTTATAATTTCTAACTTTAATTCTTTTATATGTGGTGTGCAAATTCAAAAATTTCCGGCTTATTTGTTTGCTTGTCATTTCGCTTTCTTTAATTTTTAATAAAACTTTTCCCCAGAATACTGTCTTCTTCTTTCTCCCTTCCTGGAAGTCTGACTCCATATTCAATCTTGTCCGTATTATTAATTTTTATATGTTAAATGTGAAATCTTCCTTGGAACTAAAAATATAAATAATGAAAATTTTCTATAACAATATCTGTTAAATTTTATTACTTTCCCAATTTTCTGCAAATAAAGTAAAATTTTCTTTGGTTTAATAGCTTTTATTTCACGAAACTCTAATGTTGTCGAAAAAATGGTTTACCCCGCAAACTATTGCAACTGAAATCAAACTGCAGATATATTTGCAAAAATACTTTCGACGCAAGCAGTGCTGCCAAGTATTGTATTTTGAACATTTGATTTTTATTTTGCTGCAGTATTGCACAACTGCTGCATTTACGAACGTACCCGCAATCTCTATAAAGCGGACACTTTTCCTTCTTATTACTTTACTGCGGGTATCTCCTACTGACATCTCGCTAAAAATTATGTTTTGCCACTGTCTGCGAGTCCAGGGGCCTAATTTCGGCAGTCGTGATCGAAATATCTTTCGAGTGGATTGAAATTTCGAAAGTCGACTTATCTCTAATTCTGTTAGTCGATAGTTAACGAATCGATATTATTTTTCCAGTGTTGTGAAATGTTTTCCCAACACTGAACACTTTTGTAAACAAAAACATTTGTTTTGTAAAGTCGTAAGCAATTCAGAAACCGAAATTAAAAAGGTATTGCAGTTTTGAATGAATTTATGTTTTCTGCCCATTCTTTTAATTTTAAAATTTTTTGTTTTATTACATTTGTTTTCGCTATGAACTTCTTCACTATCAAAAAGTGTACAGGCAGAAATAAACGAATCGTTACAAGATGTATTACTTTGTAATGGAGTTGCAAAATATTATCACTACAATATTTTTCTTCTGACCAATCTTCCCCTTTTTTTTCTTTGCATAGCTGATCCAAAAGTTTTAATGTTCTTCAGACTTTCAACAGCAACTCCTATGCCAGCAGCATAGTTTGGCATCCTTTATTGGTGGCCTAGAAGCATTAAGTTTGATAGTAAGTTGGTTAGCCTTTGCGTTTCCTTGTGCAGTATTCGGCAATATAATATTTAGCCATAAAGTTTCCCATAATCTATTTTTGGGTACCATTTACATACATAATTGGCCATTCCAACCCTTTAGTCAGGATTACGACCTAGCTTCTCACACCACTTATGTTGTGTGCGTTAATTTTATACATGAGCAGCAGGACCTACGGTTTAAAGTCGACTCCGAACGACAGATTTTTGAGAAGCTTTTCATGGCAATTTTTACTCTCAGAGTCTTTGCCAGAAATCTGCTAAGAGGAAGTCGCCGAAGAAATATTTTCGTTTTGATGTCCGACCTGGGATTCGAACCCGGGCCTTTCGTCTAATAAGCCAACACACTACCCCCTAGACCACGGCGACTTCTAATACCATTTACTTTTGTTAATTTTAACCTAAAATACTAAAATTTTAACTATTTTCTTTAGTTTTTATTAAATTACACAACTGGATGTGTATATTTCGAAAGTAATTTATTGAATGAAAAAATATATAAAAGAATATATTTTAAATACAAAAATCAAATGCAAAACTGATTCAATATTTCTGAATTTAAACAAGTACAATTAAAACAAGTACATTTGATAATTCAACACGCCTCCTCAAATTGTATTTGTTTTGAATTCTAAACCAGTAGCCTCGCCACAAAAATAATGTTTAATTTTTGGAACCGGCTTCGTTAAATAATCTGCAGGCATTTCATTTGTAGAGACATATTTAATGTTTACAATCTTGTTTTCTACTGCTTCTCGAATAAAATGATATTTGTAGTCAATATGTTTGGTCCTTGAATGATGAGACCCAAATTTTGCCATATGTTGTGCACTTTGAGAGTCACAATAAATATCAGTGGGACAAGATGTATTAAATCCAAGTTCATTTAATATGTATCTCAAATATATAGCTTCCTTAGCCGCTTCACTAAGTGCTACATATTCAGCTTCAGCACTAGAGGTTGCAATTACTTTTTGCTTTTTAGATTCCCAAGTTATTGCAGCTCCTGCAAGAATAAAACTGAAACCATATTGTGATTTACGATCATTTACGTCCTGTGCCCAATTTGCGTCTACAAAACCCAATAACGGCAAGCCTGTCTTTTTATATTTTAATGCTGAATATTTCGTTGTATTCAAGTATCTTACTATCTGTAATGCGCTATTCCAATGTTGCTTTCTCGGATCTTTTGAAAATTGAGACAACATACTTACACTGCATGCAATGTCTGGTCTGCTGTATAATGCTATGTGTAATAATGATCCTATAAGTTCTTGGTATTTCACTTCTTCTACTTTCTCAGCTTCCCCGGAATTTTTTGGTTCTTTCTCTAAACTTAATTTTGCTTGCATCGGAATTTTGATCGGTTTACAGTTTTCTAAATTATATTTTTTAACTAAATTTGTTATATAACCCGGTTGAGAAATAGATATTTCTCCATCACCATGTTCAATATATAACCCAATGCAATATTTTGGTTGACCCAAATCTTTAATGTCAAAATTGTTTTGTAATGTCGTAAATAATGTTTCAACCATATTATCCTCATTAAATGCAATTACAATATCATCAACATATAAAGCAACGATCATGAGTTTATTGTTCTGACGTTTATAATAGATGCATTGATCATACCTTGATTGTTGTAATCCATAATTCATAAAAACATTGTGAATCTTTTTAAACCATTGTCGACCAGCTTGTTTTAAGCCATAAATTGCCTTCTTTAATTTACAAACTTTATTACGATTACTGTCATCAATAAAACCTTCAGGTTGATTCATATAGATCTCTTCATCGATATCTCCATTCAGAAACGCAGTTGATACATCTAGTTGTCGAAGTTTCAAATCATTTTCCACAGCTAAGGCATATATCAATCTCAGAGTATTTTGTCGTACAACAGGAGCATAGGTTTCCATGTAATCAATTCCAAATTGTTGTGAATAGCCTTGAGCAACTAATCTTGCTTTCCGTTTATCAACTGTTCCATCAGTATTATATTTGGTAACAAAAACCCATTTGCATCCTACTGTCCTTCTTCCTGCCGGCAATTCTGATAATTCCCATGTTCCATTTTTAATAAGAGAGTCATATTCACTTTTCATCGCATTTAACCATTCTTGTTTGTTATCAGATTTTTCAACATCTTTTAAAGTTCTGGGATTTTGCTCTGAAGATATCTGAGCACTTGCTTGATTAATTAATTTCCAAGACCTTAAACGAGACTTAATTGAATTTAAATTATTATCTGTCTCAATGCGAATATTTTCCTGTCTATGTGAATTTGTTTCGTCAATACTGTCTATATGTTGTTCTACTGAATCTTCAAAAACATCATCATCGTCTACTAAGTTTTGTAATCCACATTCTGGTTCTTTATTTTTCGAGAAATTTATTCTGAACTCAATAAAATCTTTATTATCTTTAAAATTTAGTGCGGCACTGTCGGCTTTGGGAAATACTTCTTCTATAATTTTGACATCTCTGCTCTTCGTAATCTTTCTATCACCTGTTTTCCACAATCTATACGCCTTGGATTCATCACAATAACCAATTAAAATATATTCTTCACTCCTTGGCTCCCATTTATTTTTGTTAGGTTTTTTATTTAAAACATACGATTTGCTTCCAATTTGACGTAAATGTGTTATATCAGGCTTTTTCTCAGTCCAAATTTCGATCGGAGTACAATTTTTATTTAAGTTTGTTGGGCATCTATTTCGAATATAAGCAGCAGTGTTTACTAATTCAGCCCATAGCATTTCAGGTAGATCTGCTTCCAACATTAAACATCGTGCCATTTCAACTAGAGTGCGGTTCATTCTTTCTGCAACACCATTTTGCTGAGGTGTATATTCTGCAGATGTTTGATGTTTTATTCCACATAATTTCAAATAATTATCTACTTCAGTACTTATCATTTCCCTTGCGTTATCAGTTCTTAAAATTTGTATACGGTAGTTTGTTTCATTTTCTGCAGCTATCTTAAACTCTTTGAAAGCTTTCAAATATTCTGATTTGTTTCTTAAAAACTTAACATGAACTTTTCTTGAGAAATCATCTATAAATGTTGCGAAATAAAGTTTTCTGCCTAAAGATTCGGTTCTCATTGGACCACATATGTCAGAATGAATTAATTGTAGGAGTTGATTCGAAGTCTTTACATTCTTTATTGGAAATTTATCACGAACTTGTTTACCCCTAATACAAATATCGCATTCGATCTTACTTATATTCATTTTTGGCAAACCATTTACCATATTAAAGAAATTTAATTTTCGTAAAGAATTGATATTTAAATGTCCAAATCTTTTGTGCCACAATTCTTCAACAGCTTGACCTTTTCTGTTCACACTATAGCAGGTTGGAATTTCTCTTGTGTTCACTTTATATAATCCATTATATTTACAAGCTTCCACTAGCACTTCATTATCTTTTACTATCTTCGCTATTTCGCCCTTCATTGTTATAATGCACCCATTATCTGTAGCTTTACTAGTTGACATTAGATTGTTCTTCAAATCAGGTACCCATAGGGTATTAAAAAGTTTTATTCGCTTATATTTGCCTTGAACTATAACATTTATCTCTACAGTTCCTATCCCTTTTACAATAATTTCTTTTTCATCTGCAAGCTTAACAGTACCAATGTATTGCGTATCAATATCCTCAAAAATATTCTTCTCGTACGTCATATGAGAAGTAGCTCCACTGTCTAAGTACCAAACGGACTTATGGCTAGCTTTCTGAACTGCTTCGTGAGTGGCTACAAAGCCGTTCGAATTAACTATATTTATATGATCTTTCCTAAGGTTTACTTTGCAGTTTTTGGCCATATGTCCATTTTTGCCACAACGATAACAAATTATAGATTTAGACATACCTGGATTTTTAAAATTGTTGTATTTTTTACCATTCCTTGCCTTAAACGCCTCGTTTTCTGTAGTTTCTGAACTCACTTGCAATTCTAAGAGTCTTGATCGCAAAGTTTTCATTGTAGGAAATTCATTTGTTGTATTAAATGCTGCTTTAATTTCCTTATATTCACTTGATAATCCATCTAATAAACATATGATTTGCAATTCCTCTTCAATATGGCCATTCATCTCTTCCAGTTGTACATAAAGCTCATCGAATTCTTCTATGTACTTAGATATAGTCTGTCCGATTTCCATTTTATGATTCAATACTTTCCTGTATAATTCCGCTTTTTGTCGTTTCGACTTTCTTTCGTAAGTTTCGGCTAGAAAATCCCAAATTTCTTTCGAAGTCTTAAAATTTTTCACCAATAATAATATTTTTGGAGACAATGCGATCAGGATATCGGCTCTTGCATCCTGATCTTTTTCATTCCACTGTTCCCGTAAATTTGGTTCAACTGGAATAGTCGTTTCTGCTGTAACAATTTGCAACAGTCTGCTCTTATGTAAAAGAGCTTCCATTTGTGTCTTCCATGTTGTATAATTTGATCCATCAAATATTGGAATTTTGCTCGCAAATGTTGTTGACGACATTCTTTCACTTAAATATTTTTATCTTCAAATACTTCCTTTTAATATTGCCAATAGGATCTCTCGACTTGGAGTCCTGGGCCCATAACCTATTAAATTACACAACTGGATGTGTATATTTCGAAAGTAATTTATTGAATGAAAAAATATATAAAAGAATATATTTTAAATACAAAAATCAAATGCAAAACTGATTCAATATTTCTGAATTTAAACAAGTACAATTAAAACAAGTACATTTGATAATTCAACAGTTTTTAAAAAATTCTTACTTACATTTTCCTTTTTTTCATATTTTGTTAACAAAAAAATCTTTACTGGAAAGGTTTTTTGCTTACGATTAAAAACTCGCAAGATTGCATTCGAACAGTTGCACGCTATCGACTTTAATCGATATTGACTGACAGAATCCCAAAACTAAAAAAAAAATCGAAGATACGAGTAAGTATTCGATCGCATACGACTGCCAGGATTAGCTCCCAGGCTTGCCGCTCTCTTGACCCTAAATAGGCGCTTTTTCTTTTCTGTTGCAGTTAAGCTGAGGTTGTTAGCTACTTTCACCTGAAAACCTAAAAACAAAAACATGAAATATAACAGCCGTACGAAACTCAAGTTGTTAGGGTAGTAAATTACAGTTAACATACTTACGTATATCGTAATTTATTTATATTTCAGGTCTCGTTACAACCATTATACTCCTACTAAGTCTATTAAGTGGTCTGGGCTCTCTATATGCCAATGAAATGAAAAATTATGTACAGCCGCTATTAAACAAGGCCACACATACTATCTGGGGTTTAATAACTTTCACTTTAGCCATGATCAGCATGTATACCGCCTATGATACGAACATATTCTTTCAGCATTCTTTAGATGCAGCCCACTACAATGATTTTAAATGGTTAATACAAGGCTGTATAGTTATCGTTTGGCTGTTAAGCACTTATGGACCATTATGGTGTTTAATTTATACAAAACTTTGCAATACATGTTGATATTGAAAAAAACATTTTTTTTTTTAATAAATTTAAATTTTATTTAACATTCTTTTTTATTTTATTTTTTTTTTAGCAAAGTGCACTCATCAATAATATATTTTTAAAAATAATACTTTGTGTAGTAGTAGTAAGTAATGTGAGAATAAAATTGTTATTATACGTTTGCGTATAAAAAACAAAAAATAAATAAATTAATAAAAAATAGCTTACGACTAAAACAAAATGGAAAAAAATTTATAAATAAAAAAAAATAATTTTAATTAATATTCGAGTTAAAGATCATTTAAAAAAATATATTGTGTTCATTTCTTTTAAGCAAGTCAAACAAAATAAAAAATTTTTGCAAGGAGAGGGGCTTCTTAATCTAAAAAAAATATTTTAAAGCACTTTAAAGGCAATATTCAGTTAGTTTTTTTTTATTTTAGCAAGATTTAAGTATGTTGAGTTTTTCTTCTGGAATATTTTTTAAACACTTATCACTGACGTCAATTTATAAAAAAAAAAAATTAAAGAAACAAGTTCTTCTGATATTTGCTAATTTCGTAAACGATTCATAGTCACAGACGACTGTAATACCAAACTGGTTTAATAAAATAAAATTTTAACATCTAAATTAACTCGTATTTAAGATCACCATGAAATCTTTAACAGTCTTATTACATACAAAGAAAATTATTATTTCGAAAATTTTGATAGATTTTCCTGCATTTATTGCCCTGCAATAAACCTAAATCTACCATAGCAAGAGGCTCTTTACTTTACAATGAAACTTATTTCGAAAATGGCTTTGAAAGTTAAGTAAACATGATTTTTTATTTCAGCCAATTTGTTTCGAAATCGTTCAACAATTCTCAGTTTAGGGTTCAGAACTTTCGAACTAAAAATTCGGAAAAAGTAAGTGAATTCGAAATATATTTTCCAATTTACATATTTTTGATTTCAGTTAATTTGTTTCGAAAACCGTTCAATAATTCTCAGTTTAAGGTTGAAAGTTAAATAAACATGGTTTTTAATTTCAACAAACTTGTTTAGAAACCGTTCAATAATTCTCTGTTTAAGGTTGAAAACTCTTCGAACTAAAAATATTCGGAAAAGGTAAAGAAAAAGTAAGTGAATTCGAAATATATTTTCAAATTATTTTTTTGTTTAGCAAATAACAGAAGACACGTTCCTCTATTAACCTGCGCCTACAATTATTATATATAAACTGCCGCCTTATTTCCTCTCTCTCTGCCTCTTACAATTTATTGAAACGATTTGTGGAAAATCCCATGGGAAATGCATCAATATGTTGCCTTAACCAAGAAACTTTGCCGCCATGTTTATTGTCATTATTCAATAAAAACTTCATGTCATTATAAGAATCATCAGCCGAATAGCAATGTTTATCCGAACAAAAACGGCAATCATTATAGCAAGTGGCAGTAGTGGTAATGGTGGTGGCATTATATTCTTCTTCTTCTTCGTACATAATAAACTTTGAAGATTTCTGATCATAACGCAAATAGAGTGTAAGGCAAACGAATAATAAAAATAAGAGAATACAAGTAGCACCACTGGCAATACTGGCCTTTTCGAGTATGGGTCGTGGACGTTTGGGTTGATATGAGCCATCGAGTTCTTTATATTCACAACGTGGACCCATAAAACCAATGGCGCACTCACAATTATACATAATGGAATCACCAATTTTGACAGTAAAACAGGTGGCCTCATTTAAACAATACCAGGCATCATAATTGGCTGGACATTTAAATGTGGGGAATGTTATATTGGGTCTGGGCGTGGTCGTAGTAGTTGTTGCCAATGTAGTGGTGGTAGTACGAATAGTGGTGGTGGTTGTGGGCGCTTTAGTTGTGGTTGGCGAATTAATGGGTCTAGGTTTGGGCAAAGAACGACTAGAACAAGCTGTTGTAAGCGGCATTAAATGGATAACAAATAGAAGGAGGCAGCTTATAAATATAAAATGGAATTTCGGTTTTAAATACATTAAGTATTCAAATAAACGGAACATTTTGTTTTATTATTATCTTACTTCTCTTTTCCTAACTTAGTTATTTACTTGTTTAGTTTTCTTTTTTTTGGAATTGAAAACGTACGTATACGTACGTATGTATGTATTTATGTAAAGTCCAAATATGGAATGATTTTATAAATTAAAAATTAAAATTAAAAAAAAATGTTTTAATAAATTATTGATACTACTTGGGCTAATTAAAATTTTTTAACAAAAATGTATTTGGTTTAGTTCGATTATAATAATAAGACTAAGAATTCAATAAATAAGTTAATAACTTTTAAAATTGGTTTTTTTAATTATATTCGTTTTTAAATAAATATTTTAACAGAATATTTGGTATATTTACTTGAGTTTTGTTAAGTTTAAATAAAAATTGTGTTGAGATAGTTTCTTAAATTTTAATACAATTTTTTTTTTCTTTACACCCTAAAAATGTATCACAATAAAATTAAATTTAATTAAAAAAGAAAAAAAAATGGAATTAATTAAAAATTATTCTCTTTAAATATCACTTAAAAACAAAATACTCTCTTAGATAAACTCTAGATCTTTGTGAAGTAACTCCAGTAGTAATGATGTGTGTCCATCAAAAGTTCTAGATGTTCAATGAGTCATCAATTTCGGTTCACTTTCCTTGGTAGTAAGGAAGCTGATAATGATGATGGATGGAGCGTCGTGCCTGTGTGGGTAAAGGAAAACAAAATACATAATTAGTCCTTAATGAAATAATCACCCATTTTCTAATGTTGAGTACTGAAATGTTAAAGATGTGATTAATGATTATATTATGACAATAAAAAAGTTTAAAAATTTTTAAATTTATTTACAAACATGAAATTCAGGTTATCTCCACAGTTTTGTACTTTTTTTCTAGATAAGTTAAGCTTAGATATCAAATCTTTTTCACTGCGTTAAAAAAAACGCTAGAAATCAACCGTTTGACTGCTAAGTGATTCTGGTGAGAATGTGCGAAACTGCGTGAAAACTATAATTAATTATTATAATAAAAAAAACCCTCATAATTTTAATAATCTTTGTCTAAGGATAGATCTTATAGATCTCGTCTTTTGATTTTATTTTAGCTTTTGACTAAAACTGACCAGCGCAAATGCGATTTCACAATAACCAGCGCTTTTGCCCGCATAGCGTCAACGGTTAATCTCTAGACTAGAATATCAACTGATCTCCCGTTCTCTTCCTTTCTTTATATACAGTCCGCCATCTAACGTTTTTTTTTCAACTAGTGCTTATTTTGTAGTTCGCCGGTCTAGTGTTGGCTATTGACAAAGGCCCGGGTTCATCCCAGGTAACATCAAAACGAAAATATCTTCGGCGACTCGTACTCGAATTCTGGCAACTCTGAAAAATTGCCATGAAAGCTTCTCAAAATCGTCGTCGAGTCATTTAACTAGATGCCGCCACTCAATAAATAACGCACACAAATAGGGTGTGAAGCTAGGTCTAATCTGACTGAGGTGTAATGCCATTTGTAATGCTTATTTGATGGTACACTTACTATGCTGATTTGACAGATAATTAGTTTATCCTTCCGCTGAACAAATATGGTTTTGTATACGCGTTTTCGCTTCGCTAATTGGGCCAGCGATCGACTTACAAAGATGCCGATTTTGGTAAAAAAAAAAAAAAAAATCATCTTTTCCGATGAAGCTCATTGAATCGTGAACGGTACGTAAACAAAGCAAAATCGTCACATTGGAGCCATAGAAAACTCGCACGCATACATTGATAACATCCGACTGTCACCCAAAAACGAATCACTAGTGTGGGCGGATTTTAGTCCATGGAGGCTGGGAAATATTGCGACAATAACTTTTGAAAATCGTGGTAATGTCGCAGAATGTGTGCGAAAAATTGTGTACGGATTTTGGAAGAAGAGAAGCACCGTCAGCTCCGTATGTTCGTTATCTTGTAAAAAAAAAGTGAAGGAAACTGCCATCCTCGATGAGGATCGATAAACCAAAGCTTGAAAAGCCAAAAACAGTGCGTATACCCGAGATTATTGCTGCTGTGACAAGAAGTGTGCATTAAGCACCATCAACATCAATTATTCACCTTCGTTCTCAACAACTGAACAATTCGGAGACATCATTTCGATGAATTGTGCATAAAGACCTTGGTATGACACCATACAAAGTCCAATTGACCATACAATGCGTTTTCGCTTCGCTAATTCCGATTTTTGCAAAAAAAAAAAAGAATCATCTTTTCAGATGAAGCTCATTTTGATCTTGGCGGGTATGCAAACAAGCAAATTTGTCGCACAGAAAACCCGCACGCATACATTGAAACACCGACCCAAAACAAGTCACTGTTTGGTGCGGATTTTGATGCAGAGTTGATGATGCATAATTGGACAATTTTTCTTCGAAAATGAGCAAGAAGTAACCGTAACAGTCAATGCTGATCGTTATCGCGCCATGTTGAACAAATTTTTGTTCACAAAAATTGAAGAGGAGGATATTGGCAACATTTGGTTACAACAGGTCGGCGCTATGTGCCACACAGCTGAAGCTATACTTGATGTTTTGCGCCCTGTTTTTGAAGATCGCATAATCAGCCGCAGAGCTGATGTCGTTTGGCCACCTCGGAGCTGCGATTTGACACCATTGGACTATTATTTGTGCGATGCCGTTAAAGATAAGTGTTACGGCGACAAACCATAGACAATTGACGCGTTAAAGGACAATATTCGTGAAGCCATTGGTGAAATACAGTTGCATAGAATCGATAATATGCTTAAAAATTAGACCGATCGTGTAGGCTTCTGTATGGTCAGCCGAGGCGGCCATTCGAACGATTTAAAGGATAATATTCGTGAAGACATTGGTGAAATACAGCTGCTGCTGCTTAAAAATAGTACCGACCGTGTAGGCTACTACCCCACAAGAAAAAATTCAATCTTTTTAAATCGTTGGAAACTTCACATCAGCTTCATGTGAAATGTACAGAGTATACAAATTACTCTTGCAGAATAATCTAATGTGGCATGAACTCTGTTGCATGGATCATGGTCTTGTTGAAACCACATGTTGGCAGTATTAAAATTATCCTAATCAGTCCAAAAAATATTTTGTAATTGTTCTCCCTATGGTGCTTCTTGTTGACAGTATTAGACGCTCTGGAATAGATCTCATGTGGAGTGGTATTGTTCCAAATACGACAATTTTATTTATTCATTTATCCATTCATTTATCTAGACATGGGCCTCATTGATTAGATGATAAAAAGCCCGTGGTTACGTTGTCTGAACAGAACAGACATTTTAATAAAAACAATTCAATATTCTTGTTGCTGAATACCATATCCGGTTATGTTGAAACAGATCGAACAATTGGCAACTAATTTGATAGATGTAGCTTAAACAAAATAGCCGTTATCAACTGTAAAAGAACAAAAATGCGTGTAAAAGGACTCTATATTAGTAGCAGTAGTAATTAACTTTAAGGCAATAAATTGACATTGAATGTTCTCCTTAGAAAATCTGAGAATCACAATTTGAACCACACTAGAATTAAGACCGAACTTCTCATACAACCCTTATTGTCTGTATGTTAATTTTATATGCAAATAACTCTAGCTAGTTCTACACCTTAACGTAGACTCTGAGCAATAGATTTGAGTATATTTTTTTCAAACAATTTTCTTTTTTAACGCCATTCCAACCTAGAATAAACACGGTTTCTGATCCATTCGTGCCTATACATTTTTTTTTTAATAGAACAAACACAGCGCAGAATTCCGAATAAATACAAGCTAGATTTGGTTCAAGTAAGTCAATGAATTGGAATTAATAAATCGGAAGTCGCCGTAGTCTAGCAGATAATCAGACATCAAATCAAAATACAAAAAGTATTTCTTTAGCGATTTCCACTCAACAGATTTCTGACAAAAGGTCCAAGAGTAAATAAAATTGCCATAAAAAGTTTCTCAAACATATGTCGTCTTTAAACTATATGTCTCGCCCCTTATGTATAAAATTAACACACACACACATCATAAGCGGTGTGAGAAACTAGGTCAATAATACTGGCTGAAAGGTTGTAATGATCAATTATGTATGTACGTATGTAAATCAATGATTATGAATATATGTACGATTAATGTATTAATGAATACACTGGTTAAATACAACTTTAAAGATATTTCATACAGTATTTATATAAAAATCAAATACAATCAAATAAAACATGGAAATTATGTCATTTCATAAACTAATAACATCTTAACTTCAATACTTATCCATATGTATACCTACGAACAAAAAAAAAAACCCCACTTCAGACGTGTCTATAGCAGGTTTTTATTGTTTTAGTTGTAGTCGTAGTCGTTGTTAGTTAGTATAACAATTTACAATTATTCATACTACGACCTATTTGTATAGGCTAGACATAACACTAGACAAAATCACGCATGTACCAACACCAACCAACCACCATACAAACATCATTTTACGCACTTTCTTTACAATTCCTTCCTGTCTGCTGAGAGAG
This sequence comes from Sarcophaga peregrina, assembly GCA_014635995.1. Classification (NCBI taxonomy): domain Eukaryota; kingdom Metazoa; phylum Arthropoda; class Insecta; order Diptera; family Sarcophagidae; genus Sarcophaga; species Sarcophaga peregrina. The sequence continues at coordinate 84,709,151 of CM025791.1, forward strand.
ACACCCACACCCACACCCATGTGGAGAACATCAAAGAAAATCAAGAGTAAATAATAGGCACTTCTAAAGAGAGAGAAAAAAAAATAAGAAACAACAAGCAATTCTTTGTCTTAGAAAGATTACACCAACAATTAATTGGTTTGATAGACAATAATTTAGACGTCTCGTCTCTATAGAAGATTTGATTGTGTGTAAAACATAAAGTGAATAAACTGTTTTACACTCGGCGATAAAGTAAAAAATGCAGCTGGAAATTCAGTTTAATATTTAAATTTAATAAAATGTACCCACAACACTCCTATCTCTTAACAAACGTAAAACATGAATGCCACTTTTCGTTGTCATTTTATAACTCAAGAACGGGCTTACCTATCCAAGCCAAATGTTTAGGCTTTGTTCGGACTATTTAGTAGATGGTTTATATGAAGTTTGCCACTCCCACTTTTACGCCCACATTTTCTATTTATCTAAAATTAGAAAACGGCTCCATCGATTTGACTTATTTTTCTTTCAAATGTTTGTATTTTTCCATTTAAAGTTCTCATTAAGAGAAAATTTCGCCCCGCCCACTTTTGCGCCCATTTTTTTTGATTTACCTAAAATCAGAAAACGGCTCCATCGTAAACTATTAATTTGATCATGTTTATGATCTTTAGAAAAATTATTGCGCCCGGGGTAGGTTTTTAAGTTGGTATGACCAATATCCGATAGGTGGCGCCACTGAAACTTACTTAAAATCAATTAAATCGTAAACTGTGCATTTAATCACGTCATGATCTTTAGCAAAGTTGTTGCGCATGAGCCGACGAAGATTTCTAAGTTGGTATGACCAATTTCCAATAGGTGGTGCGTGCCACTGAAAATTATTCAAAATGAATTAAATCTTAAACTGTGCATTCTTTAACAAAGTTGTAACATATGAGCGAGCCGGCGGAGATTGGTGCGATGAATTTCCGATGGATGACGTAACTGAAAATTATTCAAAATTACAAGCAATTGGTCGACCTACACCCCAATCACGGAAGAAAAGAGCATTACGAGCCTCAGAATCAGATGAGTACTTTGACTGAAAAATCTTCGAATATATGCCACTGGGACCCGTTCGCATGAACCACTTGAACAACGAGAGATTAGAAACTGATCGAATGCGTACTACTTAGGCCCATTCATCTGAATCATCTGGACAACGGGAAATAAAATTAATAAAATGATTCAAAATTAATTGGACGTTTGTGTAATGCCTTTCCTTTAAATTTATTTTATTTGCGGACGCAGCAACACGTGCAGGGTACAGCTAGTAATCTATATACTAAGATGTATAGGATTAGCTCACGCTAGGTATTGCTTGATTGACCAAAAAATAGGACGCCAGAGCAAGCGATATGCATGTACATTTTCATACTGAACAAACATTTTCAATTTCCCAGCAAGTTCGGCGGCTGAAATGGTGAAATTAAAACACAACGAAGCCGTCGTAACCTCGTAGCTAGTATTTTGACTTATAAGACGTAAGGCCCGAGATCAAATCCCATGTTAGACATCAACATGAAAGTACGACAGTGATTGTTTTAGAGCCTGTAGTTCATTTATATATGACTCAGAGTGAAATGTAACGTGATTTTTAAATAAAGAATCCTTTACTGAACTATGTCAGGCTCAGAATTCGAAACTTCCGGTATCCAATCAAAATCATCACCATTTGAAAAATCTTCATTATTCTCCCTTCGGCAAGGCTTCTAATATTACCTTTTCGACATTTACAAGTTCTAGAAAGGGGAAATGATTGCAACCTAAAAAAAAAATTATAAATAAAAAACAGGAGACAGTGAAATTTGTACCAGTCGGACAGTTCCACGTCGTACAGAAATGTACGACACAAAAAGGCCTATTAAAAATGAAAAGCAAGAGGCAGAATAATAAATTAAACAGCCCCGGATGAGGGCCCGAGGTATTTCCGAAGGCATTCTGTGTGTTGAACACGAATCTGGGTTCAAAAACTTTCCATCGCGTTAGGTTTTGGAGAAAAAGGGGGTTGAAACCCCTAAAGTTTCAAAACTATGGAAAAATTTGAGATTTAATTGTTAAATCCTACGTATGTATATAAACATTTTTTCGTCAATACCTAAATTATTAATTTGTGCACAAACTTTACATCTTAAACATGAAAGACGCACTCACAGGTGACCTGATAACAATCTCTGAGTGGGGCCGCGCGAACAGGGTCGATTTCAATGCGCGCAAGACCCAATGTTGTTTTTTGACACACCGGCTTGATGCTGGCGCTAGTGTTCTGTCATCTGTATCTACATATGGGTTATGTAAATATTGAGGAGGCGGATGCTCTTGATGTTCTGGGCATGAGAATTAGTTGTGATGCTCGTTGGGGAACGACCACATTTTTCGAGTGTCGAAGGAAGTATTCAAGTGCCTTGGTTTTTTGAAACGGTGCAGAAAATACTTTACTCCGACTTTCTTACTATTTACAAGACCTTTATCCGACCCCGGATAGAGTACAACTCTCATGTATGGGCCGTTGCTTCAAAGTCTATTTTGAAGCTTCTCGACCGCGTACAGGAGAGAGCAAAGGTGCTTATTAATAACAGTAGGGTATCCAACTCTCTTGATTCGTTGGAGCATCATCGCAATGTGGCACGCGTTTCATTGTTCTATCGGTACTATAATGGGAGGTGTTCTCGAGAGATAAGGGGCTTGATACCCGATAAGCACACATTTTTACGTGGTACGTGAGCTTCTCGCAGAGCACATCCTTTTGTGGTTGATTGTCAAGCGAACAGCACAATGCATTACAGGGAGAATTCATTTTTTGCCCGCACTGCTTGCTTGTGGAATGATCTTCCTGCGAAGGTTTATCCCGTCAATTACGATATTGGTAAGTTTAAATCAAATGTCCATAAACACTACTCCCTATTTCCACCTTCCTATAACCTATTTTCCTGAACCTGCACAATGCACGGCATGAGTAGGGGCCATCCTCAGAGTGCTGATTTTTATTAATAAAAAAAAAGAGGAGGCAAACCTCAATTTTATATCACTTTGAAAACACACACAATGAATGAAATTTTTTTCTTTTAATCACACTATTTTTCTTTGTTTTTTAGCTGGATTCCGTTGATTATCCTAGCTCATCAAAGCTGGCTGTGATATGCGTTAATAATCCATATCACAACCACTTGATGAGGCTTAGATAAGCAACATTTTCAATTGTAATGAAAATAGTTTTGCTTTTCTCGGGGCTTCGTAAAGTGGAGTTTTTTCGTTTTCCCAATTATTATTATTATTATTGTTGTTGTTTACGTTGTTTTACTTGACATCCAATCTAAGCTCATCAAAGCTGGCTGTGATATGCAATATTTTTAAGTTTTAAAAGAACTATAAAAAGTTAATTTAAGCATTTCACAACCACTTTGTGAGGCCAAGACAAGAGTTTTTTTGTTTGCAATTTTCTTTACAATTCACCTTTGTTAGTTTTTTTTTATAACACACTGTATATTAATTTTATTATTATTTTCTAACACAATTCATTTTAATTTTTTCTTTCTTTTTTTTAAATTCACATTATTTTCTTCGTTTTTTTTTTCAATTTTTTCTATTAATTTTTTATAATAAAATAAAATAAAATAAAAAACGAAAAATAAAAACAAAAATGTATTATAATTAATTGTAAGAAATGTGACGCTCCTCAAAGCTGGCTGTGATATGAATATTAAAATTAATTTTAAAAGAGAAAACATTTCGCAGCCACTTTGAAGAATGACACAATTCTTTTGAAGGAGGAGACACCATAGAATTTAACACATACACACAGTTAATAATTGTATTTAATGTTCTTTTGCTTATAAATATAGGGTGAGCCGCCATCGTTTCTTAAGGTTTACTCAATAATAAAATATTCCAAATAAATTTAAAAGAAAAAAAATTGTTTCTCTTTTACAAATCATCTTATATATTATTTCTAAAGCATTTTTTTTTTGTCGGTTGCAAATGTCTTCCATGCCACCTTATCAAATTTAATGAACGATATCTCATTTTAAAGCTTATATCAAACATTAATGGCAAAAAATAATTAGAAATTGAAAAATTAATATTTTCATTGATAAAAATTTAATTTTATATAAAACTGCATAATAATACGGTTGTCATTATGATTATAAGTTTTTGTTCAAGTGTGCTAATACAGGGTCGCTTAATAGTAATGCAGTTCTCCATAATATAGTATGTATTAAAATCCATTCTGGCAATACCGCTATTTACTATAATGCCGTTTATTACTAAGTCAGTTATATATAATATGCATATTAGGTTGTAAAAAGCTGTTTTGGCAATACTTTGCAGTAGTTGTTAGATCAAGTGCGATAAACAGGGTCGCTTAATTGTAATGCTATTCCACATAATAATATATAAAGTTGTAAGCCATTTTGATAATGTCGTTATTGTCATGGCAATGTTTGTTTTATGAAGTGTAGTAATACGGCTTAATAAATGGTACCAGGCTAATCATAACAAACTTGGGAGAGCACATCACATCGGCAAACATTATTCATACCGATAAAACTATACTCATACACCGAATCAACCTTACACCTTCTGATCCAACTGTGCCTTTCCGAATGACACGAAAACAATTCCCTGTGAAAGTTGCTTTTGCTATGACGATAAACAAAGCACAAGGTCAAACCCTTCAAAAGGTAGGATTGTATTTACCAGAACCGGTCTTTTCATGTGGGCAGTTATACGCGGCTTTTTCTCAAGTGCGTACGTTTAAAGACATTTTTGTTTGTACGGGCAAAAAGTTAACGATGATCATGTCATTACCTTTAACATGGTATTCAAAGAAGTATTATAAAATCATTTAAACATATGTATGTATGTAAATATGTCTGATGATATAACGATTTCTAATATTTTATAATTTAATAAAATTTCTCTTAATTATTTTCATTTTATGTTACAAAAAATATCAACTAACGGTGCGAAATATTTGCACGGGTCATCTAGTGTTTACAAAATTTTTATTCACTAAAAATTATTAAATAATTAAAAAAAAAAGATTTCAAATTGAAAACCAATAATAAGTTCACCTTATTCACATTCATTATTGAACAAAAAAATTTTTGTTAATGAAAATTTTAATATACGACAATATTGTGATAACAATTGTTGTTGTTATTATTATTGCATTTAAAATTAATAGATATGTTATAAATACAGTATAAAAAGAAAGAAAGAAAGAATATAAATTCAATGTTTAAATATCGATTAAGAAGGCGTCTAATAAGAAAAAAACGTAGCACCGCCATCATCATCATCATTTGGTAAATAATGTACGTAGTACGTATGTTATGATGAATTTTGGTACTTTTTTTCTTCAGAAAAATAAGATGATGACATTATATTGAAATATTCTAAACAAAATGTATAAGATAACCGAAATTATTAACAATAAATACAAAATAAATTGCGTATTTTATTCGAACGCATATTAATTTAAACGTTAAATTTAAATATTAAAACCGTGCGTCCGTGTCAAAAGCCAACAGAGAGTTTAATGACTTTTAAATAAAAAAAAAAATAAGAAACAACGTACGCCAAAAATAATTTAAGGGAAATCAAAAATGTTATCAGCTTTTTAAACATTTTGAAATTGAGAAAAACAAGGTTCAATTTAACCTATTTAATCCTAGACAGGATTCCAATACAGAGAACATCATCCACTATGAAACTAGTCCGAAAACAAATGTGTTGTCGTATTACATAACGTAACATGAGCCGTCATAGAATGATCTTGTAACGGCCATTACAAATCAATGCCCCAAACTGATCCCAATTACCACGGAGAACAACTGAAGAACTTTAGATTAGATTAGAAGAAAAACTAGAAAATGAATAAGGGGCCATCCTAAGGGTACTGAAATCATACCGAAGAGGTGTTCCCAAAGTAATGCGTCTAATCGAAATGAATATTGAAAACAAGAGAGGCTAGAGGACTTGTTAATATGCTATTTGGACGGATCTCAAAGACGTCTACAGATTAAATACTCTCAATAAACATTTACAAACACATACATACATAATTGGTCATTACAACCCTTCAGTCAGGATTATTGACCTAATTTCTCACACCACTTATGTTGTGTGCGTTAATTTTATACATGAATGGCGGGACCTATAGTTTAAAGTCGACTCTGGAAGACAGATTTTTTTTGAGAAACTGTTTTAATTCTGAATTTATTTATTTATTTTTATTATTTAGAAATCTGCTGAGAGGAAGTCTCCGAAGGAATATTTGAACTGGGGACCTTCTGTCGAATAAGCCACCACACTACCTACTAGATTACGACGACAGGATATCTTGGCGATTAAAACTTTTCTATGGCTGGGCTAAAATCACTGACAGTCTGAAAATAAACACAGAACAAAAACAGGTGTCAGGAAATCGAGATTCTAGGAGTTGTTAAAGCCACAATGAATATTAATGCTATAAAAAATCGGAAAATGCTGCCACAATATTATCGGTTAAAGCTGAAATCGATTTCTAAAATTGTGCCTGGTCACTAAACATTAATGACGAAAAAATATGTACCATCAGGAACATAAGCTACAGAGAAAATGTAGAGTCAATGACCTATTTTCTAGCCCCGAGTCTCAAGTTCTGCAGATACATATGCAGAAATAATGTCTAATGTCCTTTAAGTTCACCGCATTTGTTTGTTAAATTGAAATAAAGATCCTATGTGTTTAGCCAAACTGAACTATATATTTCAGAATTTTCTATTCTATATAAAATATAATTTTTATCAATGAAAATATTAATTTTTCAATTTCTAATTATTTTTCGTCATTAGTGTTAGATATAAACTTTAAAATGAGATATCGTTTACTAAATTTGGTACAGGTAGTATGGAAGATATTTGCAACCGACAAAAAAAATGCTTTAGAAATAATATAATATATGATGATATTTTATACCAATAAAATATGATTTAAGCTTTAAATGCAATGTTCAAAGTAAAGTAGTATAAGAATAAAATCACTATCACACAATACGAATGAATAACAATAAAATGCTAAAAAGAACAACAAAAATATTTTTGGGGAAGGCGCCATTCAAGTCTTAAAAAAAATTTAATGTGATAATAATTTCCCAAGTAAATCAATACTATACCATGGAAAAAATGCATATTATAATAAGAGGAAAAAAAAATAAAGAAGCTGTCGCCAAAAACAAATTAAAATCAATAATAAATATTCTTTAAGCGCCACTTCACAAAATATATGTACTTTCCTTGTTTTTATTTTTTTGACAAAATACGTTGCATATACAGATAGTGTACATATACCATACACCATACAAAAATTGATAATAAAAAAAATACATAAAGAAACCACGACTTAACGGTGTGTGCAAAAAAAGAGCATTTTATTTAAAATCAAAGAAATAAAAAAAAAAACAAAGTTCACACAACATATCGCTCCAATGCTTTTTAATTTGGCAAGAAGTATCGAAAGATAGGAAATATTTTTTTTCATTTTTAGAATAAACAACAACAACAATAGCAGACAACAGAATTAAGTTGAATAACCAAATAATTAAATAAGAAAAAACAAATTTAAGAATTTTTTTATTTAAAAAAAAAACCACACAACTGAGCGAAATTTAATGCAACTCTGCAAAATAACGGTTGAATTTAAATAAAATTAAATCAATAGGTAAGTAGGTAGGTAAGGTATGGTACAAAAAAATTTATTCAAACATATTTGGACTATGAATCATATTTTTTGCAGGCACCCAAAACGTGAGTGAGAAAAAAAAAATTGCAAAAGGTAATCAATCCCCCTCCTCCTCTTCGTTTTGTACAAAGAAAATTCAATATTACAAGAGAATAAAATATGTCTTCTCTTTTAAATTCAAGGCAATGGAGAACATTAGTTGTTGTTGTTGCAACAGTTCTGCTGTTGTCTCTGGAAGTATCTCCCTATAGATATAAGATATCGGATTCGCCATCTAACGTTTTCTTTTTCAACTAGTGCTTATTTCGTGAATGATAACGCTTAGCTCATGTCTGATTTGACAGATAATTAGTTTTATTCTTCCGCTGAACGAATATGGTTGTGTATACGAGTTTTCGCTTCGCTAATTGGGCCAGCGATCAACTTACAGAAGATGCTGATTTTGGTAAAAAAAAAAATCATCTTTTCAGATGAAGCTCATTTTGATCTTGGCGGTTAAGTAAACAAGCAAATTTGTCGCATTTTGGGACATAGAAAACCCGCACGCATACATTGAAAAGCCGACCCACCCAAAACGAATCACTAATTGGTGCGGATTTTGGTCCAGAGGCATAACAGGGCCATTTTTCTTCGAAAGTGACAAGATGTAGCCGTTACAGTCAATGGCGATCGTTATCAGGCCATGTTGAACGTATTTTTGTTAACAAAATGTGCTTAAAAGTGGGCTGATCGTGTGGGCCACTGCATGGCCAGTCGAGGCAGCCATTTGAATGAAATTATTTTCCATTATTAACCGGTACTTTCAAATGAAAAAAGAAATTTGAGAAAATATTCAGTAGTTTTTTAAAGCATTTTCAAAAAAAAAAAAGTTATTTGGCGGACCCTTTAGTTGGTCTATGTATTAGATTGTATTCTGTGTTATTCTGGTGGAAATGGAACGAGTTAAAGATGGAATTATGAATTATCGTTATGTAGTAGGTAGTCCTAAGAAGTTCGCTGCTGTCGTTGGAATCAGCCACAGGTCTATGGCTCGCAGGGTTGTCGGCTTAGCGGGACAACTAAATAGGTGCATCGTATCATATGCTGCCCGATTACATGAGTGCCAGCAATCTAAGGCTCCCGGGATCATTTTTGCCCTATAGCTGTTCAGAATATTCGCCCATCTTGACCTTAGCTGGACCAGGATGGTTCTGGTAAATCTTGGCAGCTGCCTTTCATTATGGGAGATTAGTGGTGGATGACGATTTATAACCCTCTGTTGAGGTTGAGGTCGTCCACGGCGTTTGTGACTATCGTTTGATTGTATTAACGGGGAACATTATTAGCTAATGATTTCAATAAATAATCATTGCTATCAAGCTCAACTCGTAGGGAAATTTAGTAGAAAAAAACTACCTTAGATATTTATCTAAAGCACATAATTTCTCCGCCGAGGCGTAATGATTAGCGGATCTCGTTCACTTGTTTTCCTTTCTTGAATTTGTTATTATTTTTATGTCTCTTTAGCTTTTCTGCATGCTTTCTGAGTTAAAGTCTGCTACTGTGGATACAACCTAACCTAAGTTGGATCTAATAGTATATATCATTGGTCTCATGTAGAAAGGCCCTGACTTGCATATTTTTTTTTATTAAATTTTTGTGGGGATATGTATTTGTGTTAAATGTATTGGAATCTCAATAAAATCAACTTCGAAAATAGAGTGTTAGGGCCATTGCACATGAGACCGACGATATGTATTTATATTTAAACTAAGCTACTTTACACAAAGATTAATGTACAAAACATCGTTTGATAGCAGAGAAACTATCAGAAAGCCAAGTAGTTTTAAATACATACAAAGGTAGTTCGTTATTCAATAGTCAAAGCACAACAGCAGAGTGTTTTGAACTGTTTTCCATGTCGTAGAAATGCAATTGGACAATCTCGGCAAACGGATCTATGCTCCAGAACGACCCAAATTTAATTTCACCAAGAATTCCTAATTGAGCGGAAGCTGAACAAATTATTTAAAGTCTGGGGAAAAAAGTAGTACAGTTTTTACAACATTAGAAATACTAAAAAAAGAAGAAACCGCTAGGTCTTCAAGCCTGAAGGCTTCTCATAGCAGCAATAAAGCTTTAAATTTTTTTTATAATAACAAGGAAAACCTATAAAATTTCTATTGAGAAAACCTTTGTAATAAATTTTAATTTTACTTAATTATTCACAGACCATAGTTAGAGATAGAGCTGCTCAATTTAGTGTTCTTTTTTGCGAAGCCAAATACTATCAACTTCAATTACAATATTTTTGTTCTCTACTCTTCCCTTTGGTGTTATGTAATGTAACAACAACACTTTAAAAGTTCTTAAGCGTAGTTATGTTGTGATAATCTCATCTCTGCCATCTTCCATCCTCTTTTACTTTATGGTTTATGATATAATTTCAATAAAATACTTTTATATTGTATAAAAAAGAAAATATTGGTAATAGTAATAATGTAATATAATAATAATAATGTAAAAAAATTCTTTATATGTATGTATACATATGTATGTGTTATACTTTACCCAAGTAATATTGGAATTACATTATTTACATACCCTTGTTTTCTTAACATTTACACACAAGATTTATTATAATTCCTTTTTAGTTAAAAAAAACTTTTTTTCATTCTTTTTGTATAAAAATACAACAGCCTGGCCTGGCTTTTTTCGTTTTCTTTTTTGTTAAACAGAAACCACCACCGCCGCTTGGAAGAAGACGCAGTAGAAATAGGCTTTGTTGACTATATTACTATATGCATGCATGTATGCAAGTATGTATGTAGTTAATAAGTAGTAGGTATTGAGAAATTATCCAAATATATTGTAGACGACTACGAAGACGACAATGACGACGATGACGAAGACGGTTGGAGTTGTGTTGATGTTATTATTTTGAAAATATAACCAACTTTTCCAACTGTATCCCTCGGCTCTTTTTCTAAGAGTGTGTATGTGTATGTGCGTGTGTGTACTTTTGTTATTATTTATACGTTTGATTATATTATGCTCCTGCTATGATAAAAATACATCACGCTCTCTCTCTCTCTCTTTCTTCCTTTAACTCAAACGTTGCTGCTGTCGTCTAGTTTACTTTTTATTATTCCTCTAAATTAGCAAAAGAACTTAAATAGAGAAATAAAGAAAAAGGCTTAAGAGTTTTCTGTTTCTCTCTCTGGTATACAACACTTCGTTCGTCTTGGCGTTATTGTGGTTTTGCGTGTTTTGTTATTATGCTTCAAAACATCAAGTTTTTTTTGTTTTCTCCGTTTTCTTCTTCTATACAACGTTTATGTTGTTGAATTCTTTTGTTATTGTTGTTATTTTACTTTTAGCCAAGTTAATATTGTTGTTGTTATTATTAATGTTGACTTGATGTGATGTTTTTTTTTTTTTAAATATTTTTTATTGTTGACTTACATACATATGTGGTGGTTGGTGTGTGTGTGTGCTTAATAGTGTTGTTGGCCCGGTTGATTATTTCTCTTTCTTTGTATCGCGCGTCGTGTCTCACTTTTTTCAATCGGTCGTCGATCCACGCGAATGGTTGGAAAATGTGAAAAACTGCAAATAAAGAAGGGGAGAAAATAACAAAATATTACAAAAATAAACACAGAAATATTCATCAAAAGAAAATAACTATAAAAACAAGAATAATAAAGTAAAACGTAAAACAGAAAAACGATACAAAAAAGAAAAATTCATTTCCACCAAGAAAGAAAATAAATACTAAAGTGAAAATAAAAGAAAAACAGAAAAAAAAGGAAAAACCATAAAAATGCAATTATGTTTTACAGTCAGTCAGTGGAGAGGGCTAGGAGCCAGGAAAATAAAACTGCTCCGCTAGATAAATATGTATGCATGCATGTATGTATGTATAAAACATAATCTAGAGGTAAAAATATGTTTGTGTTAAATACATACAATAATTAAATTAATAGATTTATTAAAACGATATTCTTTTATTTTTAATTGAAAAGATCCCGAGCGTTTGCCCGCGTAACGTATCGTAGAATACATAAGTAGTACACCGGCGCTCTATGTTTATAACGGCATTTACAAATTGATTGCACCGGAACCAATTATCTGTTATTACTTGAGGTTAGATAGAGTAGCCCTTCAAAAAATATGTATTCTACATAGAAACTTTCGTACAAAACAAGGAAATCATAGCATAAAAATCACATAAATAAAGATTATTAAAGCGATTAAAGATGATTTTCAGCAGCAAGTAAGTATACTATAAAACCTCTTCGACCTTTTCCAAAGGAAATTATTCAAAAGATTAACATGTTGATTGCGAAATAAGAGATAACTCGTAGATTGTAGAGTGTATTTCAACTACGAGTTACCAATACAATCTACGAGTTAACTCGTAGTTGAAATAACAATACAATCTACAAGTTAACTCGTAGGTGAAATACAATCTACGTAGTTAACTACGAGTTAACTCGTAGAAACACGTAGTTGAAATACAATTTACGAGTTATCTCGTAGTCGAAATACAATCTACGAGTTATCTCGTGTTTCGCAATCAACGTGTTAATCTTTTGAACAATTTCCTTTGGAAAAGGTCGTACGAGTTAACTCGTAGATTGTATTTCAACTACGTGTTTACTCGTAGATTGTATTTCAACTACGTGTTAACTACGAGTTATCTCGTACTCACTAATCTGAAAAAATCAAATTATCATTGTTTCTCCAGCTTTCTGAAAATTGCCGTGGCAGTCAACGTATTGAAAATGATTTTCTGCAGCAAGTAGTATGTTTTATAACCTATTCGACCTGGTCCTCTATTATACCAAGCACTTTAAGCGAGGCAAATATAGATCGTCCGTATTATGAAACCAATTTCGAACAAAAACCATTTAGCGTCTACCTTTGACCTTTGCTAGGCTATTTGAACAATCTATAATAGTGTAACTACCTACTAGTGTGCTGGCTTATAAGACGTAAAGCCAGGGTTCGAGTCCCAGGCCAGACATCAAAATAAAATACAAAAACTATTTCTTCGGCGATTTCCTCTCAACAGATTTCTGGCAAAAACTCTGAGAGTAAAAAAAAACCTACCATGAAAGGTTTCTCAAAAATCTGTCGATTTTAAACTGTAGGTCCCGTCACTTATTAAAATTAACATACACAACATAAGTAGTCTGAGAAACTAGGCCAATAATCCTGACCAATTATGTATGTATAATAGGGTATTCCAAAATATAATATTTTATCATTCAGTTAGAATGCCCAAAGCTCTATTTACTTCCAAAGGCATCAACTGTTTACCTCTCAGCCATTCGTAGCTAACAAACGATGTATATTCGATTTTAATAACTTCTTTAAGACCTACATCAACATTAGTCAAGCCTGCTACCATCTAAAAAGGCCGCTAGCAATATATATCTTACTTTTACTCCACTAGGGGGCATAGGGTCTCAACAAAATATTTCCAATGATGTTTGACTTCGTTCCATTGTATATCTACATACATAACATACATAATTGGCCATTACAATTTTAATTTTATAATAAGTGGCGGGATCTACAGTTTAAAGAAAATACTTTTTGTATTTTATTTTGATGTCTGGCCTGGGACTCGATCCCTGGCTTTACGTCTAATAAGCCAGTACACTACCTACTAGACCACGGCGACTTCATATTATATTCCATTGTATATGTATTTTGGCTATTTCGGTTATGATTTGGCGTTTCCAAGTGTGCGATGGTCGTCCGATCCGCCTGCATCTCTGGGGGTTCCAGTCTATGGCATTCCTTGTCAGTAATACCTCGATTTACTTCGCAGTTGATTCCAAAAAAAATAAAGGCGACCTAAATCAAATTTCATATTGCTCATACTACAAACTAGTCTGTTTTCAACGACGAACTTAAAAGTTATAGGGATTTACAGCAATGCCTCGATTTACATCGCAGTTGGTTCCAAAAAAAAAAAGGCGACGTAAACCGAATTACGACACAAATTGAAGTTAGAGGTAACAAAAAAATTGTACGACCTAAATCGAAACAACGTTAATCGAGACGATATAAATTGAAGGATTACTGAACATACCTAAATGCATGCTTTACCGAAACATACAATTATAATTGAAAGAATTTTTTTTAAATTCCTTAAAATATTCAAATTAAAATAATCAAATGCGTTTTCCTTTACATATATCTACATACGTCCCCTTCCGCCTCCCCACCATCTCTAAAAGAAACCGCATCATGCAAAAAAAGTTTTCTTTTAATATTAAATTGTATGTCAATATATTCATTGGAATTCCAATAATTTCTTCTTGTAACATTCATTCTCCACTTCTTCTTGGTATTATTTCACACATAAAAACGTTAGACGACAACAGACAAAGAAGATGCTTGAAATAAACCGTTAAATACCAAAAAATACTTATTTTTTCCTTTTTATCCATATCTAAGCATATAACCAAACAAACCACCACACAGAGCTCACACATAGTAGGGTAGTGTGAGAGGAGTGAAATAACGCCCAATCATTTAAGATGAAAATGCCACAGTAGAAGACAGAAAGAAAGAAGAACAAAAAAAACATCATTTTGTTACTGTCGTTGTCATTATCGGTTTTATTGAAGGTAATCTCATCTCATCCAAGAATATCGTCATTATTATCTTGTGCTGTGTATATTGATTATGGCGGACAATACAGGTAAAAAGTAGTTTATTGAGCAGATAAATATTGAGTTGCAATTCAGACAAAATTGTCTCTTTAATATATTGCAAAGCATAATTTCAGAATACGATAATTGGAAAAAGACCAATTGATTTAGAGAAGCCTTATGTTGCAAACATATTCACATTTTTATGATCTGTCAATATGGCAAATCATGTGCTAATAGTTATTTTCTTTGTGGTCAATAGCTACAACAATTCTAATTTTATCTCAATTGACTTACGGCGCTTGTTTAAGGACAACAGCTGTACTCAGTTGTAATGCCAGTTGTCAAAAACAACATGCAGATGGAGACTGACAGTCAATAAATTTTTGATTGCCAGCTGCTAAAGCAATCGACTTTGCGTTGCTGCTCGTAATAGAGCCATTAGGTTAAAGGTTGAATGATTTTATCTTCAGTTCTCCCATGTTCGAAAATATGTAACAGATTTAGAGCAAAACACATGCTATTCGTAAACGAAAACTAAACGGAAAAAAAATCTAAAAGCGAAATTATTTAAATGCTTTGTAATAAATTGGAAAAGTTGCAGCCCTTTTAATACTGACGGTTTAACGAACAAGAATATTAAATACATAACCGTAAGCACATTCTGACTACGGAAATCAGAAGTAAAATGCTGGTGAATAAGGACGACTTGTCATAATGTAAAGACTTGGCTTTGTTAGGCTAGGCCTGGTTTGTAGTATAAACCGGTTAGAAATCGAATTGATGAACTCAAAATATCTAGAACAGTAAGCCCCGGTATTCAGAGCCGATGAGTGCAAAACCCCGCCGTCATAGAAAGATAGTTCGCACGTCTCCTGGTCAGCCTGACCCACTAAATCTCAACGGACTGTTGTGCCCACTCCGGAACTACGCGTATTACTTCAGAGTGGAGTCCTTTTGGAAGTTAAATGTGCTTTCCAGCGATCTGTCTCATTACAAAGCCCGTACTATCTATTTCAGTATTGTTACGAACTGGATTTATTAACTGTTTATCTCGGTTTAAAGGCCCTTGCATTTCTGAACCAATTTGGTTAGACTATGATTGTCTATAATTGTTTTGAACCCTTTTGGCAAACGGAGCAAAAGCCCATATTTTATCACTGGGACGACAGTAAACTAAGAATAGCGGAAGGAAAATAGGGAATAGATTTTCATGGCAATGAAATGGTTGACGTATATAAAATAAAATACGACAGTGCAACTTTCAAGCCCCCAGGACTGGATGGATCTTTAGATGGCCATCAAACTAAGAGATACTCGAATACTTTTCAAAGTTATTATTACATCGCATCGTATATCGAAAATACGAGTATATCTAAGAGCGTAATGTCTTAGAAATAACGGTATATTGTAGAAGAAGAATCTATACAGCATATACCACGCAACACAAGCATTAATGAATTAATGTTGTTTGATTTTAGAGTATAAATTGAACGCCATTATAGAAACTTCAACTTACATACATACATAATTGGCCATTACAACCTTTCAGTTAGGATTACGACGTAGCGTCCCACACCACTTATACTGTGTGCGTTAATTTTATACATGAGTGGCGGGACCTACAGTTTAAAGTCGACTCCGAACGACAGATTTTTGAGAAGCTTTTCATTGCAATTTTTACTCTTTGTCAGAAATCTGCTGAGAGGAAGTCGCCGAAGAAATATTTTTTCGTTTTGATATCTGACCTGGGATTCGAACCCGGGCCTTTTATCTAATAAGCCAACACACTACCCACTAGACCACGGCGACTTCAGAAACTTCAACTTTAGGAAATAAATTTACAAATGATCTAGATGCTGCTGCCGCGAGATGTGTTTGAACTTATAGAGATTTCAAGTAATAGAAGTTCGACTGTATTTCCATTCAAAATACAACTACTTTCAGGTTGTGAATGAAAGAATTACGATTCCGCTAAAAAATTATATCAATTTTCTTTTGAACACACCCTTAATTGCTAATATCCGATCATAAATACCGCCATATAAATAAACCACATACTATCTACTACTATTACAGACTCAACAGCATCATCATCATCACCACCATCATCCTAATCGTTATAAACATCAAAGTTGGTCTCCTTGTCATCTTCTTTTAAGTTTTCGTTGTTGATTTTGAAATGGCATTCTTATAATCCTCTCATCACACACTGTAAAACAAATTGCGCGCGTTAGTTTTCATAAGACTCAAGATGCTTAGAAGGAGATGAGAAGACGAAGAGGATGTTTTATGCAGAAACAGCAGCAGCAGCAGTTGTTCTTCTGGCTAGTCTGTCTGGTCTGGTCTGGTCTGGCCTGGTGTTGTGTTTAGTCAGTTATTTTTTTTTTTTATTTATTTTTTCTTTTTATTTTGGTTTTCTAGAAAAACAAAAACAGAAAAAAAGAGAATAAAAACGTTCAGTTCAATGTACGTACGTGCAACAATATATACAAGAAGTTATAAACGTAAACGTTATATACTGGTTTAGAATTCTTAGAATTTTTGTATACCTTCTCTCACAACCACATTCCATCTGAAGTTCTTGCCTTTTTCGTAATTTTTGTTTTTTTGAATGTTGCAAAATGAATAAAATAAGCTGGTCTTTCTGGATTTTAAGAATGTTATTTTTCAATGCTTTGGTTATATGCTGCTGCTGTATGCTAGCTAGTTATCCTTCCATTCAGTGCTGTTGTTCTTATTACCTTTGCTTGAAAAAGACTGAGAGGAGAGAGAGAGAAGTAAAGTAGATAACAAGACTGGACTGACTGTCTGTCTGTCTGTGTTTCAGAAAAATATGCTGCTGCTGAGAATAAAAATTTTAAAATCTTTTTATAGATTTCTTTCAAAAAAACAAACATTTAAAGCATCGATTTTTTTTTGTTTTGGCACAATTTTAGTGTTGTTGTTGCTGTTATTGTTATATCCCCTTCCCCTAAAAACAACAATTTGGCTTAGGATCACAAGTAGATAAGTGACATTCTTAGTGAAATGCCACTCTAATGTACTGTAAAATATTTGAAAAACTTTTTTGTGAAGTTGTTTTTGTCTCCCAAATACATATCTTTATAAGAATTCTATTAAATTTATAATAATCGTGGTTAGTTGGTGGTTTAATGCTTTAGCACAATTCAAATTTATAACAAAAATGAACGCGAAAGAAGGATTTTTGAAAAAGTCTCTAAAAAAAAAAATCTGGCTATTGGAAGTGTCCCGTCATCTGTGGTTTAGCAACTGCTATTTTGATCTTATATTGTCCTGGTATACATACATATGTACATGAGGTCGCCGAAGTCTAGTAGGTAGTGTGTTGGCTTATTAAACGTAAGGCCCGAGAGTTCAAATTCTAGGTCAGACAACAAAACGAAATACGAAAATATTTCTTCGGCGACTTCCTCTCAGCAGATTTCTGACAAAAACTTTGAGAGTAAATATACGTGTCATGAAAAAGTTTCTCAAAAAAAATCTGTCATTCCGAGTCGACTTTAAACTGTAGGTCCCACCACTCATGTATAAAATTAACGCACACAACATAAGTGATGTGAGAAGATAGATCGTAATCCTGACTGAAGGCTTGTACTGACCAATTATGCATGTATACACATGTATTCTCTGTACTCCATATCTATCTATCGATGTTATATGTTCTTCTTAAGGAACAAGAAATCGCAAACCATCTAGAAGAAGAATAAGTGGAGAGGTTATCAAAGCCATTAAGTGTAATCTGGCAATGCTTAATGCCCTAACCATTAGCCCAATTATAATTCATAATAGAACACCCAAACTTAGTATTGTAATCATAATTAAACTCGCTAAGAAGCGAAATCCTACAGAAAATACAGTCGAACTTCTATAAATTGAATCACCATTATCCCGAAGAAAGAAAAAAACTTCCACTTATAGAAACTTCAAGTTAAAGAAACAAAACCTACTAGCACATCTTTCCAAGATCAAATTATAGAAGTTCGACTCTATATAGAGGGAGGTATATACTAGGGATGCCAATGTATATGTGAATCCCGAAAATCCCGGGATTTTTAAAAACTTGTCCCGGGATTTTCGGGATTGTGATTTCATATGTATTTTGACCCTATAAAAGGTCCTGAAAAAAATCTATATCACTTGACTTCGATAATAGCATCTCAGATGAGGAATAAAATCCAGTGATAAAAATAATTTAATGGCATCGAAGAATGGAATAGCCCTATAAAACGAATTAAAAGGGTAACTGATTTAGATACTCAACTGTCCAAAGTAATAGATTTATTTGCATCAGGAGATGGTAGAGGTAAATAAATATATATATAAAGCTATCTTGGAACTATTTTACCAACAAATGTTGATTGCGAAAAGTGTTTTTCAACGGTAGGGTACGTTCACAACAAAATTCGTTTAAGCCTATCAGGTCACATGTCAGATGCCTAAATCTTTTTGTTGGAATCCAAATAATTTTCTTAAAATTAAACATAATTGGAATACAAATGATTTTGTTAACAAAATATATTTATTATTAAGAGAAAATCGAGATTTTTCCCGTGATTTTTCGGGATTTTTTTGGATCCCGAATTATCTCGGGATTTTTAAAAATCGATCCCGTTTGGCATCCATAGTATATACTATATAGTATAGAAAGGGATCATCTTCAGAGCAAATCTTTTGAACAAAAAATGTGACTTCAAAACACTCTGCCCCGAACTCAACAGTTTAATAATTTAAGATTTATAATAGAATAGTGATTATCATTGCATCAAATCTTTATCGATTTTAAAAAAACACGTAATATGATCCATTATAAAGAGATTTTTAATAAAAGAAAGTGTTTCAGCAATACTAATCGATTACATTACGAAGATCACATCAAAATGCATTAATTTAAGACAGAAAATAATTTTGTATTTGCAAAGTTATTGAAGAAAAACGAAGATATGGGGGACCTAAGTTACTCCATTCCGTACTCTAAGGGTTAAAGTTTTATGTCAGAATTCAACTGTGATAAAAAGACACTTTAATTCGAAAGCTATGCACAGCAGACAAAATGCATTAACAGGGACCAAACAACATAATCAACGATCGACTGGGGAGGTAGTACACGTTTTACATTCCATTTGCCATTTGAAGAGCATTATACAGCGAAAACAGGCGGACTAAAAAAGGAAATAAATTTTAATCATTTAAGAACGAGTTCGAAACTTTCTCTAAAATCCGAAATTAATTCTTCTTTAGTCGTGTGGGAGTTGGAATAAGCATAATAAATAGCATTCATTCAGTGCATGTATTAATCTCCGCATTGTTAAACTATTCTATGCTGTTTCTTTATAAAAAAAAACGGAAATTTTTTCTCCCAGACAGTTGTGATTCCACAATTACAAATATCACCGGAACACTAACATTAACCGGAAGTATTTGTGAATCTCTGTATTGCTATTTGGTAGACCTGACTACAATTAGAAAGACAAGGTTAGTAAGCACTCAATGATGATAATGAATGAAAGCAGAATAATCAAACTGATGACACAAAACGAAGCCAGACTAAAGAACATTATTGCAGACAGTCTTTCGTCTAAAGCCATATTCCACAGTATATAAAAAATTCAACTCCATATGAAGTAAATTTTATTTAGAATTGCAGCTATAAAAATCCAAATCATATTAACGTTGAAAGATTAAAATAAACTTCCCCCCCTTCCCTTTTCGTTTAGATTTCTGTAAAATTCTAAAATTGAAACAAATCTTGTTGTATAGTTGAGTTGTTAGTTAAAATGTTAATTTTTTTAAATTATCTAGCAATGGTGATGGTGCTGCCTGCAGGTTTTAGGCATTTACATGGGATTGTATTATAAAATTACGGTTTAGTTTTTGGTATAGTTCTTCTTCTGGTTCTAAAATTCTCCCCCATGATGCAATATAAAAATAATATTTAAAAATTACATTTAACTACATACATACCCACATTAGACAAAAAAATAAAAAAAGAATAATTGAAGCAGCATATAAAATAAAATGAAATATAAAAAGGGGGACCCCAACTCCCTTTTGATGTTTTCATTTTTCTTGATCAAAATTCAAAACGAATAGTATCAATCAAAAAAGTAGAAATAAAAACAAAAAAATAAAAGGAAAACTAAAAAGCAAATGGGGGAAAATGTTACGTTTTTTTTTTAATATTTGTAGTTAAATTTTTATACGTTTAAATAAAATAACGGCGGCACGCGATCGCAAATGAATTTATATTTATAATGCAATAACGTTACGTTAATAAAGAAAGAAAAAGGGGTGAATATTTTAGAATATAAAATTCGAAAAATATTGTAACACAACAATTAAAAAATTTCCCCAAAGTATTTCAAACTTATGATAGGCACTTAATCTAGACACACACAGAGAAGACACAAGACACTCAATCGAAAGGAACAAACACGCAAGACTTTATCATAATATAATACACACTCTATATTAAAAAAGATGGAGATGAAAAAAAAACTTGTTAAACTTTGTAACAGGACCGAAAGGCGGCGGGCCGGGGCCGGGGCCCGCGTAAATTAAGTTTAAGTTCTTTCACAAAGATCTAAGGAGAACACACAACTAAGAAATATAAACTAAACTAAACACTCGTTAAAATGAAACTAATATCGTAAAAGCATAAAACGATGCCAAATAGCCTCTAAACAAAAGCATAAGCATAAGCCATAAGCAGCATATGCAATACGTACTATTTTCACTCTCTTGAAAGAAGGATGAAGATTCCTCCTATTCCTCTTTAGCGAGGAGCATTTGGTATGTGTATGTGATATGTTTATGTACATATATGTATACGTAGTATGTAGTATATGTGAAAAAATAAAGGAAAGAGAAAATATAAAAGAAAAAATGTGACGGTGGCGTTGGCAGCAAAGGCGATACAATGTTATAAGATGGGAAAAGGCAGATGAAGTGGTGTTTAGGAAAAAAAAAGAACTTTATATGAAAACAAATTACCACATAACCAGAAATGAGACACCAGGCCAGAGCCAGAGTACGCTAAGCATATAAATGTCGTTAGTGAAAAAGACAGTTAAATCAACCACGATACTATATTCCCAATATTATGATGGTGTTTACTTGGGAGCCTACATAAAACAGTTATTATTAAAGTTAGTAAAAATTTTATTTTCCCAGTATGTGCCTACAACAGTATTTCATGCTTTAAAAATGACAAAAGTAAATCAATTATGTATCTTTCCTTAAAATCTCTCATATTCCATTATCTCTAAAAGTTCAAATAAATAGTAGAATAGTAAACAAATTAGAAGTGAATAATATGTTCTTTCGAAGCTTCATTCGAATATAGAGAAAACTACCAGTACAACACACAGTGCCACAGAATCTGCAATGCACTTTTAGGTTTTAAGTTACCCGGCCACACATCAAATAATGCATCAAACTGGCGGATTTTTTTTTTTTTTTGTTAATGTGTTGGTTAAAATTATACTCACACGTATAGAGACTGAGAAGAGTTTGAAGAATATGAAAATACTTTTCATTTTCGCTGCCTGCGTTGCATATACATATCATACTTGACGCCTCCATTCTATAACATTCTAAGTCTAAAAAGTTTGTTTTGAGTTATAAGCTCTCAAAGTTTTCACGCAGCATACGACTATATTTGTATTCTAAGTAGATTTTTCCCTATAACATCGGAACGGATCAGTGCATCTTAAACAAATTTTGACAGTTTTAAGTAAAGAAAGTAGAATTTAAAAATGCAAGTGAATAATTTATTCTCTCAAAGCTTCATTTTCTTTCGAATATAGAGAAAAACACCAGTACAACTCACAGTGCCACCGAAACCTGAACGTACTTTTTGGTTTTAAATTGCCCGACCACATATCAAATAATGCATCAAACTGACGGTCTTTTTTTGTTAATGTGTTGGTAAAACTATGCTCACTCGTATGTATAGGCTGAGAAGAGTTTGAAGAATATGAAAATACTTTTGATTTTCGCTGCCTGCATAGCATATATAATATCGACGCCTCCATTCTATAACATTCCAAGTCGAAAAAGTGTGTTTTGAGTTATGAGCTTTCAAAGTTTTCACATGTCATACGACTAAATGTGTATTCTAAGTAGATTTTTCCCTATAACTTCGGAACGGATAGGTGCAACTTAACCAAATTTTGCTAGTATTTAAGTTAGAGAATGTAGAATTTAAAAATTTAAAACATTTAAAACGTTCTAAGTGTAGTTAGGAGGAGGAGGCGTCGATATAACACCAAATGATATAAAAATAAAGAGAGCAATCGTAATCTTTTTCTTCTACTTGCAAAATACATTCTTGTTTTGAATTCCGAAAATTGTTTATCACAATATAATGCATTCATACATACATTTACAATTGGCGAAATTCTTTATCATAAACTCCGCCTAAAAAATCAACAATAATATCCGCCGCAGCGACAAAAGTAAGGAATCAGCGTTAAAAAAATACAAAAATACTAAAGGAAAAAAATTTACGCGCCAAAACTTTAGAATTTCGACGACGACGACATCATCATCATCGTGGTTCTTAATTTAAATTTTTCAAAAGGTTTTTTTTTTTATGCACAACAAAAATATTGAGCTCATATACTATGTACATATGTATGTATGTATGTCTGTCTGTATATACATGTGTGTTGTACTCATCGTATGTAAAAGGTATATGAAAACAAAAATCAAGAATGAGTCGTGGTGGTGGAATGTATGGTGGTAAATCGTAAACAAGTCAATAACATTCAAGGACTATGGGGATCTTTTCTTTTTTTCATTTGAATCAAAACAACTAAAGTTCATTGCTTTTAAGTCGGAGTAAAACCAAAAAAAAAAAACAAAATAAGCAGAATCAAAATAAATAAATAACAACAACAATAACAAAACTGAAGAAAAAACAAGACGAAAAATGATCAACAACCACAATCAGCGGCTTTAAAAGAAAAAAAAAAACTGCAATTGATCCCCGCATAGAGGAGTATGGTATAGTTCGCGAGAGAGAGAGAGAGAGAGAGAGAGAGAGACAGAGAGGTAAACGAGTGAGTAATAGGAGCATAATAACGCTGAGGATTATTTTAGAAGTTTTTTTTTGTCTTTTGTTTTCCTTTTTAATTCACAAAAATATATTCACAAGTTCACAATTCCCAGACCAGACCAGACCAGCAGCCAAAGGAAATCAATGTTCGTTTTTTTTTTTGTGCAAGATTTATAAAGGCAAAGAATGGTTGGAAGAAGAAGTCTCTTCTCTGATGTTGTTATTGTTGTTGTTTGTTTTTAAGTAAGTCACAGCCAACCTTATACTGTGATTAGGATCTTTTAAAGCGGTGTTTTATGCAAAATAATAAAAAAAAAATGGGAAAGAAGAAAGAAATGCTTGCAACAATGTTGTGTTGTTTACGTTTTTGATGGTAAACATTTTCTCGGTTATTCCTTCTTTTTGCTTTTGGTTGTTTATGATGTCGCCGTTTTTTTTATATATTTTTTTTTTTATAAAATTATACACAAATATTCGAATGTATGGGGGGGAGAGAGAGAGAGAGAGAGAGATTGCATATTTGTTGAATTGAATTTTGGCGCTAAAGTTAAGGAGCTTTTAATAGTAGGTCTTCGTTTTAACATGCGTTTATTTATAAGTATGTATGTATGTATGTAGTATGTTGTTCATATGTACAATGTCTCGAATTAAATGTTTGCATACGTATCAACATTCGACCGTACATTATACTTTCTGAGAATTAAGGATATGTTAAATATTGTTTTCTTACTATTTAATAGAATTGAAAACAAAAAGAGGTAAATAATATATTCGAAGGAATTCTTAAGAATTTTGTATTATAATGATAAACAATAATTTTTCTTTTTCTGTTTTTTTTTTTATCATTTGAAATTAACGGAAATATTTCGAATAAACGTTAATGGAGGACAATGCTCTATCGGTATAAATATATACCCTTCTTCTTTTCATAACTAAGAAAATGATAATGAATGATATATAAAAAAACATACATCTTTCTGAAAGAACTGGCCATTCAACACTGTTTTATATGTCGACGCCTCCATTCTATAACGCTCTTAGTGTTAATGTTTTTGCATTTTTCAATTCCACGTTCTCTAACTTAAATGCTGTAAAAATTTGGTTAAGATACGCCGATCCGTTCCGAAGTTATATGGAAAAATCTATACGCATACGTTCTGAACTACCCATTTGCATATAAATTTCAATTTTCAAAAACTTTGCCAGAAAATCGATTTTTTTTTTACCAAAAATTTAAAATTTATCAGCTCTCAGAATGAGTATAGCTATGCCGCTACCACGGTTGGATAGAGGATCTTCTGGACTACCATTTGCAAATAAATTTAAATTTTCCAAAAAATCGATTTTTTTTACCAAAAATTGAAAATTTCTCAACTCTCAGAATGAGTACAGCTATGGCGCTACCACGGTTGGATACAGGACGATATGATATATGCAACGCAGGCAGCGAAAATCAAAAGTATTTTCATATTCTTCAAACTCTTCTCAGCCTATACATACGTGTGAGCATAGTTTTACCAACACATTAACAAAAAAAAAAAAAATAAGGCCGCCAGTTTGATGCATTATTTGATGTGTGGCCGGGTAACTTAAAACCTAAAAGTACGTTGAGGATTCTGTGGCACTGTGAGTTGTACTAGTGGTTTTCTCTATATTCGAAAGAAAAGAAGAAAATGAAGCTTTGAGAGAATAAATTATTCACTTGCATTTTAAAAATTTTACTTTCTTTAACTTAAATACTGTCAAAATTTGATTAAGATGCGCCGATTCGTTCCGAAGTTATAGGGAAAAAGCTACTCAGTATACATAGTCGTATGTCGCGTGAAAACTTTGAGACCTTATAATTCAAAACACACTTTTTCGACTTAGAATGTTATAGAAAGGAGGCGTCGATGATTCTGTAAAACTATTCTGGCGTTTGACACGTCAAAAGTATTTTCAAAATGGATTTCAGCATAGTCCTTCCCAAGGTAAGGTTAGGTTAGGTTAGAGGACGTGCACCTGTCGGTCAAGACAAGCACAGTACCCGGAGGTCGAAATTGACCCATTGTACATTGTCCTTAGGGGAGGAAGGCAATAGAGGATATAGTCCTTCCCAATTGGATTTGAAATTTTTACAGTGTCTAAACATTTCAGGCAGAATATCAAAGTGTTTTATCTGTCTTATTTACGACGATATTGAGAAAGTCGTAATTCGGTCAAATGTGGAGAATATTATATAGGCCAAGAAAAAACCTAGTTTGTTGAATTGCCTTCACTAAAAAGTTCAATTTTAGAAGACGATTGGGTAAGAAAAAAAAACTGCGAAATAGGTATTTTGGTTTTTTAAATAATTTTTTGTTTAACTCACCATAAATTCGAACCGTGGAGGAAGTGGATATTTAATCAAGTCGTTGTTGTGGCTAAAAATAAAAGAAAATACAAAATATTTAATAATAATTACGATATTCAAGAACAATTACACACAAAAAAAAAAAAAAAGATTTTAAATAAAATTAATTAATCTTCTTCTTCTTCTAATATATAAAAATTAATGCCACTTTTCGTTGTCAGCCTAAAGAACGGTTGTTCGGACTATTTAGTAGATGGTTTATATGAAGTTTGCCACTCCCACTTTTACGCCCACATTTTCTATTTATCTAAAATCAGAAAACCGCTGCATCGATTTGACTAATTTTTCTTTCAAATGTTTCATTTAAAGTTTTCATCAAGACAAAATTTTGCCCCGCCCACTTTTGCGCCCACTTTTTTGATTTACCTAAAATCAGAAAACGGCTCCATCGTAAACTATGAATTTTATCATGTTGATGATCTTTAGAAAAATTGTTGCGCATGAGCCGATGAAGATTCCTAAGTTGGTATGATATATCCGTAGGTGGCGCCACTGAAAATTACTCAAAATCAATTAAATCTTAAACTGTGCATTTGATCATGTCATCTTTAGCAAAGTTGTTAACATGATCCGACAAAGATTTCTAAGTCGGTATGACCAATATCCGATAGGTGGCGCCACTGAAAATTACTCAAAATGAATTAAATCTTAAACTGTGCATTCTTTAACAAAGTTGTAACGTATGAGCGAGCCGACGGAAATTGGTGCGATTAATTTCCGATGGATGGCGTTACTGAAATTTATTCAAAATGAATGACAAGCAATTGGTCGACCTACACACCAAGCACGGAAGAAAAAAGTATTACGAGCCTCAGAATTAGACGAGCACTGTGACTGGAAAATCTTCGAGTAGGTACATATATGCCGCTGAGACCCGTTCGCATGAACCACTTGAACAACGAGAAATGATATTAGAAACTGATCGAATGCTTACTACTCAGGCCCGTTCATTTAAACCATCAGAAGGACAACGCGAAACAAAATCAATAAAATGATTCAAAATAAATTGGACATTTGTGTAAAGCCTTCCCTTCAAATTTATTTCAGTTGGGGGCGCAGCAACACGTGCAGGGTACAGCTAGTTTTTTCTTTTTAATTTAGAAATAAAATTGTATTTTTTTTTAGTTTTAATATTTGTTATATACCTATTATTAAAATTTATTATTTTTTAATATATTTTTTGTAATATAACGATTTTTAAGTACCTATTTAAGTAAATTAATTTTTTTTTGTCCAATAATATATATTTATTTATTTTATTGTTTAAATTTTATTTAAATTAATTTTTCATAATGATTTTGTTAAACTAAAAATTCCTCTAATTCTAAAACAAATTGTATAAAAAATAAAAGCATTTGTAGTTTTCATCTTTTTTTGTTTTTTTTAATTCGTCTGGTAACTTAACCTCAATGAAACTGTCAAAACCGCCTTAAAAAACTCCATGAAAAATGCGCAGAATATACAAAAAACTCAAAACAAAACAAAAAAAAAATTCACATTTGCCAGAAATGCAATTTTTTTTTTTAAATAAAACGAAGAAAGAAAATATATACAAATACAACATAAAAAATGCATCATAAATGCACTAAAAACGTAAACAAACGAGTTTATAAAAGGGAATTGAAATAAAAATATGCGCCACAGCCACAACACAACATAAATTGTAAACAAAAACAAATTTTCTTCTATGTGTTGTTGTATGCGTTTGTGTGTACAAAAACAAATAAAAACTGTACATAAACAAGAAGAGACAATGCACTACTCACTCTGCATACAAAAACAACAGCAACAATAAGAAAAACAAACACCAAAATGAAATGAGCAACGAACGAAAGGCAATACATAGAAAAAATGAAAGAACCGGCATTGAAAATAAAAAAAAAATACACACAAAAAGAAGAAGAAAAATATGGTTGGTGGTAAACGTTATGTTATAGTAGGAAAAAGAAACGAAACAATAATAAAAAAAAGGAAAAGGTAACAAAGAAGAAATAACAACATATCGTCGGTCGTATTATGTTTATGTTTCTTTAATGGAAATGAAACAAAAACAACAACGCAATACTCATTTATTATTATGTGTACAGTACACAACAAAAATACTATAAAACTACTACGACCGCTGTCTACTCTACTACGTACGTTCAAGTGCCTGAGACTCTTGTGTAGAAAGAGAAAATGAAAACAAAAATACAAACAATAAAAAAAAAAAAGATTTTTTTTTCTCAGCTCAACAAAATGAATGGCCATGACAAGAAAGAGAGAAAAAGATATAAAACAAGGCAGCGCATATATCAATATATACGGACTAGTAAAGAGAAAGAATATGAAGAGAAAGAGAGAGTTTGAGACTAGAAGCAGACATA
The DNA here is from genome assembly GCA_014635995.1 of Sarcophaga peregrina. NCBI lineage: Eukaryota > Metazoa > Arthropoda > Insecta > Diptera > Sarcophagidae > Sarcophaga > Sarcophaga peregrina. The sequence goes on from CM025791.1 coordinate 84,737,390, forward strand.
ATTTTCTCCGTATACTGCTCTTCTGTATGTAAGAGAACTTCTTTTGCTGAATTGAACGCAAGAACCTCATTAAAAACAGGAAACTACTACTAGAAGAAACAGGAAATGAAAGAATAAAAATACAATACATAACAGAACAGAACAGAATGAGAAACAGAAACAGAACGAGTAAAATGCAATGTCGGTAAAGAGAATTATTTTAATGCTTTGTTTTGATTTTGAATTTGTACCGATTGAGAATTTCAACGTAAAGAAAAATTAAAAAAAAAAAAGTAAGGCCAATGACGTAGGAAACAATGGTGTGGCCGTTGTCGTTTTTTTTTTATTTTTCATTTCTACATAAAAATCAATGAGAACTTTTTTTACTGATATTAAATTGAAAAATTAAAATTAAAAGCTTCTAAAGGTTTAACAAAAAAAATTTTGGATAAGTAATATGAAATATTTTAGGTAAAGAATAGTGATAATAAATAATAAAATAATAGATAAAAAAAATGCCATAAAAAATGTTAAAAAGAAAAATTAATATAAAAAAATAAATATAAATAAAATAAAAATAAATAAAATAAATATAAATAAAATAAAAATAATAGAATAAAAATAAATAATATAAAAATGTATTTAAAAAATATACAAATTAAATAAAATTAAAAAATTATATTAAATCAAATGTATTAAAGCAAAATGGTGGACTATTTAACTATAAAAATTATTAAAATATTCAATAGAGTCGCGGGACAGTGCCAATACCTAATAAAATGGAACTGTTTAGGATTTTTGAACAAAGATTTCCGAACTTTGGCAGCTTATTAAGGTTTCATCTGTTCAATTACATACATATACATAATTGGCCATTACAACCCTTCAGTGAGGATTACGACCTAGCTTCTCACACCACTTATGTTGTGGCGGGGACCTACAGTTTAAACTCGACTCCGAACAACAGATTTTTGAGGACGTTTTCATGGCAATTTTATTTTATTTACTCTGAGTTTTTCCCAGAAATCTTGCTGAGAGGAAGTCGGTTAAAAAATATTTTCATATTATCGTTTTGATGCTTGACTTGGGGTTTGAACTCGGGCCTTCAGTCTAATAAGTCAACATACTACCTACTAGATTAAAGGAACTTCAGCTGGCAGCGTCTCATTAGTTCATATTTCTTTGACAATGTCGTTGAGTTGACCAGGGCCCCATCTCTGTCAACGGTTTTTTTTTTTTGACCCATTTAGGGTTATCATTTTTATTGTATGTTCTATGGATTTGTATGGTCATCAGACTTACAAATTATAAACACAAAAAGTTTGCATGAAGTTAAACTGGTAACGGACATTAGCTAGAGTGGCAAGTATTCTAAATGCTGACTTTACTGCCATTCTCTCTGTGATTATTACTTTAGGATTAAAGAAAAACCATAAGACTGCTACATGCATACTTATTTATGCCAAGACCCTCGCTTAACGCGGGGGATACGTTCCAATAAGTTCCAGAGCTAAAGGAAGCAGCTTTAAACTAGGCAACTTAACACTTCGAAAAATACAGTTGGAATCTTTATTTTGGACAGACAAACGAAAGAGCGTTGAAAAAGATACATAGAATAAGTTGTCGCTATATATTACACGTCTTTTGGTCGATGCATGCCCGTTTTATTTGCACACATATACAACAAGTATGTATTAATAAAGTGTGCGAATTAGGGGAATCCCAATACTACCGCGTAATACTGATACAGCGTTAAGTGGAGCAGGGTTAAGCGGGATCTTAGTGTACTTCGTATTCAGTTTTGTAATGTACACGCCACCACCACTTCCTAAAAAACCATATTTTGTTTTTTCTATTTTACTTTTTTTAATATTTTGCTTATTGTGTTGGTAGTGGCCGTGGTCGTCTCCTTCATTTTCCCAACGTTCTTAGAAATGCTGGGAGTCGTATACAAAAAATATATATTCTTGAGTAAGCATAGCTACTACTAAACTCAACAACGGCAACAAAACATTAATAAATAAATAAAAATATAACATAAATATTAAAAAAGAGAACTGTACCTTAAATTAAAAGATCATTCTTTCATAAACAACTTCTTCTTTTCTTGTACAAATTAACACCTGTTACCATTTTGAAGAAGAATGATGATCGTCGTCATCAACCGTTGTCGCGTCGTCTTTACCAGCAGAGTTCCACTACCACCTTGTTTTTTGATCGTTCATATGGAGAAAATATGAAATTTAAAGTCATAATAAAACATCTTCCAACCAAACCATACAAAAACTTAGTAGCAGAGGTTCAAGTTCATATACGGTACGGAATATGATGAACACTGTAATTTTCTTCAGGTAATAATATTAATTGGTGACATACTCTAATACCAACCACAATAAGATGGAACTTTTCTTTGTAATTGGATTTCTAGTAAAAAGAAATTAAAGTTTTTCTTTTAATGAGTGCTGTTAATAAAATGAAAACATTGCACGAGGGGTATGATCAGAAAGTTATGTGGTTGGTTTCACAGATTTCCTAGGAAATTTTCTTTAACCTTAGAACCAGGTGTAACTGAACAAGTAGAATGTGGTAAAGATTGATTTCAACTCATATATGTATGTACCTAGAAGTCTGTCTTCTATCTTAAAACATATTAAAACTACTGGCTTGTATCAATCCATTTAGAAAATTTCAATCCAAATGGACGAATTAGATTAGAAGGTTCCGAAGAATACTGATATTCCTGGAAAGGAATGAGTCGACCTGCTTGCTTATGCCTTTTATAATTGAGATCTCACACGAATACTAATGTGGTTATTGATTTCAATTTTCCCACCTGCTATCGAGAGAGATGTTCAGAGCAGAAGAAGTGGATAGGTGGGAATATTAAGTGGCTAGGCATCGGGCACATTTGGCTATCGATCGATGGTGTTAAAATTAGCTCGTTGCTAGGGTTCTTTAACTCGTTGACTGCCAACTACAAGATAACTCGTAGATTGCATCCACCTCTAGGGTGCCATTCTAAGAGTTATCTCGTACTCATTAATGAGAAGAAATCAAATTATTGTTTCTTTTTTGGCCAGTTTTCTGAAAATTACCGTGGCTTTAGCTATTTGCCAGACTTCAATACGTTCATTATGATGTCAAGACGCTGATAGAAATCTGTGATAGATCTCAAGCCCTGATTTCTGCGAGATAAGGGTAAAGACAAAGTCTAGTGTGATTATTTGGCTCTGGGTAAAAAGTTTTAAATACCCTAGACACTATCAAGAATGGATATCCATACTCTCTTAAGCTTTCTTAAAACATCCAGATGGGTGAAAGGTACATGTCCAAGCTTTCGTAACTGACTCCTACTCTGTTTACACCGGGAGAGGCTATCACTCTCCCTTTTCTAGAATGTATACATGACGTAATTGCAATGATTACATATACAGTAGATATGTGCATCGAAATATTCAGTCCTAATATTGAAATCTTTATTATTGGCAAGTTTTTGAGAAAGTATTTTTTCAAATTTCCAAAATTAATGGCAAGATAGCAAAAAAAAGTCATACTAATACGAGAACTATGTATACAAACACACAAAGCAACTGTCAACAATCAAAACGATTATAAAACAAAATTATATTTCCAAATACAGTAAAAGTCCGATAATCCGGTACGTTCGGGACCTGCTCGGCGCCGGACTATCGAAAATTACGGTCTATCAGGCGGTAATCATAAGAACCATTAGGTTAATACATACAAACATTTTTACAAACAGTTTCAAAACTTGCAGACACAAAAAAGCCGACATCAAGGCTCTCCACAGATTCATTAGCAGCTTGGGCTGGTTGATAGCTGCTAGGACTTCATAAGTGTAGTCGCACTTTCAACCTCTTTTGTTTTGTGTCTGTTTCTTTATATGTAATTCCTCCGTTTCCCATTCTCCCTCCCCTTACCTACTTTCCTATATCCTCCATTTCCTTCCTCCCCTAAGGACAATGTGCAATGGGTCAATTTCGAGCTTTGGGTACTGTGCTTGTCTTGACCGACAGGTGCACATCCTCTAACCTAACCTTCAGACACAAAACACCACTGCGCACCTGAATTTGTTGTGACAGCTGAGACTAGTTTCGCCGCTAATTGTTTTCAAACAATACAAAGGGCTTTCCGATGATCCTGAACTAATCCAGAAAACTTTCGAATAGCTCTCGATGGTTTTTATTTGCTTTAAAGAAATAACAAAATTTTTACAACTTTCCGAAACGATGCCGGACTATCGAATATTCCGGACTAATGGACTTTTACTGTACAGATCACCTTTAGTTTGCCAAAATTCTAGAATTTCATATCAGCATGCAAATAATATTGCCACAAGGATCTATCTCATCCATCCTTATCGCCTTATTTCAATTATATCTTGTACTCTTATTTGATCTTAAGAGTAACAGGAGTAGGTATGTACACATTGCATGTATAGAATAGAGAAAATATTCCAATAGAAAATAGATTTGATTTTTAAAATACAAAATAAAAAAGGAAAGCAAACATGTTGTATTTATAACAAAAATTTAAAGAACTAAATAAATAATAAGACTTAAAATAATGCTTATGACGTTTTATGTCTACGTCCGGCCACCGGCGTGACTGCACATGTAGTTTTTTGTCTTTTTTTTTTTTAAATACCATACAAAAATACATACTCTACTCTACTATATATATGTACATACCATATGTATAGTATTTTTGAAAAAGAATTGTTGAAAAAAAAATTTTTGTGTCTAACATCTGTGTGTGAATTTTTGAACTACTGCTGGCTGGCTGGTTGGCTGGCTGGCATTTCGACCTAGATTTTTCCATGAAATTTCAATGATTTACTATAACTATACTACGTAATTCACATATGAGTAAACATTCATTTCAAATTTTTTTCTATACCACACACACACACACAAATTTTTTAAAAATTTTTTTTCTTTTATTTGTTGTAAATTTTTAGCCTCTATACACATGTAGAGTATGTATTTATTTCTCTCTTTTGCATTTTTATTCCCAAGTAGTAATAAATAAATAACAAAAATTATTTAAAACCCACAACAACAATAATACTATGAACGAACGTAGATGATACAATTTGAAGCTGCTTATGATGATGAAGAGGATGATGATTTTGCTCTTTTTTTTGTTTTGTTTTTGTTTTAAAATAGTTTAACTAACAACCAACAACAAATGAAAACCGGAAATAGTCATTTAATAAATGTAAATACATACACGCTAGAGAAATACAGATTCTGCTTTTTGTTGTTTGTTTGTTTATCTGTCTGTCTGTCTGTCTGTCTACATTAGTCATTGAAAAATTCACCAAAGAAACATGTTTATATTGATATATTGATGATGATGACACACATAGTGATATTTATTACAAAACGAAACTATAAAACACAAACATATTTGTCATTAGATTGCCTGCCTAAAAAATCGGCCATTTCGGCGAATATAAAAAGAGATTTGAATCACTACCAGCGTCACCAATAATGATTTGGAAGTTTTCGAGAGTTTAGTACGATACATATACAATCGCCTGCTGTGTACAGCAAGAGGACAGAGTGGCTGCTGGGTTTGGTTAAGGCCAGCTTAAGGTTGGTTGGTTGTCGGTTTTATCACGGGGCACTGCGAGATTAGGTTGCTGCCGGGGATCTGGAATAGATCCCAGCTGGACTATTGCAGGGTATGTTGCGATGAGGAGAAGTTAGAGACTGTCGAACATCTCCTCTGCAACTGCCCAGCCCTTGGTAAGTTGAGGTTAGGACCCTTGGCAGGGCCTTCTTTGAGAGCTTGAGTTCTGTGTCGAGAGCCGACATCAAGGCTCTCCACAGATTCATTAGCAGCTTGAGCTGGTTGAGAGGTGCTAGGGCTTCATAAGTGTAGTCGCACTCTCAACCTCTTTTGTTTTGTGTCTGTTTATATGTAATTACAATAAATAAATAATTACAATCGCTTGGATTATAGAAACATGGGGGGATATATTCTGAATTTTAATTTTTATTTTAAATTGGATCCAATTTTCCAAAGTCTTTAATAACGTCGCCAAGAGAAGAGTAAAATCTGGTGAAGGACCAGTCATGGTCATCATAGTTTCGTCTGAAGCCGAGTATGTGTAACAGATTTTAACCTATGTATGTATGTAGGTAAGTACCCATTATGGAAACGAATAAATAGACAAAATTTATTCTCTGCAACCCTCTAACAAACACATGTCCTACATATTGGAAAGTGCATAATCCCTACTGCAGTATACGTTTAGTATATAAATCGTCTCACAAGACGAAATTAATACTCTTCAAGACGCTCATCCATCCTACCCGTTCTTCTTTATAGCGCAGAAGCATGGACCCTATTAAGGACTGATGCAGCTCCCTTGAGAGTATTCGAGAGAAAAGTCCTACGTAAGATCTTCGGTCCAGTGCGAGTTGGCGATGATTTTCGCATCCAATTCAACAGTGAGCTGTGTGAGCTACTCAACGACATGGACGTTGTACAGCGTATTAATATCCAGCGGCTGCGCTGGCTCGGCCATGGCGTTCGAATGGAGGAGAATGCTTCGGCGAGACGAGTATTTGATGCGGGGATCTGCGGAAGTCAGCGAAGAGGACGTCCTTGTATCCGTTGGAAGGACCAAATTGAGGAAGCCCTGTCATCGATTGGTGTAAACAATTGGCGTAGGCGCGCAAGAATCAGAGGCGCCTGGAAGGATGTGTTGCGGCAGGCCGAAATCCGTTAATCGGGTTGTTTTGGCCAGTTAAGTAAGTAATATAAATTGAGACCCTTAAATCCAATTCGTGTTCCAGACTGATTAACATATTGGATATTAAGTGGACAAGGGCTTACAGTAGCTCTTGGCGTGCTCTATCACCGTACACAAGTATATTACAAGATTCCTTCTAAAATAGTGTTTGTCCTTCCTGATCTTACACCTTAGATCAAAAAAATTTGATCAGTTCACAGTTTGATCGTGGCCATGTACCTCTACAGAGAGTTTAAAATCCTGTTTTTGAAAGATAAATGGTTTCAGACAGAAATGTCTGCAATTTTGTGATATACGCTAGAGTATTTCGTACAAAACTCACTCAACAATACACTTCCAACTAAAAGATGACATGAAATATTAACATTATGGGGGACAACAACAAAAAACTGGCATATGTTGGATGATGTAAAATAATTTTTACATTTTCTTTAAATAAGAAAAAAAAAATATGAAATTCGATATTTATTACTATACCATAAACTGTTTTAAAACACAAATTGACAGATGTTTAAAATTGAAGGTAAAATAACATCCGGTAGATTAAAAAATTCGAAAGGAAATTTTAAGAACTTAAAGAAAATACTGTGTATGTATGTACAGGCATATATGCACATTTCTAAATAATCAACAATAATCATCACTCGTGACAAGAGAAGTGTATATGTATGTATGTGTGATTTTGGAGAATTTAGGTGGACCTTTATTTAATTCAAAAGCTGACAACATAGCTAGCTGCTGTCAGTCAGTCAGATTTGTTTTGTTACAGCACATAATTGGAATAAAATAAAAAACAACGCCGATTTGCCCACACATACGCACACACACACACACACACTACAATAAAGTGGTGAGTGTAAAATAACTAACCTACGCTAATATAACACTACGTATGAAATAGTAAAACAACAAGAAAAAGAAAAAATGTAAATACAAAATAAAGTGCATAATAAAACAATACAGCAGCAAGAAGTAGTGTCTCATGTAATAATAAAATAAAAAACAAAAAGAAATACTTAAAAAATAACGGCTTTGCTATATAAAGCACAATGCAACCAACAAACAACAAACGAAAACCAAAAGTTGGCAACACTAACTGCAGCACACAGGCATTCATCACTCACACGCACACCATTTCAAAGCAAGAATGAAACAGAAAAAATTTGTAACACACAAATGCATCAACATTAACTCAAAGAGAAAAATTGAAAATTCAAAATGAAACAAAGTAAAATGAAACAAAAGCAAAGAGAAACTGAAAAAATAAAAAAAAGAGATTTTTTGAATAGGAATGTTAATTTCTCCAACACAAATAGAAACTACATACTAAACTCTTACACTCTCTCGTTGCTCTCTATACTAGGAATTTAATAATAAAAAGGAAAAGTTAAGAAGGCATTAACCGCTGCTATTATATTCTTTTTTTTCTTTCATTTGCAAAAGCAAACGAAGGAAAATAAAAAGAAACCAACAATGACGCTGCTAACAGAGACGCAAACGTTGACATTCTTCTTTTCTTGCTGTTGTTGTTAATTTTCAGCAAAATACCGTATAAAAACAAAAACTACTTAATGGCATATTCATTGAATGGTGGTGGTATGGTATGGTATGTGCATGAGTGGCGGCCAGACAGTTTTTTTTTGGTATTGAGTACAAGAAAAACATCAACAAAAACATAATTTTTTTTTTCTATGTTAACATAAAAAAAGAAGAGGAGCAGCAGACACAATTTATTTTTGTTTTATTTTCGTTTCGTTTGTATGCAGTAGTATATTTCTGCGTTGCGTAGTTTTTTGTTATTTGCATTATTGTTGCCTATGTAGCGGTTATTTATGAACTAAATTTGATCTTTTAGTTATGAAGTGTGAAACAAGTTATTTTATAAATGATCTGATAAAGCAAGGATCTAAAGAAAAAGAAAATTGCGGGAAAGTATTAAAGGCTGTGAGGTGTTTCATAACAAACTATACACAAACAGATCAAAATCAATTCAAGCTGGAAAAAAAAAACCAAAATTCAGAGTGTAAAATGCCTTGATCGTGGCATAATTAAACAGAAATATCTGCCGAAATTGTATCATTAGAAAAACGATGTACAAGATTTCATGTAGATACCATGATTAGATTTAAAAAAAATGGCTTTTTAATGATAATTTCATATGTGAGAAGCCATATATCTAGATAGAAGGTATAAATAATACTGAAAAAAAGTAGAAAAATTAAATAAATAAATAAAAGCAAATACAATACATACTACTATAGAATAAATAAATAAAATCTTTAAAAAATAATGCACATAAATATCTAAACAAATTAAATAAAACAAAAGATTTAAAAATAAACACTCTTAATCGCTTTAATATCACTCATGCTGCTCTTTATTGCTTCTGGAATAAAGTTGGCACCATTGCTCTCTTAATTTTTTTTTTAATGAAAATATCCTAATTTTAAACATGCATAACTTGGCATCACTGAATTTTTTTCTTATTGTTTTGCAGAGGAGATGGGATGTAAGAAACAAACAAACAACAAAAATTTTGAAAAATTGTTCCGAAAACATTGTTGTTTGTGTGCGTGTGAGTGCGTATGCTTGAAAATTATTTTTTATTTTGTACAGTAAAATTAAAGAGAGGCGGTAAAACTAAACATGTATACAGTAAATGAGTCGATGATGTTAAAAAAAAAAAACAAAATCAGACAAGTTAGCAGCACATAAAGACAGACGCAACACTAACAACAACTACAATAAAAAAAAAACCAAACTCAGACAGCAATTGCAGACGTCGGGGCGTAATTTATTGACCATATTGAAATAAATTTTTTTTTTATTTTCAAGTAGAGGATTTTTTTTCTTGTTAGAGGAAGTATGCAATACCGTAGAAGAAGAGAATGAAAAGAAGTGGGGAGAAGCGCAATGGCATAGAAATGTAGAAGGAAAAAAGACAACAGAATGGAAAAAAAAAAATTTTTTTTTGTTTGTATGATGATGATGACTGGCTTTGGTTGCGTATAGTCGATATGTGTATGCGTATATGAATGAGTGTGTGGTGTGGAGAGTGGTGTATATTTGTGTTGTATTTGAAAATTATAAATGGGGGAAAATGGTAAAATAGAGGATATAGAAGAAATTCTTTACAAGGAGGGTAGGGTAGGGTACAAAAGAATAGAATGCCACCAACAAACCAATCAATTATTTCTTTTATAATTTTTATCTTTTCTTAAAATTTTATGAAGGACTTACTTTTTTTTTTAGAAGGAAATCGAAATATCTGCCTTTAAATAAAAGAACTTTCACGAACGGAATTTTCAAATGTTTTTTGTAGGTAGTAGATAGGTATGTAAGCGTAATACACAATTTCAAAGAGGAAAATTTATAAAACTTTATTGCGTAGTTTTCTTTTCTTTTATTTCTTTTGCTTTTCAACACCTAATGTTCAGAAAAAAAATTAGTTTGTTTTTGCTTTGATTTATTATTTCATTTCCAACAATTTTTTTTTTGTGTTTTTTTCATTTAATTTTCTCACGACAGTTTCTTCACTTCAATGAATGATATTTTTTTCTTCTTCTGAATTTTGTTTGTATTTAAAACTCTACCCGTTATTCGAAGAAATATAAAAAAAAATTGTGTATTGAAAAAGAAACAAAAAGATGTTTTTTTTCTTCTTCTTTTACTTATTTTTTTGGTAAAACAACACACGACGACGTTACAATAGAAATAACGTTATCACCACAAAACGTACGTGCAGATGTATCGGGAGTTCGATTCAAACGAATTTCTAGACGAGCAAAACATTTTAAAGCAACCGCGAGCAAATATTTTCAAAACTCACTTAACACTCTATACAAAAACAAATGCACGTTCCATTCCGTAATAATTTCCTGCTCTCTCTCAGCTTATGAAGCAAAGAGTGAAGTATTGTTTTTTTCTTGTTGTTATTTCTCACTCGCTCTAACTCAAACTCTCTTGCATGTTTAGTTACTCTTATTTAGTAAGATTTTTATACCCCTTAAATGAAGTTGCCACATTTTATTTCTTTTATTTATAATTTTAATAACAAAATTCCTTCTCTCTCTCTCTTATAATGTTATTCGCTCAATAGTTCATTGTACTAAAATTTACTGCAAAGTAAATTTACTTTGCTGCTGCCACAGCCTTTGCTGGCAGCAATGTCTATGCCTTTAATTTTGTTTTGTTTTCAATGTACATTTTTTTAGTCGTCCCCCTTCTTCGGCAAATTTTATTTCACGTACAGTGTTGCCATTTTAGCAATTTTAAATGGTATGAATTATAGGCCGGCGTAAAGCGTAAACGTGTTAAACACAATGAAAACATTCTAATGGCGAACGTTTCTTTGAATGATTTGCCAGGGGAGAGGCAAATACCGGCATACACCTATGCCATATCAAGTAGGGTGGGTTGTTAGGCAATATTGCAAGCTAAGTTTGATGTGAGACTTTTACCGCACAGTAATTGAGCCATTGTTCAGGGCTTAATAACTCGATATAATAGGTATTGATCTGTTTACCGAAATGAATGTGTAAATACATACATGTGAAGTCGCCGTGACCTAGTAGGTAGTGTGTTGGCTTATTAGACGAAAGGCCCGAGTTCGAAATCCAGGTCTAGACATCAAAACGAAAATATGAAAATACTTTTTCGGCGACTTCCTCTCAGCAGATTTCTGGCAAAAACTCTGAGAGTAAAAATTGCCATGAAATGCTTCTCAAAAAATGTGTCGTTCGGAGTAGACTTTAAACTGTAGGTCCCGTCACTCATGTATAAAATTAACGCACAGAACATAAGTGGTGTGAGAAGCTAAGACGTTGTACAATGGGTCAATTCGACCACCGAGTACTGTACTTGTCAGAATTGACAAGTACACGTCCTCTAACCTAATTTTGAGTTCACATCCTTTAGGATAAGGAATGATTTAAGTGGTGTCCTACAAGCCCCCGTGTCTGCCATTCATAACGTTATAAGTTGGCTAAGGTACTACCTAAAGCACATTGCACGTTACGACAACCCGAATTTGACATAAGCTTTGAATAAATTTAAAAGTTTTTACGACAACCGTCTCAGTTAAGAAATTCGGAATACAGTAAGACCCCGCTAACGCGTGGGATACATGCCAATAAGTTCCAACGCTAAAGGAAAAAGCGTTAAATGACGAAACTTAACACGTACATATGTATACACCTAGTAACGTTGATGACAACTAATAAATCAATTGAGACGCAGGAAAAATGTGTTCGTGCTGCGATTGCGACTTCGGAAAATACTGTTGGAATCTTTTTTCTGAACAGGCTAACAATAGAGCTTTGAAAAAGATAAATACACTAATAATCCGGTATGCGTCACCTGGTTCTGCGTCTGCTTCCAAGTTGCGTCTTTTCAAAATTTCTGTGATTTCGAAGTTGCGTCGTTTTCCTTTCAGTTTGCGTCACATGTTTCAAAGTTGCGTCGTTAGTGCTTCGATTTGCATCGTTAATATGAAAATGGTTGTACAGAGCGAAAACAGAAAAAGGGGATTTCCGGTTTAATGCAAATTCAAAATTGTGTCTTTTTAAAATTTCTGTGACTTCGAAGTTACGTCGTTTTTGTTTCAGTTTGCGTCGTTAATTTGAAAATGTTTGTACAAAGCTAAAACAGAAAAAGGGGATTTCCCGTTTAAGTTGAATGTATTTATGTTGCCTGATGGTTGCAAGTTGTAGGTCGTTAGTAAATTAAATAGTTTTTATTAAAAAAACTTACTTTTTTCGTCTAAAATTCTGAATCTCGGAACCAATTAAATGAAAAGCAATACAAATGTATGGAAAACGGTGGCTTCGTTTTTCGTCACGTTTCTTCAGGCACTATTAGCGACGCAAACAGGGGTATTAGTGTAGTATAAAACGCCGCTACATATTGCACACCGCTTTTGGTTAGTGCATTGCCGTTTCATTTGCATCCCCGTAATACTGAGAAAGCGTTAAGCGGGGTCTTACTGTATTTCTAAATAAAAATCACAAGACATTCGACTTTCGCCCTTTGCTGTAGGTAAGACTAATACATACCTTGGCAACACTGGTTGTGATATATCACTAAGTAAAGGAAAATAAGAAAAAAGTATAAACCAAGCAAAAACGCAATTGTGGCTTAAAAAACATTAACACATCCAGTGCCAGTCAGCCTGCCAGAGTGTACATTATTATACGTACGTAGTTTTCCTTGTTTTTTTTTCTTTACGTTCTTACCACCACCCTAAGATTTGAGAGATTGGCTTTGCAAACAAACGGCGAAAAAGGAAAAAATTTTATGTACAAGAAGAAAGGAAGAAAGAACATTTTATCACATAAATATTTGAGAAATGAGGATATGTTTTATGCACATACATACATACATAAAAAAGGAACAAAAGAAAAGAAAAAAAAAACGAACGAACTTACGAGACGACGGTCAAGGACACGCCCAGTAAAAAGATGTTGTCAAGACAGAGAATTTTCTTTGGAAAACTGTGAGATTTAGAACAGATTTCAATGGATTTCTTAGAATTTTCCCACAATTCTCTTTCTTATAATAAATTTTCTTTTCATTTCAAGACATTGAAAGACAGTTTTACTAAATTATTTAAGCCTAAAAGTATACCTAATACGAATATTTAGTAGGAATATTCTGGATGCTTGTCCTGTTTACAATAAGCAAGAATATTCAACGATACTTTCAATTAAAACCCCGCTTTCATTCAAATTATTGGGCATAAAACTTAATTCCATTCGTTTTTAATAACAAATTCACGAAATTGTCAGCCAGATACTATACAGTATTCCCTCGATTTATGTCGTAGAATGTTCCGGAAAAAGACGACGTAAATCGAAACGACATTTATCGATAAATCGATGCATTTATTACATTTTACAAAAAAAAAAAACTAAAATAATTAAATTTTATTCTATGTATTGAATTTATTTTAAAAGGGAAGTCCCCTGATTTTGTTTATAAACAACGTAAGGCGACGTAAATCGAAGTTTAAGGGAACAAAATTTTTGACGACGTTAATCGAAACAACGTAAATCGAAGGAATACTGTAATCCCAAGCTTACCCATTTGGATTTAGGTAATTGTTCCGTTGTAATATACACTCAGCCACAAAAGTATACATACGGTTAATAAATTTCAGAAATTATTTTGTATCAAATCCGATTTCATTGAAAATCTTTATAATTGTCTGATAACTTTCCTCGATTTTAAGACGGTTTTTTGCATTGGTTCAGAAATTTGTTAATCGTATGTGTGTATACTTTTGTGGGCCAGTGTATACAGCAAGTACTTTCAAGTTCTTAAAACTCAAGAGGCTCTCTTTTCGTTTATTATTCGTTTTAGTTTATTAAACTGATTATTAAAATAAGTTTATTCTCCCTAATATAATAAATTTCAGAAATTATTTTGTATCAAATCCGATTTCATTGAAAATCTGTATAATTGTCTGATAACTTTCCTCGATTTTAAGACGGTTTTTTGCATTGGTTCAGAAATTTGTTAATGGTATGTGTGTATACTTTTGTGGGCCAGTGTATACAGCAAGTACTTTCAAGTTCTTAAAACTCAAGAGGCTCTCTTTTCGTTTATTATTCGTTTTAGTTTATTAAACTGATTATTAAAATAAGTTTATTCTCCCTATCCTACTTCCTCTACTTTTTCCCTATCTCCCCTTCTATTATCCTCTCGCTTTTAAGACAATATGTCAACTGAACCACCGAGTACTGTACTTGCCTCAATTGCCAAGCACACGTTCCCTAACCTAAGCCTGCAAATAAACTTGCAACGTGAGCGAACAAATTAGAAATTGTAACGAACTTGTAAAGTCTGATCTGAAGTTTAGAATATCGGACAGCACAGCAAAGAAAAATTCTAGTCAAATATCATTCTCTTGGCTTGGACAATGCAGAACAGTGCGAGAAAAGGTAAACCAAAGTTGTTGTAAGACAAAATTCTAACTCGATCATCGGCAAGCATGGGTAGGTGCAGTCCCCTTAAAAATTAGTGGGTGTAGAGACTTTTACGATCAGGTCAGGTCGGGTCGTAGTGGTAGCTCTGATATCACAAAGCTCACTTGAGCACGCATGGCGGCCCGTTGTGATGCCACGGGTGAAACGCAGTCTCTGTACTAACCAAGTTCCGCCAAATCAGGGAAAGGAAGAAGTTGGTCAGCGCAAGGGCTGCACACTTTTATGATCACAAAGTGGCAACTTATTATCTAGGCTATCAGAGAATAGTTACTAAAAGGCCTTATGTGAGCAGATAATGAGGACCAGACAATAACGATTACGAGGTTTTTATGACGTAAAAGGAGAAGTTGCGCATTAATTGGCAACTTTAGGCTCTGCTTTGAAAGTAATGACAGAAGAGAGGTCAGTAAAACCTCAATATACTTCCTCTACGAAACAATTGACACTAAAAGTGCAATTCCTTCACCTATCCAGCATGTGGACTACATCTTTATACATCGTGTTGCCACCTTATAACCAAAATTCAAATCTACAAGTACAAAACTAATGGCAATTATGAGTGGAAGGGAGATAAGATCTATAATAGATCTTTAGCTAAAGCTTTAGCATATAAAACAGGGATTTCACTGATTTCGTTAGATTCTGTGAATAGGAAGAGGAAGGTTAGCTTCGTGATAGGGCGAGCCGTGGAAGAGGTAGGTGTAGGAAGAGGAAAATATGAATCATATTTTATGTGTAGGCAGAAACGTTTAATTAATTACAGTCCGGTCACGACTATTCCGGATAATCCGATTTTCCCGGTTAACTGAGGTAATACTTTAGGCGTATTTTGACGTAAGTTTTTTAAGGATACCAGACAACTGATTTTGTTCATTACCGATCCCAGATCATTGATGTTCCCGGTTAATCGAAACACGGATAATCGATGCTCAATTGTAGTTTGTTGAAGAAATGGTAGAGACTGAAGAACTGTTATTTTGGGAATCTAATAGGGTGGGTTTGTAAACAAAATCAATTGGCTAGGCGGGTGGGTTTCATCTAACTTTACCTAATGTGAGTTGCCAACTGTAATATCTGAATTGCAAACTTAAATTTGTAATCAATTGAATGCAATTGTAATCCATTTCTTGCTTGAACAACAAAAGGGAGAGAGAAGCCGGTAAATTTTTAATGAAGATTTCCCTTTCTAACCGGAAATTCTTTTTGGCTGTCTCCCATTTTAATTACATTTATGCAATAATAATAAAAAAACAACAAAAAAGGAAAACGAGGTCAACGCTTAACATTTCTTAATCAGCATACACCACCACACACCACACTTCGTGTTGAACTTTTTTTTAGTGGACCATTTCATATAGTATTTGCAATAATTACAATTTTTTATTATTGTTGTTGTTGTTGAGAAATGCAGAAATGCATGCAACCAATAACGAACCAACTGTTGTTGTTGGTTGTTCCTCTGGCTATGTACGTCCAAATGTATGTATATTGCTGTTGCACTTCAGGAAGTTCATGTACATAAACGAAGAGGGCGTTTTACGTACGTACTAAATTACATTAACAACAACAACAACAACAGTAGTAAAGCAAATGATGTAAAACAAACAGAAAAAAAAAATATTTTAAAAACAAAACATATGCAACATTCTATACAAAACAAAATAAAAAAATGGCAAAAGAAAAGAAATGAAAATAAATATGAAAGAAAAACGAGATCAACAACAACGCCAACACGTCATTGACATATTGCCACAGTGTTTACAATAATAATAATATTAACAGCAACAGTAACAACAACATTAAAAAAAAAAATAAAGTATGTATACACAATATTTATTAATAAAAAAAAAGAATAAGACCCACAAGAAAAAGAAGCAAAAACAGCAACAGCAACAGCTACGACAACAAATACCTCACACACCAGCACCACCACTACCGCCATCAGAAGTAACATTAATATTAACAGCAGACGCCAAACCAATATAGAAGTAGTAGAGTGTGTATACAAGAAGGGGGGGTGAGTTAAAAAGAGGAGACAAATGTGTAACATTGATGTTTTAAATGAATGAAAACATTGTTGTATACAGTCTCTACATCCATATATGTGATGAGTAAAGTAACGGTATACAAATGTATAAATATTTCAATATGCAAAATACTAACTTACAATACAAATGCATGCAGTCAGTCAGTATACCAAGTCAGTCAGTCTATACATGCATACACAACATGTGAATCGTTTCCACTCCACTCCTCCCCTCCTTGACATTTTTATTATTTTGCTTTTGTATTTTTTACAATTTGGTTTATGTGTGCGTTTTTTTTTTTGTTTCTTTTTTTCAAAGGAAATGCATTGGAATGTACATCATCATAGTTTGTATTGCATGTATGTACGTAAAAAATTGAAAAATCTCAGAGACATTTTATTGTTGCTGCTACTGCTGCTGCTGCTACACATATCCATGCATACATACAAAGTATAAAAAGAAAATATGTCATGTTTAAGAACGGAAGTATTACTTTATGAATTATTTGTACTGTTGTAAATTTATTAGTTTATTATGTATGTGTGAGTGTGTGTGTGTGGTTATTTTTTATTGTTACTGCTGGTTGTTATAGCCTCTTTTGACAATATGCCATACAATTTTCTTTTCTTTATCCATAAAATTTGCAATCACCAGTAAGTAAGTATTCGATGACAATGTATCATTAAAAAAAACATCATGTTCTATTATTAAAAAAAATAATAATAAATTAAATAATAAAAAGAGCAATAAAATGGAATACAAGTCCATAAGTTTATATTTACACATCCTTTTTAATTCTGAGTAAAATTAAATTTCCTTCGAAAGGACAACTGGAATCATAAAATTCCTCAAGTATAGTTACAAAGGCTATATAGAATATAATTAGTGGGTACATCAGTAACCCGAAGTTGTTTTGTTGTCTTAAACCATTCTTTTAAAAGCAAATAAATCGTTTTTACGTAGGTAGTGCGTAAAGTTATAAATAACTTTAATTATTTTGAAAAAAATTTACTTTAACCTAACCTAACCTGAAAAAATAAAGTTAAAGCACAAATTCTTTGAAATAGCCAAGTCATGAACCTGTCTATAATCTTTTCTAATGCATAATTAAAATAAAATTATTTTTTGGTTTAAAAGTACAATAATATTCACTTCCGCTGATATATAGGTTAGGTTAGAGGACGTGCACCTGTCGGTCAAGACAAGCACAGTACCCGGAGGTCGAAATTGACCCCTATGTATATTGTCCTTAGGGGAGGACGGAAATAGAGGATATAGGAATGTAGGTAAGGGGAGGGAGAATGGGAAACGGAGGAATTACATGTAAAGAAACAGACACAAAACAAAAGAGGTTGAGAGTGCGACTACACTTATAAAGCCCTAGCACCTCTCAACGAACCCAAGTTGCTAATGAATCTGTGGAGAGCCTTGATGTCGGCTCTCGACACAGAACTCAAGTTCTCAAAGAAGGCCCTGCCAAAGGTCCTCAACCTTAACCTACCAAGGGCTGGGCAGTTGCAGAGGAGATGTTCTGGTGTAACAGAAACACAAAAAGCCAGTTATATGAGGCTTTGAATGCAAGAAATGACCATAAATTAAAACTTGATGGCTTGAGGCCATTCTTTTCCAAAGTCTGTTTGAAAATTCTATGTCATTTATAAGAAAACATGCTATTCAGTTTGAACTGAATGAAATAAATTATTGCGCTAGCCCAGCAAAGAATCTTTACTGACCACTCCTGGTTGGAGGTATTCTTTTCACAAACCATCTAACTTAGAGCTTTAGCCAATCAACCAATTTATTAACACATTCGCTGCCAAGCCTAAATTATATGAAGTCATTGCCATTGCCCGTTTTTTGAGTGTTATTGTTCAGCAAAACCCTGTTATTTCTTGGTAGGAGCATATATATTATCATACATAATCATTTACAAGCAGAAACGAGTATACTCGTCATTGGCAATAGGAAGGTAGAAAGACTTGATATCCTTTTTCGAATTTACTTACGTTTGAAAATGGAATAAAACGAGTCATATTGCGACAATTGGCAACACTTAGAAATTCACTATTGTCGATTGGAAAATAGTGTTGCTAATTCAAAAGCCTGCATATTATAATATATTGAAAGTAGGACGAGTATACTCGTCTTTGACCGGGTATCCCGCATTGCCTGTTTTCTGGTATCCGGGTATAACTAACTACATACCATAAATTAATTTATTAACGCATTCACTGGCACGGACGAGTATACTCGTCTTGACAATGCGGGATACCCGGTCAAAGACGATTATACTCGTCCTTGGCAGCGAATGCGTTAATAAATTAATTTATGGTAGTTAGTTACACCACGATACCAGAATGACCCTGTATTCCACACAAAAAAGACAATAAAAACAATAAGATAGAAATATACAATAAAATTGAAGAAGAAACCGGAAAGAAAGGAAGCATAGAGAAACTCTCAATGTTAGAAATGCTAACAGAATCTAACTTGCCAAACCCATTAAAGAAACCACGGTCAAAAATCTTGAGTCTTTGAAGGAAACCACTTCCGACAAAAATCTTATCAAGATTTCCTTCCCAATTTAAAGGTACATTTCGGTTTGGAAAGACCCCACTTAAATTGTAAAACCCTGCAGATGCTGGCATCTCCAGTTAAGCGAAATTTCTGAGGAGATCTATTTAAATATTCCTATACTCGGCAATAAAACCGATTGTTAAACTGCTATAGAGACTCGAAAATTTAATAAGTGTATTTAAACTACGTTTGTAACAAGTGTATTGTATATTTGAAGGGCTTTTTCTTTAACTATTTACATATTTTAGTTAATAATATCAAAAATTAAAAATAGTTTTCTGTTTATTATACAATATTTTGTGTAAAAATTTTAAACCAAAGCCGCATAAACATATAATTTAACAGAGTTTGTCTTACAACGTTATAATTATTTAATCTCGTCATATTAATGGTGTACGTTTACTTAAATTATTTTAAAATTTTTAAATATAATCAAGAAATCAAAGCATAAAAATTAAAAAAATAAAATTCTCTATACATACCTCTCTCTTTTTACCCATTTGTAATATAAAAATTTATAAAGATAAAATTGATGTCAAGTATTGTTCTAATACAGCCTGAGCCAAAGTAGCACCATTTTCTATAGCCAAAGAGTACGCTGTATCGCCATTCTCATTAGCTGCAGACATATCAGGGTCTTTGGATAAAAGTTCATTACATGTATGCGGATGATTGCCAGCAGCAGCATACATTAATGCTGTATTACCCACTATATCCATGCATTTGTAATTGGCTCCTCTTTCGAGTAATAAACGTACAATCTCATGATGACCACCCGATGCGGCCAATAGTAAAGGTGTTACCATTTCTGGTGCCTCTTCATTGATATTTACACCGGCCTCAATCAAACATTGGACTGTCGCCAATTGGCCATAATAACAGGCCCAATGTAAAGCTGTAAAACCCATACTATCTTTTTCATCAATATTTGTAATTTTCTGTTGATTAATCTGCTCTTCTGTTACCTCACCCTGACCAGCTCTTTCATGAAACGATAGTTTCACTTCTACGGGACAAAATGTCGCTTCTGTGTTACCTCTCTGGAGATTTGTTAGGACCTTAGCTTGAGGTCTATAGGGTAAAAAGGCAGATTTATGTTTACCCGTTGCTGAGCCAGTTGTTGGATCATGTAAAAAACTAGACGAATGTAAAGAATTCGGTGTGGATAATGGCGTTGATGTTGTGGTTGGCGATGGTGTATCAGTATGCCTTTGGGATTCTTGACTATTGGCCGGTGGTGGAGAGTGTGGTTGCATTTTGTCTAAGCTAGAAATATAAAATGAATGAACATTTCAAGGACTAAATATGCAAATTTTTCTTTTTCTATTTAGGAATGCAATTAGTTCCCTAAAGAAAGTGCACTTTATTCACATCTAAGACTGTCCAAGAATGCTGATATTTGATCAGGCTCCTGGACACGGTGTATTAACAAAAATGTGGACATGATATGAGATTGACACTGATCTACAGAGCAGCAAAAGGTTGATCTAACCCAAACTTTATTAAATTCAAGGAAAACGAAACAGATCTGGCTGAATATGGATATATGCCAAACAAAATTTGCATTAAACGTGACCAAATTTCATCCTAGGAACCCCAGAGCAGTTATAATGGGTTACTAGCGAATGGCTTGACCTACCCGTAGACTTGGAAAACCCCACAACGAACTTTGCTGAAACTGTAACAACGAAGAATAACAAGAAAAAACAAAACATCTTCTCTTAAGAGCTTCTGGGAGTTGGGATTAAACAGGAATTCTTACCTTCATAATACTATTAGCATGGCTGAGATAGGAGTGGTTCTATCAGAGTCTTATTGGACCCAAGTAAACCATGAATGAAGATTCAAACTAACCTCACAAAATTTAACGTTACAAAAATGCATCAACATTATTAGGTTAGGTTAGAGGACGTGTACTTGTCAATTCTGACAAGAACAGTACTCGGTGGTCGAATTGACCCATCGTACAACGTCCTAGCTTCTCACACCACTTTTGTTGTGTGCGTTAATTTTATACATGAGTGGCGGGACCTACCGTTTAAAGTCGACTCCGAACGACAGATTTTTTAGAAATTTTTCATGGCAATTTTTACTCTGAGTCTTTGCCAGAAATCTGCTGAGAAGAAATCGCCGAAGAAATATTTTTTCGTTTTGATGTCTGACCTGTGAAGATTCAAACTAACCTCACAAATTTTAACGTTACAAAAATGCATCACCATTATTATTTATTTATAAAAAAAACAAAACAAAAAAATAAAAACTTTCATTCATATCCTCTCTTTAATCATTATTTTGATAAAAATCTTAAGTTTATTTAATCTGGCAATGCTTGATTACTATTTTTTTCTTTTGTTCATTTCCCTTATCTACTATGATTTCGCTTACATTTCCATACAAGACCACACACAAACGCATTTTCTAACCTTATCACACACAAAAAAAAAAAAAACAACAACAACAAAACTTACCGGCTACAATCATTTTTGACCGATGATTTTGAGTTTGCCGGTGAGGAAGACATACTTTTTTTTTCTTGTTGTTTTTCTAGTCGCCTTTACATTAAAACCTTAACGCAGTAGTGTTTTTTTTTCTGTACTTGTGTATTTTTATTTCAAAGTGAATAAAAAACAACAACAACACAACTAAAAATGTTTCTTCTCTCTCTCTCTTTTATTCTCTTATTTCACAATGTTAATAACAGCAGATCCCCCTTCCACGTTTCTAACATTCTTGTTTCTTAATAAGTATTATAAGGGGAGACTTTTGGCTCGACGTTGGTCGTTTGACGGCGACTACTATAATTTCACCTGCAACATACACACGACACTCACAATACATCAACACAACACAATACATACTCTGTATACGTTATACGAACAGAATAGAATAGAAAAAAAATAAACACAAGCAAGAATTTAAGCAAAATGTGAATGAACTGCAAACGAAAGACAGCAAGACAAAGATAAAAAAAAGAAAACGAATTCACTGCTAAAAAAAAAAATTCGCGCACAAACATAAAAACACAGTCTGAGAGAGAGAAAAATATTGAGCACAAAAAACAAAAAAAAAAACTACGGTACGCAAAAATAACAGGAGTGGCATTTAGCAGCTATACATTTATAGTAAAAAAAAACTTTTAATACAAAAACAAAAAAGACAGAAACAGAACAAAGAAATGCTTTTTTTTCATATTTGTTGTTCTGTTTCATATTAACTTGTCGTCGTCGTTTGTTTTTTGTTGTTTTTACTACGCCTTTTTTGGAGAATACGGTTTTCGTTGTGTAAACAAGAATAAAAGAAAAAATGGCCGCCTTTAACATCATGCACATACAATATAAACCAAACCAAAAGAGACAAAATGAAGACGAGAAAAAAAATGTGTTTTTGCCAAAAGGGCGGTGAAATTTTTTTTCATTTTCATTTAATTTTTATCAAAACGAAAAACACTTGATATTTATTATTTTCTATTTTCACTTACCCGTTTTAATGTTATTTCTTCAAGTTATTTATTTAATTGAGGTGTATTATATTTTTTACTGATTTTTTTCACACAATTTGCGCAGCTTAAAATCCAAAATTTATTTTTGCGCGTATATACAACACACGAGAAGAGGAGAATAATTGGAATTTTTCTGCACATACAAAATAAGAATTTCTTACAATTCACCTCTTCCTCGTTTTTTTTTTGTTTCTTTTTGCCGTTTGTATATGTTTAGTTGTCAAATAAACCTACAACATGTTGCCATAAGCCCAAGTACTGTACTAGTACAAAATTTTATAAACATAAAAGTGTTGAGTTTAATCTGAAATGTAGCTGAAACACAGTGTTGCTATTTTTCGGCAACACAATGAATTTTGTTTAACAGTAAACATCAATTTCATTGAAATTAGGGAAATTCCTATAGAATTAAAGAAACATTTTAAATTTGCCTTTTGTACAAAAGGAAAAATATTAAAAGGGAAAATAATAAGTAAGCTTTTAGCTTAATATGTGGACTGTATTTTAGGGAAATAAATATGGGATTTTTTTTCAACATTTGCAGTTACGGCTAATATAATAGACTGGGTAATATTGTGTGGACTAAAGATTGAAAATTGGTTTTGCCTATGCTTAATTACTTAATTGGCCATAACAACCCGATTAATGGATTTCGGCCTGCTTTTTGCGCGCTTACACCAATTGGTCACACCAATCGATGACAGGGCTTCCTCGATTTGGTCCTTCCAACGGATACAAGGTCGTCTTCTTCGCCGACTTCCGCAGATCCCCGCATCAAATACTCGTCTCGCCGGAGCATCCTTCTCCATTCGAACAACATGACCGAGCCAGCTTGGCCGCGGGATATTAATACGCTGTACAACGTCCATGTCGTTTAGGGGCTTATACAGCTTATACTGTTGAATCGGATGCGAAAATCATCGCCAACTTGCACTGGACCGTAGATCTTATGTAGGACTTTTTCTCGAATACTCTCAAGACAGCTGCATCAGTTCTTAATAGGGTTCATGCTTCTGCGCCATAAAGAAGCACGGGTAGGATGAGGGTCTTGTAGAGTATTAGTTTCGTTTTGCGAGAGAGGTCTCTGCTACTCAATTGCCTATGCGACAACAAAATTTATATTTGAAGAAACAGGAAAAATAATTCGAGATAAATTTGTTTAATGCAGCGAAGCTATTGCTTAGTAAAGATCACTAGTTAAGAAGCTAAGTGAATTTTATATGTCTTGAACAAATTAATACAATAATTAAGTAGTAAGAACCCCGTCTGAAGCACAAATTAATTTTTCGGAAAAAACTTTATAATCTTTTAAATTCAAATCAAAATCAACGTACCCGTTACGTACTGTCTTAAATAACATTGTATTAGTTTAACATCTCTGAGTTTGAAATTCACCACACTAAGTGTATTTTAAGAAAATAGCAAAAGTAGCTTAGGCAACCCTTATCAAATATTCAATGCTGCTCAGTAGTCGTTTTTTGTTGTTAAGTTTTATGACATTAAATGAAAAAACAAAACGTTTTCAGCAAATTACTTATATTGCGTCCATGAATAACTAGAAAATTTTTAAAATTCCATTTTATTTATTTAATCGAACAAAATATTTGATTACGTCAATAATTTTCCATATTTTTGTTTGCTGTTGAAATTAGCGATTTATTATATTATTTAGTGCAAATTAACCACACTGTTCAACAGCTGGTTTGTTTTGCTTGACATTTCGCTAAGTGTTGGTGGTGCATTTCAAAACATTTTCACTTGAGAAAAAAAGGAAAATTAAAGAAATATTGGCTAAATATACAAAATGAATATACCCACTGGTATAGTTACACACACCAGACAGGTGCAAAGCTTGTATAAGAGAGCTTTGCGTAACTTGGAAGCTTGGTATGATCGTAGGTAAGCATAGAAATTAAAATCTCCTCAGGATCATAGGTTATGTAATTTGGAAATTTATGGCAAGAAAAATTTAAATTTCTTTTATTTTTAGAGAAATTTACCGCTATCGTGCTGTGCAAATGCGCCAGCGATTCGAAGAGAATCGCCAGGTGAACGATATGTCCAAAGCCGCTCAATTGTTGGCTGCTGGCGAACAAGAATTGTTTAATACCCAACATTACCAGCCCATCAAACGTAAGTGGCTATTTGTGAATCTGTTTTCATTTGGAATTTTGTAACACATAATCATTTCGTATTGCAGAGGCCAACAGCCCTGGTGGTTGTGCTTTTGAACGTGATGTTGAGCCACCAGATTGGATGTTAGACTATTGGCATCCTTTGGAAAAGGCTCAATATCCTGAATTCTTTGCCAAGCGTGAGCAACGCAAGAAGGAATATATGGCCTGGTGGGAGAAACAATACGGTAAACCTGATCCCAAGGATTTACATCATTAAACAGAGAGAGAGAGAGTGGGAAAGTGTAGAGGTTCCCGAAAAAATAAAACGATTTTTAGTTAAAATATGAAAATATTAAATAAAACACATGAAAACAAAACTAGGCAGATTGTTCAAATGGAGTGTGCAAGATATCCTTTAATGTATTTTATGACTGCCAAATATTAGCAATAAATTCGCTGCAGTGAAGCTTTTAATATATTTTTTTAGATAAATTTTCGGTCAGTCAATTATGTTTTTGATGGAAAATACCAGATAGCTTTTAGCGCTTTATTAGGTTTCTCTTTCTCTATTTATGTGCGGAGAAAATGCAATTTAAGAGGTTTGTTTGCTGGGAAACAATCCTATTTGGAACGACCAGCTGAATATCGAGTGATTCCTATACAATCGGAAATTCATTGAGATAAAATAGACAACGACAGAGCAAGAATTGAACCCTCTATTTCAAGTTTTACATACAGCTAGTACAAGTTATTACAATGATCTGTGACGGATAAGTAATTTGTAATAGGTTAGGTATTCATACGCAGTTTGTGAATAATGATTATCCCTGCAGATTTGTTGAAATGTTCGGCAATTACCAAATATCTGAGTTGTCTCCACAGTTTTTAAAACGGCTTGGCCAGTTATTGGTCACAATCCAGTGGCACGTAGTTCTTTTAAAAACATATCTCGAGACTACCGCTGTCTTAATCGGTTATGGAAAATAAAATATTACCATACTTTACGAAAAAACATATTTCCTAATCGCTAGGTTTTGTTAAATGACATAGCATAGCATAGCGTTTCTGTTCGATTACACGGCTCATAAGAAATGTAGATCTAAATGCCCTTCTTTGGGCTTTAGATAATATCTTAAATAGCCTCATTAGAAGTATAGACCGCATTTAGGCTACAAATAAAAGGCATAAATAAGCATTTAATAATAAAGGGTAAACCAGCTTACGTTGCGTTATAAAGTCAACCCTTTCGATCATTGATTTGGAATCCCATTCGAGTGTTCAAACAAAATCAAATGCCCATCACCCAGCAAAAAATGCATTTTCTGTATTTTTTTATATTTTATTAAAAAAAATTATAAATATTAAAGTAATTCGAAATCTTATTTAATTCCTGTTGTACGATGCATAGTAAATAAAATTTACGAGTTCTGGCAAAACTATTGAACTAAAAAGATGGAAAACAATTCAAAACATTAAAATGCTTGGGTTTTACTGAAATATTTTTTGAACAAAAAACACAATTTATAAAAAATGTATTATAAGGAGCTGTTGGTTGTTCTTGTTATTGTTGTTGTTAATGGAAGGAGAGTTCTAAAGACTATTGCCATTTCAATTCATTAGACTTTAAGCTCTTTCAATTGTTTGTTTTTTTTCCTTTTTTTATTTTAAACTAAACAAATTTAATATCTATTCGGCCTCTAGACGTGGACGTTTTTTACAACTGTTGCCAGTGCCATTAGCAGAACTGGCACCCTCTCCAGCATGATCACGTTTTTTTGGCAGAATTTTCTTATCCCATTGCTGTGTCAAATAGCGCAGCAGTACGGAACGTTTATCCAAAACTATATGCTGTTCCGAGGGATAATCTTCAGTGGGTAGATAAACGGATGGTCGTTTTTGTGATGTGCGCATTGCCTGCTCCGTATTGAATTGTGAAAAGTTATCGGCGTTATGGCATGGCAAACCCTTAATGAAATCTGTTACAGACATTTTACTCCAGCCTTTGATTATTAAGTCGTTTAGTTGAATATATTTAATAATTAATGTTTAAAATTAATTCCAAATCGAATTTTTTTACGCACACACCAGCTGCTTATTGGATGCTGTTGATGTTGCCTTTTAACTTCTGTAATTTGTCTGCGTGCAGTAATAATTTAGTAGAGTTGTTATGAATTTATTGTGTATTAAATAGATTAATTTTGTATAGTTTTATGCTTAATTTTGTCTATTATTTAAGATTTCCTTTTTAACTTTAATAAAATTTTTTGGTTGTTCGTTCCCTTCAGCGTATTTGACGTTTAAGTAATTGTCTTTGTTGATTTTTCATTATTTGTTGCAATTTGCTATTGTACGAAAATTTGGCAGCACTGTTTATTGTTATCAAATCGGGGTTGCTAAATAACTTGAATAGAACAGGTGTAAGCCACTTTAAACTCAATTCCCAAATGGAAAAAATTTATTTATTATATTGCCAGTGGTATAAACCAACATATTTTTGATTCCAGTGTTTTAAAAGATTCCAATATAATATTAATCAGGCGAAAAAAGCATATTAAAGGAAACGAATCATTCAATATGGTACTTTTTTATAATCTAACGGTTTTGTATTATGTCTCGCCATTTCCTTAGACTTGGCAGTACTTTTATAAAACTGTGCTACCATAAAATCAGTATTGACACTTCCCTCCAGTTTCGTGCTTCATAAAATAAAAAGTAATTGTGAAAATAAATTAAAAAGTTATATTTGTGTATAAAATCTATGTGGTAGCAAATAGATACAACAAATTTTTAGCAAATTGTACAATTTCCGTGCCGCCTAATTTAGAAATGCCATAAACACGATCCACAAATGTAATGGGAACTTCGCCCACCGAGTAGCCATGTTGTCTGGCGCGTACTAACATTTCCATTTGGAAAACATAGCCCTTAGAGACACAGCTAGCAATGCACTTTTCCAATACCTTTTTCTTATACAATCTAAAGGAGCCAGTCAAATCGGAAGCATTGGGGCGCAACAAAAGTTGAGACAAAAAGTTGGCACCACGAGAAATCAGTTTGCGCTTAAAATCCCAACCAAAAACACCGCCATCGCCTTTATACCGGGTACCGGACACAATATCGTAGTCGTGTTTCTTTTGCAGTTCGATAAATTCAGGTATAAATTTGGGCTAAACAAAACACAAAACAAAGAAAGCCTTTTAATACAATTATCTTAGTGTTTATAAAATTGGTACACATACATGATGACTTAAATCGGCGTCCATTATTATAATAAAATCACCTGTGGCATGTTGTATACCATGTATATAGGCTGTACCCAAACCCAATTTGGCCTTACGTGGCCTTAGCAAGATTTTATCTTCTCCATAGATTTTCTGTAAATCTTGGGCCACTTCCAAAGTACCATCTGGACTGCCATCATCAATAATAATCACTTCAAATTTGTAGCCACTAGTGTTGAAAGAAAACAAAAACAAACCCATTGGCTTACATTACACAAGTTGTTAATCATAATATTTCTTTGAATTTTACCTTTCATTCAGATATTTCATAATTAACCATATTATAATGGGTAAATTATCCTTTTCATTGTATGTGGGTAATAAAATGCTGTACTTATGTTCCATATTTAATGTAATTAATCTCCAAACAAATCCTTTCTTTAATTAATGGAATGCACAAGAATTGTTGATAAAAAAAAAACTGTGACGTGACGGCAGCTCCATCAACAGCTGTTTGTTTGGATTAATATCAGTGTTGGAAAATGGAAATTTTGAAATAGTAGTGAGCCGTCATATATAAAACAAAAACAGTTGATTCGAAACGTAAAGTCCCGTTTAGTCAAATGTTTTGAAATGGAAAATTACTGAAAAAAGTACTAAAGTACTGAATTTTTCAACACTGGTGGTTAAAACAGTTTATAATGTTAACAAGCGTGTCGGTTAATGCTTCCGCTAACAAAGGTGAAAATTACTTATTCTAGACACACCATTCACAATGTACATTGATCTATGATAATACAGTTTAGTTTCGAATAACGGCATATTGGCTTAATTTTTATTATTTGAACTGAAAACGGTAAAAGAATGTGCGAAGTACAAGCACAAGAATTGTTTATAAAAAAAATGTGACGTGACGACATCGGTACGGCTTTATCAACAACTGTTGGATTGTATTATCATTGTTGTTAAATTTGCGTAATGATGCCATACTATTGTGGAAAAATACTAGAATTGTTATACTTTTTGATACCTATATTAAAAAGAAACACTTTCGAAATGGAATGATGGTCTATTGGTTTTAGGAGAGATGAACGGTCTGAGGTCTGAAAGATGTTCTTTATATTCAAGGAATGATATTATATTTCGAATGAAATAGGTCTAAGACAATCAAAACTTTTCTTGGAAAATTGTAATGAGAATATCCATTAATAACCTCAGGTTAGTAACGGTCGAGATTAGGTCGCTGACGGGGATCTGGAACAGATCCCAGCCGGACTATTGCAGGGTATGTTGCGATGAGGAGGAGTTGTTGGAGACTGTCGAACATCTCCTCTGCAACTGCCCAGCCCTTGCTAGGTTGAGGACCCTTGGCAGGACCTTCTTTGAGAGCTTGAGTTCTGTGTCGAGAGCCGACATCAAGGCTCTCCACAGATTCATTAGCAGCTTGGGCTGGTTGTGAGGTGCTAGGGCTTCATAAGTGTAGTCGCACTCTCAACCTCTTTTGTTTTGTGTCTGTTTCTTTATATGTAATTCCTTCGTTTCCCATTCTCCCTCCCCTTCCCTAAATTCCTATATCCTCTATTTCCTTCCTCCCCTAAGGATAATGTACAATGGGTCAATTTCGACCTCCGGGTACTGTGCTTGTCTTGTTTGACAAGTGCACGTCCTCTAACCTAACCTAACCTGGGGTTAGTAACGGTTCTCTTGACAGGGTACTGGACCTGTAGTAGCTCATTCTGAATGGAGACGGCCTCGATCCCAACATGTAGATTCTATGATAAAAAGAATAATCATTAGAACATATTCTTGAAAGCATTAAGTAGAGGTACTGCATAGCTTCTAAGGATTTGATTTTTTGTAAGGAGAAGGCCTTAGCAATGGCTTCCTAATAAATGAAAACAAAAATTTCTTTCGATGATTTCTTTTCAATAGTCGGGCAAAAGCTTTGAAAATAACTAACTGAAATGAAAACGTTTCTCAAATCTGCATCACAGTTAATTTGGGTTCTATAAGCTACGGTTGTAATACCGATATTATCTATTTCGTTATAGCTCATGGTTTGTTAATAAATTCTGGGTGTCCCAGAAGTTTTTTAAGTGTTAGACAACGACTGAACTTGCATTATAGCTTCAGTAGAAGTCGTTTGTAGGTATTTCCCGTATACTGACGTGTGCATTCAAAGGCCAGAGTCTGGTTATTGTACCTATTATGGCATCAGATCTGTTTCTTGTTAATTCGTACACGGAATTATAACTTCATCGGTATGACTAAAATTTTCTATTCAACATTTTGGTCGACTTTTGTGGCACAGTGTAAATGTTTACCGCGCATGAGCTTGGCTAATATGTCAAAATAGTTGTTTGACAGTGGTGTAACTGTCATTTTGTATGCTGTAATATAACGGGGTTGTCTAGTAGTGATTATCCTGGCCAGTCGTAAGGAAATTGTGCATAAAAAAATTGAAAAAAAGAAGAAAATAAAAAGAAAATTTTTTGAAAAAGTAAAATTTAATAAAAAAAGTAAATTTAATTATTTTAAAAAATTACAAAAAAGGAAAGTGTATGATAAATTTAAAAGCCTATTTTAATAATTCAATCAAAATTATTCAATTAATTCATTAATTAATTACAATAAGTGGCAAATTAAAGAAAGAAAGCAAAGCAAAAGAAAATAGTGTGAGTGTTTCAGTCAACGGAATAAGAGAAAAATAAAATAAAAAAAAATAAAAAAAATAATAGAAGAAAAATCAAATTCCTTTACTTTTATAATCCTTCTTATGCTCAGCATGGCTAAAAAGATATCCTTTAATGTGGTGTTTGCTTCAGGTAAGTTTGTTTTCTTTTTGCTTATTTTTCTTAATTTTCGTTCAATGATTGTGTTTTCTTATGATAAATAATAAATTAAGATTTAATTTTATAGGCAGTACATGGTATATTGGCTTTAAGGTCATATGGATGAATTGGGTCTTATGGCCTGGCCCTACCTTTGTTGAATTTTGGTGTTTTTAAGTTGTTATCATCATTTCAATTGTTATTGTTATTTTTACTGTTGTTGTTGTTGTTGTATTGTTTTTAAAGTACTTGAGAAATCGATAAATCTCAGTCTGTATGAAAGGTTTTCAACGCAAAATCAAAAAAAGAAAAAAACGTTTCCTTTAGATTAAAAGTTTTTATACACTCAACGCAATTGTAAGACTAAGGATGTATTTAAAATGCCTGCATCAAGTTGATATTGTACGATGTTGCAAGTTGAAAAAGCCAACATTTTTGTGATTTTTACAAATTAACACCTTTTTGTTTTGTAGCTTATAAGGGTTGTTGCAATCAGCAGTTACAAACACGTGCATAATTCACAGCAGGGATTTAGTTCCCATGGGGTTTAAATTCTATTTACGTACATACATACAAATACAGTCAAGCCTCCTCTAACGCGATACTCTTAGAACGTGGTTTCCGTCCAACAACATCGTATAAGTTGCTTCCGCACAGCCTATAACTAGATATTCTAAAGGCCTTTAAATTTAGGTAAAGTGAACTTTAAAGTCACCTTTAACGTATTTTCATTATTACAGCTTGCAGATGACATAAAGTTAACTTTTTAAAATAATATGGCACTGCCGGATAAATGTCGATAAACCTGCTCAATTAAAAATTTTTTTTAACACACTGGCAACTCTGGGCTTCGTTTTTTTTGTTGTATATGTTCATTTTTATATTTGAAGTTGCCATATTGAAAATAATATATAAACTTAACTTTAAAAGTTACCAGTAGAATGATCCTCTTTTTAGCTTAACGCTCAATTCTACCATATTGTACGCTTACAGTAATGAAAAACAATTCATCTGCCCGTTAAAATCCTCCCTTTAGTTAACGACAAGTTGTAGTAATAGCCCTAAGGGCCATTATTACAACTTACCTTTAAAGTTGTCGATAGTTAAAGGTACCTTTAGCAAAAGTGAACGGCAAAGTTACCTTTAACTTATTTTGGTTATTACAACTTACCGATAAAACAAAATTAACTTTTTCAAAAATATGGCAGTGCCACAACGCAGTGCAAAAGGAAAACTTCGTTTTGGTTGTTGTATATGCTAATTTTGTTTAAATTTGAAATTGCCACATCGAAAATAGTATATGATATAGTAAGTTCAAACAGAAAGTGACCTTTAAATGTTAAAGGTAGGGGACGTAATGGGGACGAGCCCTCCGCGGTCGGGTGAGGGTGGGTTAGTGTGTGGCCGGGGGACGTTCGAATAAAAAAAGGATGATTTCCCTTTAGCTTATCGGTCACTTCTATCTTATTGGGTACTCGTAATAATGAAAAACAATTTATCTCTCCGTTAAAATCCTCCCTTTTGTTAAAGGTAAGTTATAATAATGGGCCTAAGAGTGTTTAATATCAGTTTTATTATTGACGTTTAAGCAGAGCCCAGATTTATAAGCAACATGTTTATATAGATATGTCAGCTTATCTCATAGTCGTCTACTTCATGGGTTTAAGTCAACTCAGAGCTTTTTCACAGTACATACGTTTTGTTGGTTGTCGATTAAGCCTATCTAAAAATTTTTCGGCAATACTCTTGTCTGACAGTAAGGATGAATGTACGAAAATTACATAATATTGCAAAAATCTTTCTTATTTTTGTTGGAAAACAGTCTTATAGATTAGTTTTTATTATATTTTTTAATCAATCCTTATATGAACTCTTTAATTCAATAAAATAATAATTTGTAATTTATCTTGCCTTGGTCTCCATATAACGATGATGTGAATTGTACTAATTCCGAGGTTCTTATAGCGCCGTTTCCATATAACGCGGTAGACGGTTTCCATAGAATGCACAAATTAGCCGGGATTGTACGGTTAAATCTGACGTTCTTATAGCGCGGTTTCTATACAATGCGTTATAAGAGGGTTGACTGTATACATGATTGTGGATTATAGTTGCAGCATAAAAGTTCATCAACTTTTTGATTTTATGTTTTCTCATCTTGTTCTATAAAGTAAAACAATTTTCGTTTCGGTCAAATATTATTTCAGAACGAAATAAATAATTTCAATATACATATGCACGATAAAACTTTATATATTCATAAGAATTCATAGGAATGCATTTCCGTTTTAATGAATTTAATGTTAATGTTTATGAATGTTGAATCTCCAATCACATAATCTTTCTAATTACCATGGCACGTTGACTTGTCATTTTTAATATCTGTTATGACATACTTATGTACTCATATGTAATGCCGTTGACGTTTGATGTTAATGTCAGTTGTTGATGTTTTAACTCACGAGAAATCGTTAAGTAAGCCAAATAGCTACTACAGCCCATGACAAAAGCATCGAATTTAATTAAGCATGAGGCTAATTCCAAGAGACCCATTAAAATTTTACATTCGCAAAATTAACTTGTCCAACATGGCACGCCCACTGAACTTACAGTAAAATTTTTAACATCGAGAGTCCTATAGAGGACGTATAACTTTAGGATTGGCGTAGACTATGCTAACAATACGTGTATAGCTTCGAATATGAGTAAGATAATTTAGCAAAACTGCTCTAGGTTACGAAAAATTGGCATACAAATATCAGTATATTTAAGAGGTTTTCTAAGGGGCCTATTATGAAACCCTAAGTTTTCCCATTTTCTCTCTTCTCTGTCTGCGTCCAGAAAAAGACAGACTCTATGGTATACACCTTCTCAGTGAACAACTGAAACTACTCTTCGAGATACTGATTGGTTGTTAAGTCCATCATTGACCATGTTATGTCCTAGAAAAGGCTCAACAAAACCAAGGCGACAAACAGCGTCCATTTTTTTTCTAGACTATAAAGCGGCATTCGATAAACTAATAAGACATAGTGGTTTGTCTAATTTTTAAGCTCTGTATTCTTGCGAAACTGATTATGCAGTGCAGTGCAGTATGACGTTGAGCAATTCCTGCAAGTCCTAGAGAAGGCTCATTAAAACCAAGTTGACACACACCGTCCTTCTATTCTCGACTATAAGATGGCATTCGATAAACTAATAAGGCATAGTGGTTTGTCTAATTTTTGAGCACTGTATTCTTGCGAAAATAATAATGTAGTGCAGTGCAGTCTGGCGTTGAGCAATTCCTGCAGCTCCGTAAGTGTAGAAAAGAAGCTCTACGAGCCTGATATATCATTTGGCGTACAAAGCGTACCGTTATTTTTAAAGCTATAGAAGGGGAAATTGTGAAGCAGGTTTGGGCAGTCACGAAGGTTTTTACTACTTTGGTCCCGTCATTACCAATGGAAATGGTATTAGTCTTCACATCAAGCGTAAAATTTCTTTTTCCGAGAGATACAATTATGGTGTCATTAGACAATTGAGTAGCAGAGACCACGTTGGGGAAATTGTGAAGCAGGGTGAGGCAGTTAGTGAGGATTAAACTAATTCGGTCCCGTCATTACCAATGCAAATGGTGTTATATTATTGGTCTCATTAGACAATTGAGTAGCAGAGACGACGTTTAAGCGGCGAAACTCATACATTACTATTCACTTATCCTTCCCGGAAGCATGTACTCTGTAACGCCCAACTGCAGATGGCTTAAAAGTATTCAAGAGTAAGTTTGCACACAGAGTCTTTGGTTCAGCGCATCCCAACTATTTGTTAGAATTCCTAAACATACACGTTACACGCCTTCAATCATAGCTGCCACATTTGACGATTTATCGTCATTTTGACGATTCGCACAGAAAGGCGAATGCTACGTAGGAATACATGATTCTCGCAAATAAGTTTCATTATTTCGCTCAAGCAAAATCCGTTATTATAGCGATAGAGCAGTGAAACAAAAACCACATTGCAACAGTGCCCCAATGAATCAATGCAGTTCGATACCCTTCCGTCATTAACGGGGAACTTCGTCCTCTCTTGTATGAAGTAGAGAAGACTCAAAATAGTGGTTGTGGTACCGGCCTATGCATGAGGTTTGTATTCCATTCTCTTTCGAATATAAGTGGTGTAAATAGTAGAAGACCGAATGAAGTGCAGTATTTCTTGGACTCTCTTAAGAAGCTAAGGAACTGAAGAATGTGTTACGTCTAGCGAACATCACACTGAATTTTCATGTCGATTTTGTGACGATTATTTTTATGATTTCCGTGAACGTGTTTGACGATTTTGACGATTTGTTTTTATAATATTTGACGATTTGATGGTTTATTCATCTGGGAGTTATGCTTTCAATACATGTTGTTCAGCGCTTTATATGGTAGCGTTAACGTTGGTGTGGTTAACCCATTTGAATCGAAGAGTATATTCCGGTGTGACGGGTTTCAGCAGACGTGGGTGTAGAGAACGACCTTGTCTGTGTTGGAAGTATTAAATTAAAGAAGTTTTATTATCGATTGATATGACCAAGTGGTTTAGGCACGAAACGTATAGAGAAAATGCTAAGACAGGACGAAACTATCTAGTGAGGAATTCATTAATATTTAGCGATAGTTTTCAAAGCTTTTATCCTAAAACTTTTAACATTTGCATGTTATTTTAGCACACTTCCAGGAGAAGGAAGGGAACATACTGTCCATGGTTTTTAAAAGTAAACGAAATCGCATTTTATTTGTTGCTTTACTTCCCCTCCCACCCCCACAGAAAATAAATTCTATTTACAAATATTATTTTATTTAATGATGTTTATATAATGACCATATTTTTGGTTTTTAATTTTATTCTTATTAGGCTCTGAAAAAAAAAATCTTAAAAACTAGTGCAGGTTTCCAAGAAAAGAAATAAAAATAATTGCTTCAGATTCAATTACGAATAGCAGAAGAAGAAAAAAAAAATGATAATAAAAAGAAAAATTGAAAACTAATGGCACTTGTCGTTAAAAATTACAATAAAAATGCAATAAGTTTTGTTTTTGTGTTGCTCCAACAGAGTGCACAACAATTTACAATTTTTTTGTTCTGAATTTATGGCATCAATTTAGATCAACATTTTGTGTTAAGAAATGGTGACCTGTCTAGCGGAAATAATAACAACAAAACATATCATGACTTTGCCAATGATTCAAAGGAAATATTTATTTAGAAAGCCAATATTTTAAAAGGACAATGAAATAATGACTAAGAAATTCTAATTGGGGAAGACTGTACGAAGAGAAATTGAAAAAAAAGTGTGAGTGCAATCAAGAAGAGACGACTGTGATCTTAAATTTGGAATGCTGCAAGCCGTATATTTTTTTTTAATCGAAAATTAACTATTCATAGCACCTTCTTACTTGCCTTTTGAAAGTAATGGAAAATTTCCCTTCAGTCATCGATCGATAGCGAGTTAAGTTGATTAAGACAACTGTCCACTAATTGTCATCATTATAGGCCGTTTACTAAGCTCAAATTATGTCTGGATTGTATGTGTATTTTCTTCTCTTGTAATCATTTTGAAATTATGCAACAAAAGGTCAGTTTGCCTCGAATCCATTTGGTTTGGGAAGAGCCTCTGCGTATACAGTATTCCCTTGATTTACACCGTAGAATGTTCCGGAAAAAGGCAACGTAAATCGAAACGACGTAAATCGAATTTCAAAGAACTTATACTATCAGATGCATTAATTTATGTGCATTATATAAAAAAAAAAACCAAAATAATTACATTTTTATTCTATGTATTGAATTTTATTTTAAAGAGGGAATTCCCCTGATTTTGTTTATAAACAACAGTGGCGACGTAAATCGAACGACGACGTAAATCGAAGTTTGAGAGGACAAAATTTTTAAAGACGTTAATCGAAACAACGTAAATCGAGACGACGTAAATCGAGGGAATTCTGCATCTATATTCCCTTTTGCCTGAGTATTATTTGGTCATTACAATCCTTTAGTTAGGTTTAATACATAGTTTCTCACACCAATAATACAGTGTGTGATAATTTTCTATATGAGTGGTGGAACCTCAGTTTGTCTTCAATTAATTTGGTTTAGGAAGAGCCTCTGCATCTCTCTATATTCCCTTTTGCTGAGTATTATTTAGTCATTACAATCTTTTACTTAGCTTTACTACATGGTTTCTCACAGCACCAATACTGTGTGTGTTAATTTTGTCTATAGGCCTCACAGTTTAACGACGGCTTTGTAATTTACTCTCAGAGTCAGAGCTTTATGCCAGAAAACTGTTGTTTTCAGATAATATTTTCAAGTTAAACTCATAAAACCAGAATGCTTAGATTATGATCACACAGTATTGCACTGTCCCATGTTTTGTACTCTCTGCCTAAGATGTTACCCTATGAGCTCGAAATTTCCGCTTCTAATTCAATATTTGCTGTCAACTCATCCGGATTCCACAGAATTGTTACATTCATTAAATCTCTTTGCATATTAAGTTGAAAAATAGTTGTACAGTGGCGAGCAGAAGTGAGTGCATGTTCACAATACTGAGTTTCGTCATCCACAAAAACAAAATCATACAAGCAAATACAAAAAAAAATTAATTTTAATTCCTTATTTTATTCTTAACAAATAGTAGTAAAAAACAATAATTAATAAAATGAATTCAATGAGTTTGAATGAAAATTCAAGAAATTATCCCAATTTTAATATAAAAATAGTTTGATTTACGCGGTTTGACATGCTTTCTACCAAATTATCAATAACATCTTTCGGAATTCGATTCCTTTTCGCATTTATACGATCCCAAAGTTTGTCCATGTTTGTTTGGGCTGTTTCGCACGATTTTCACGAATGGCCAAAGATTTCCAATCGGATTGAGGTCGGGACTTTGTGCTGGCCATTCCGTCATTTGAAAATTTTGTTTCCATCTCCATATCTTTACAATTTTTGCTGTGTGCTTCGGATCATCATCCTGTTGGAAAATAATTGCTTATTCAGGATAAGCACATTTGTCTCTGAAATTCTGAAGATGGGTTTGCAGAATCTGCAGATAGTCTTTTTTCGCATGATACCATCTACTAAATATAGAGGGCCAACATGCCACCATATTAAACATCCTTAAACCATTAAATTTTCGCCGCCACATGGTATCTTTGAACACGTTCCCCGGGTCTTCGCTAGCAGTACTGCTTTCCTGCTAACTGAACAACGTGAATTGCATTTCGGATGTATTTTCGCTGTCGCACCAAGTTGCCTTCATCTAAGTCTCTACAGCTTTGATCTTCACTACCATGTACAACGAACTTAAATTTAATAGAACATTCATTACCGCTGTTGGATAGGTTTTCACTGCTCCTTTTGTACTAACATAGGTTAGTCTATGTATATACATACATACAGAATTCAACATTGGAAGCCTTCAGTCAGGGGAAGATGATCTTTAGCTTTTTATACACATAGAGCATGAACATCAACAACGTTCATTAAAAAGAGCGTAAAAATGCATTCAGTTGCTTCTCAGCAAGTTCTAGTCGTTTCTTTTTTAAATATTTTTGTATATCAATTATACACCCAAAGAAAAACTACAGTAAGATTCACTATTTTTTAATGAGGTTCTAAGAAGCAAGTTCTAGTCGCTTCTTTTTGAAATTTTTTTGTATATCAATTATACACCCAAAGAAAAACTACAGTAGGATTCATTATTTTCTAATGAGATTCACTAATAACAATGAGAAATGATGTCCCTTACCTACATTCCTATATCCTCTATTTCCTTCCTCCCCTAAGGACAATGTACAATGGGTCAATTTCGATCTCCGGGTACTGTGCTTGTCTTGACCGACAGGTGCACGTCCTATAACCTAACCTAACTTATGAGAAATGATTTTCGGAAGAATATTTATCAAGTTAAATACGTAGTCTTTAGGGATTTGGCGCTGTATATTTTCCATTTTCCACTATAGAAATATATTATTAGATTACACTTGAAAATATTACTAACAATTTTCCTCTGGGGTATACACATGCATCACACAGATACACTTACATTTTTAACATGTTCTCTTTGTGCCTACGTCTGGTTAAGACCTAGCTTCTCGCACTACTTATGTTGTGTGTGTTAATTTTTATACATGAGTGACGGGACAGATTTTCATTTGCTATGAAAACAATTTTATTTACTCTAGGAATTTTTGCCAGTCATCTGCTGAGAGGAAGTCACCGTGAGAAATATTTTTTCATAATTCGTTTTGTTGGTGATATCTGATCTGGAGTTTAAACCGTAGCCTTCCATCTAATAAATAAATATAATCCTTTATGTAAAAAATATTCTTTCTCATTTATATTCAGCTACAGAATACTGATTTTTTTTTAAATAAAATTTTTTTATTTATTGCATATCAATTTATTAACCTTCAAAAATGTAAAGAATAAATCATTAAAAGCATTAAGGATTTAATGAAATTTAATGGAAACCAAGCCATCTAATAAATCTCTCCCACACTCCCATGTTTTCAATTTCAATATTTTTAATGGTTTTCGAAGTAAGAATGTCTTTATGATTATTCGAAGGATTATCAAAACCTTCTATATGGACATCTGAATTTGTTTGTACACGACCATGAATATTATTGCCGCTGATGACGTTGTCCTTGAAAAAATTTTATGAAATTAAAAAGAAATTTTTAATGAAATTACATTACAAAATTGCCTTCACTTACATTACTGCCAGGTTTATTTATTAAGTCATTGATGGTTTGATCCTTTGGAAAAAAACAAAATTATTTTTAAGAAACTACACTAAACTAAACAAAACTAAACATTTTTTTATATAAAAATAAAAACATACTCACCGAAAGAAAATTTTTCGCTTCCATATGATTAACGTGTACTATAATAATACCGATCAATATAAACACAAGATACGAGAATAAATTCATTCTGTTGATGTTATAAAGTCACAGTAAAAAAATCAACTGAACGTGAATAATTCTATAAAAACTGTATTTATACTTGTAAATATATTTTCTATGCGGTATTTCCCCCCTCTACACAACAATTTAAAGTACATATATGTCTATATATACAGTCATACTCGTTTATAACGAATTCTTGGTTATTACGCAAGTATGATAAACTAAAGCTTACACCATCACGCACACAAAATTAAAACTTTCTGCGCATGTTGAATCAATGACGTCACAAAAATTGTTTTCATTGTTTTCCTATTGGCTAATGGTAATGTAAGTTATTTTGCAGGGCTGCCAACTACTTTCACGTAGTGCATACACTTTTCAGAAGAAATGTTAATTTTCACATATGAAAAAGACTTGGAAACCTTTAAAATAGCCCAACAACGTCATCTAACGGGAAATCATGCGCAAGACGTAATCTTTAGTTTATCATTCTTGGTTATTACGTACATTTTTTTAAAGTCCCAACGTTTTAATAGCAATATTCATACAAAAAGTTTATTACGAACTCGTTTATAACGAATTCTTGGTTAAAAGGAGCTACTTTAAATGGTCCTAGTAATTAAATTCCATACATTTTGCATTTTTTTATAATGAATCCTCAGAAAAAACTTTAAAGTGTGGCAATACTCTTTACTTTTATTTAATATGGCAGCATTAACTCATAACTAAGCATCTTTAATCAGCTGATAGATAAAAATAATTTTTGTTTTTAATAAATGATAAAAATTCTTTGTATTTTATATTTTCTTCTATGACTTCACCCCGTTTATTACGAACTTTGCCTATAACGCACTATTTTTTCTGGTCCCATGGAGTTCGTTATAACCGAGTTGCACTGTATATAAATATATAAATTTAGATCTTATTATGAATCTGTACTTGTTGTTTGCGGTGATTGGTATACCGCAGAAATTACGAATTTTCGAGAAAAATAATTTTTCCGAGAAGAGAAAACGTTAGAATCAGTGAGTTTCGTCAGAGCTACAGCCAATTCACCATACGAAATATGTTTTTACTAATGCTGTTGCAACAATAGTTAGCCTTGCCACTCACCTAACTTCATACATAATTGGCCATTACAACCCTTCAGTCAGGGTTACGACCTAGCTTCTCACACCACTTATGTTGTGTGCGTTAATTTTATACATGAGTGGCGGGACCTACAGTTTAAAGTCGACTCCGAACGACAGATTTTTGAGAAGCTTTTCATGGCAATTTTTACTCTCAGAGTCTTTGCCAGAAATCTGCTGAGAGGAAGTCGCCGAAGAAATATTTTTCGTTTTGATGTCTGACCTGGGATTCGAACCCGGGCCTTTTGTCTAATAAGCCAACACACTACCCACTAGACCACGGCGACTTACACCTAACTTTAGCTGACAAAAAATACAAAATATCGGACATTGCAATACTATCCGATCGCCATCTGAGGATTCTGCTCTTATGATATTAACTCGAAAATATAATGGGCTTAGCTAGGGTAGCTAAATCAGCTGCATACGAGGTTATGTGGAAAGCCGCAGCAATAAAAAGGCAGATGAGGAAACAAGATGAGTTACCGTGCCCTGAATGCTGATACTCAGCGCAGTCCTCATAGTCTAATTGCTAGTTTGCTGGCTTATTAGAACCCGGGGCAAACGTCTCAAATAAAATAAAATCTGAAAACAACAGTTTTCTGGCATAAAACTCTGAGAGTAAATTAAATTGTCATGAAAAATTTCACAAAATGTCTATCGTTGTGAGTCGACGGTAAACTGTAGGTCCCGCCACACACGGATAAAATAAAATGGTCGCCGTAGTCTAGTAGGTAGTGTGTTGGCTTTTTGGACATGAGGCTGCCTACGGTTCAAACTAGGGAACAGCAATGAGTATTTAAAACGATGAGTAGATTCGAGTCATACTCATACTTATTTTAATATCATACTCATACCAGTCACATTCAAAGTTTGAAATATATACTCATCGTACTCATTGTTAACAATACACATGATGTTTTTGATTTCGATTCTCCATGATTCAACATATACACGAAGCACAAAATAAGTATGATTCGCGTAAGACCACCATACAGAAAGTTGTGTGTATGCTTTGCTTGCTGTCTTTTCTTTTTTCTTCTTTTGTACATGCAATAACGACTGTAAATTTCGAGTGACTCGAATCATTTATAAGTAATATAAGTATTTTTCTAAATTTATAAGTCTGAATGAGTAGACGTATGAATCAAACATATTTCGAATGTTATGAGTTTGATGTCAACGTTGTACTTATACTCATTGCAACCTCTACTTATAAATCAATGTTGTACTGAGTTGAATTTCACTACTGTTGACTCACTCATACTCAAAATGTCGTGAGTACTTATGAGTACTCATTTATGCAAAGTGAAGTCAAGGAAAATACACCAGTGCTTGTACAGACGCGTTTGAAGGGTAAAGGCGGAAATTTCGTATAATTAGATTGGTTCTAGTACATCTATTGTATTTAATTTTATATCCTAATATAGGTGCAACAGTATTTGTGTACCCTTATAAGTATGTGGTATCAATCTAACTAATCTTGATAAAGACTTAGTTTTTACGCTAACATTACATTATTTATAGACAATTATATACAGACATACATATGTACATATTTTATATCAATACAGATTTAGATTTGCCACAGCAATGGATTAGTAATTGTAATTTTAATTAAATGCCAAAGACCACATACAGTTTGAGGAAAAAGCCTACATACACCGTCGTATGAAGACTTTTTTCCACTAATCTTTTTTGCTTTTTCTAAGAATTTCTAGGTTATATTTTTTTATATTCGTTTTTGTTTTCAAGCGTTCTTATTTGCAACAGCGTTGTATGTAGACTTTTTTCTTTGACTGTATATTTTTTTCCCATTTCTCAAGATCGCATGAAAACATTCACTTTCATTTTTAATTCATTTTATAAATTGCCATCAAGAATTAAACTTCAATCTTTGCTATCTTAAGAATTTTAAAAACTTTTAAAGGATAATTGAAAACGGAAACGGAAAACGGTTAAAAATGAAATTAAATT
Organism: Sarcophaga peregrina; assembly: GCA_014635995.1. NCBI lineage: Eukaryota > Metazoa > Arthropoda > Insecta > Diptera > Sarcophagidae > Sarcophaga > Sarcophaga peregrina. The sequence continues at coordinate 84,780,464 of CM025791.1, forward strand.
TAATCATATTAATTTTAACCATCTGTTGCACATTTTTCTTCTTCCATTCCATAGAAGCACGGCAGGTATTTTAAATTGAAATTTGTGTGTGTTTTTTATTAATAATAATTCCTTGGTCTGCCTATTCCCTTCTAAGGTTGATAAATATGTTGATAATGATCGACAACAAGTAATAATTTTCACAAATGGCGATAAATACGTCAGAGATAAGAAGACGGGCAGAGTTGTAACCCAAATAGGCGTAAGTTATGACTACAATTGGATTTATGAAAACTTTTAATGAAAATCTTTCTTTCCTTTTAATTTATAATTTTTAAAGAAAACCACAACGATACAGGAGGGTCATCATTAAAGGAGAGAAATATGTTTTCAAAATTGGAAAACCAATTTTTAATCCTTTATTTACCATTGCCTTTTTAAAAAATTTTTGTAAAATTAAAAAAATAAACAAAATTCTTAAATTCTAAAATCTATGAATTGTATGTAGGAAGTCACCGTAGTCTAGTAGGTAGTGTGTTGGCTTATTAGATATAAAGCCCAGGGTCGAGCCCCAGGCCAGACATCAAAACAAAATACAAAAATTATTTCTTCGGCAATTTCCTCTCAGCCGATTACTGCCAAAAACTCTGAGAGTACTCTCAAAAATCTTTCGTTCGGAGTCGACTTTAAACTGTAGGTCCTGCCACTTATGTATAAAATTAACGCACACAACATAAGTGGTGTGAGAAACTAGGTCAATAATCCTGACTGAAGGGTGAATGTGTATGAATTGTATGTATTTTATTACAGCACCTATATTGTGTTACAAAAGTCTACAACGAATATGGTTGTGCGAAGAAACCCGTGTTTTAATACAACATATACACTATGTTATAAAAGTTTATAATGACTATGTTCGTATAAAGAAACCCGTATTTTATTACAACACCTAAACTGTGTTATAAAAGTTTACAACGAATATGGTTGTACGAAAAAACGCGTATTCTATTATAATACCTACACTGTGTTGTAAAAGTTTATAACGACTATGTTTGTAGGAAGAATCCCGTTTTTTATTACAACACCTACACTGTGTTATAAAAGTTAATAACAATTATGTTTGTACATAGACATCCGTATTTTATTACAACACCTACAGAGCACTACCTAAACAGGTTGTTTAAGGTTAGGTTAGGTTAGAGGACGTGTACTTGTCAATTCTAACAAGTACAGTACTCGGTGGTCGAGTTGACCCATTGTACTACGTCCTACCTTCTCACACCACTTATGTTGTGTGCGTTAATTTTATACATGAGTGGCTGGACCTACAGTTTAAAGTCGACTCCGAACGACACATTTTTTGAGAAGCATTCCATGGCAATTTTTTACTCTCAGAGTTTTTGTCAGAAATCTGTTGAGAGGAAGTCACCGAAAAATTATTTTCAAATTTTCGTTTTGATGTCTGTCCTGGGATTCGAACTCGGGTATTTCGTCTAATAAGCCAACACACTACCTAGTAGACCACGGCGATCTCTAACTGGTTATTTAAAGAAACCCGTATTTTATTACCACACCTACAGTGTGTTATAAAAGTTCATAATGGCTATGGTAGTCCAATGATACCCATCTCATCTTTTTAAACTAACGTTGTTCATACTTCTTGATGGTCGCTTGAAGTACAGCTCACTGTTGTAAAACTTTATTAACATCCAAACCGGTTATTTTGAATTTAAATATAGGTTAGGTTAGGTTAGGTTAAATTACTAATGGTCATAAATTCCAAGTGCGTTGTAATTGTCACATTGTAATACCTCTTTAGCTATTTCGTGCCACGTTTCCAAGCAACTTTACGAAGATATGGATTTTATTCACACCTTTTTTAGCTTGATAAGTCCTGTTAATTATTTTCGATTGATCCAAAGCTTCTGATTCAGGTTCTCAAGTGTTCTTAATTTATTTAAAACTTGCCTCTCGGCAGAGGTTAATGCGTTTCATTTTCACGTTTTTATTCAATTGCTTTGTAAGTCCTATAGATAAGCATGGAGATAAATTCGAATTTAACTAGCCAAGACAAAAACCAAAAATTTTAACAAAGCCAATGCTAAAGTTAACATAGAAATATTAAGTGTTTAACAGAAGATACGAAAAAGTAGTCATGGAAGAAATTACCCAAATATACGATATCGAAGAATGGAATCTCTATTCCATTTTTTAAAAATTATACCCCACACGTTCCTGAGTGGGGTAGATTCTCTGATAATTCGAAAATTGTTTTGAAAATTGAAAAACTTAGACATAAAAATGTATTTCTTTAAATAAAGTCTAAGGAAGATGATCGATATTATAGAATAATGGGACTTGCTGCAGGTATCCCACTATATATCCATTGAATCAAAGATTTCGAAATAGATTTCGTTACGTTTGGGACCAGAGACGTAGACGACGAAGTCAATTATTTTCTTCAAATGAGCAAAAAAAAAAAAAATTATTGCTTGAATGGAGTTTGTTCTAGGTTGTCGAATTAACTGCGGGGTAGTCACTCAATATTACTGCTATTTTCACCGCTTTTCGCGGACCTCATGGTGTGTTTTTTTGAACTATCCAGTTGTATATTTCTTTAAAATACGGTCCATTGGATGTAACTCTTGCGCTAACTAACTTTTTCTTCTTCCCTGGTTTGGTAGAATTTGGTTAGTAGAGGGAATGCGTTCACCTGTGGCGTCACAACAGACCGCAATGTATGCGCAAGTGAGCTTTTGATATCAAAGCTACCACTCCAACCTAACCTAACCTCATCTAACGTTCCTTTAGGGCGGTGCTATGTCTTTGTCGCTTGTTAGTGAGATGGAAAATTGCTTGCATTTTTGCGCCGTTGTCTTTGGCCTTCTTCCTGGCTTAGATAACATCTGCAGTTTTCTCCCCTGAGGCCTTTGCGCGGAATCTTTACCATGTGACGGCTTTTGTGCTTCGAATCTGGATATAAATGGGAGTTATTTGAGGGTCTCCAATCTGACTGATGCTCAACATGGGTCGCATAAACCTACAGCCTTTGGCATAATTCTTAGTTACTGCTTCTGAAATGTCTTTCGTACGCGATAATACCTATCAGAGAAAGAATTACTCTCTCTATCAGTACAACCACTTGTGTTCTTGGTTCGTAAGAATTCACAAGGAAAATCGGCTGTCAATTTAAGCAAAATGGAAATTATGGACCTGAACCGTTTTCATCAAGTATCTTAATGGGTAAAACTTGCTTTACTTACCCTAATGGGTTAATTCAGTTTATTTCTAATGATTTATTTTTGCAATATTAATCATCATACGATTAATAATGCATATGAAACCGCAATTGTTGTGTTAAATTGCAACCATAAAAACAACGTGAAAGTAATGCTAAGTCGACAGTATTATTCTGAAACACCATGAATCTACACTTAATTCTACTTATCGCTGCGCCGGTATTGTTTTTTAGCCAATCGGCAATGGCTACTGAAGATGTAAGGAAAAGAGTATAAAATTTTTGAATTTTTTTTTTTCGTTACTGAATATAATATTTCTAGATTTCTCAAACGATCCTCGATGCTTTAAATAAAAATAGCATTTTTAGAGATGACGTAAGTTCAATATAAAATTGAAAATATTTTAAAGAAAATAAAAATGAACGGCGGATTGTATTTATTTTTTTGTTTCTAGAAAAATTATAAAGTTAAAGCTTATACGGACCATAAAACATATGGCAACGTAAGGAAGGACTTTTCGAAAGTTATCATTACAGATGCCAATGGCAATATACAAGAATCGGAAACTGTACGTGTTGGTAACATTAACAGGCCATATCATGAATAAAATATTGTAAAAAGTTTTATGCTGTTGTAATAGGTTAAATAAAATCGTTTAAATTTTTAAAAATTATTTCAAAAATATATTAGAAGTATTTGTATGGAATCTTTTGTAAAAATAAATAAATAAATACAACAACAAAATAAATTTAAAAATTTCACCTTAAAATACGTTTGGCCTTGAAATGACAACTGCTTTGAGTAAAAACGACTCCTTAAAGTCCTTTTAAAAATCAGATTTATTAAGACAGGACAAAATGTCCGTTGCCTTTACACATATCAGACGTAAATCTTTGGAGTATTTTTCACAAATATAATCTCATGATTGCAAAGCTTGTTAAAGAATGACTTTTCCAGGCGTATTAACGCAACGGTCTACCAGGTATTACTCAATTCAAGACAAAACATTGACACACTGCTCTGGAATAGTTCCATTTTCATTGCTAAGGTCAACAGTAAACGAAAAACTATTTTAATTTCAAACAAATCTAACATATTAAGGTTCAAAGTAGGTTGGACTATAGGAAGAATGATCTGGTCACACAACCTTCTTAAGAGCATTGAACGCGATGGATCCTTTACAAACCATTCGAGCGACATCTGCCCGCCCGAGCCGCTTGAATTGAGGACGACTCTCTTGGTACCAATAATTAATAATTCTGTTTCAATCTTCACGGATGATTCAAAAATAATTAATTTTTTCTCAAAAATCTGTCGTTCGCAGTCGACTTTAAACTGTAGGTCCCGCCACTTCTGTATAAAATTAACGCATACAACATAAGTGGTGTGGGAAACCGCGGGCTCTTTGGGGACGATTGCTGTAGACTGTATAATGGTGAAGGTATAGCACTGGCCATTTTATAGTCATCAGCAGCAACTCGTTTCCTTACCCTTCGGATCTTCCCTCTTTCCACCTTTCCTAAACCTGCACAATGCACTGCATAAGTAGGGGTCATCCCCTGAGTACAGGTTTAATAAAAAAAAAAAAAAATCCAGAAATGAGTTTTGTGTCTTCACTAAAAATACGAATGGATGTCTAAGATAAGCAGGTAGCTGTACTGCTATTCTGCATTTTAGGGACAAATGGAGCACCTTAACAGAAGCTACGGATTTGGTTCTCCATTTGGCTTTAGTTGCAATAAACATATTTATATATCATCAGCTTTTGCTAAATAGAAAGGTCATGGCCCTGGCGCAATGGACAGCCAGATCCAATTATAACACAAAGTAGAACTCAGCATCGGATAACGCTATTTTCTCTAACGCCAGCTGCTCTCACTCTCTCTCTCTCTTTCTATCTCTCTCTCTTTCTATCTCTCTCTCTCTCTCTCTCTCTAATACAGTCTCCTCAGACATTTTCACATTATGATTTAAGCTTATAAGAGCCGATATTTGGTTGGCGATCTGACTATGTCCCGTCCTTTGTACTTTCTAGCCAAGTAGAATTGAGCGTAGACTTCTGCTTAGAGTATACGCACGAGTCTCCTCAGGGCCGTGGAATATTTCATTCTGGAACAGTTCTGTATCTAGCCGCATATCATAAAATGGTTTTTTAAGTAGAGTATGTACCTGGCATGAATTCGCCGTGGTCTATTAGGTAGTGTGTTGGCTTATTAGACGAAAGGCCCGAGTTCTGGGATTCGAACAAAAACGAAAACGGCGACTTCCTCTCAGCAGATTTCTGGCAAAAACTCTGAGATTAAAAAATGGCATGAAAAGCTTCTCAAAAAAATCTGTCGTTTGGTGTCGACTTTAAACTGTAGGTCCCGCTACAATACACACAACACGAGTGGTGTGAGAAGCTAGGCCGATGTACAATGGGTCAATTTGACCTCCGGGTACTGTACTTGCGCAGTTTACAAGTACACGTCCTCTAACCTGACTTAACCTATGTACCTGCCATGAAAAAGTTTTTCAAAAATCTGTTGTTTGACATCTACGTTAAACTGTTGGTGCCGCCACTTACGTATAAAATTAATGCATACAACATGAGTGGTGTGAGAAGCTAGGCCGTAATCCTGACTGAAGGGTTGTAATGGCCAATTATATATGTAGGTATGTATGTAGCTTCCAATTTACTCCATGCAGTTCTGAGTCATAGAGTCCCTAACTCTATGGCCTCTTATTTAGGCCGTGAGATCCCTTAATGATTACCTCTGTCTGTCCATACAATGGCCCAAGAGACCACTATTAGTCTGCCCACCATGGTAAACAGCCAGTTTTCTGAGAGTAACGCCAACATGTCACCAAAAAGAACGTGCCTTGCGAAAACTATACTGCGTGTGGCTGATTAGGTTCTGACTTTTTTAGAAATTTCATTGGTTTCACCTACATTTCACTTTGGAAAGTCCGGAACTTACTTATTTGGCCTGTTGTTTTCACGACTATCAGTGGGACTATTATTGAGGGATTGGCGTTATTTACATTAGAAAATTTTGAGCAAAAAGGGAAAATCAAGCACGGTATTAGGTTTTGTAATTATGGAAGAACGAATGCCAAAGAACATTACTTCAGAATCAGTGCTGAAATACGCTGCTGATACCTGTTGGTATCAATAATTTTGGTTCGATCTTCACGGATGATTCAAAAATTATTCAAGAAATGGGGTTTGTTTTTTTCTCTACAAACCGGTGGATGCCTGAGATAAGCAGGCAGGTGTACCTTACCCTACTTAATAAGCAAAAATTTGGTAAAGTTCATAGCGATAATATTTTTTTTTAATAGAAAATATGTTTGTATGCAATTTTATTGTTTTTCTTATAAATTTTGTTTTAGATTTTCATTAAATTTCATTTCATTTATGTTTTGACGAACCGCTACCTTTAGATGAGCTTGGTTTTGTAGATGGTTTTGGATGATAATGTACAGTTAAATTTGAATTAACCGCTGCAGCGCCAACAACTGCACCCCCTGCAGTTTTTATCATTTTCTAAAATAAAAATCCAACATAATTAATGATTATCAGAATAATTAAAAAAATTCGCTGTTTTTTGATAACTTACGCTTGCTTTTTGACCAGCATAAGATACATGGATAGTCAAGGCCAAAACCACAACAAATGCTATGAAAATTTTGGTAAAATACATTTTAAATGTTGGTTTTTATCGTGTTAACTTTAAGAATTTCAAACTTTAAATGCATATATTGCATGAAAGCTATTGTAATTTATATAGTTTTATGAACAGATTTTTATTTAATTAAAGTTCTGAAAACCACATTAGCAATAAAGAAAAATATTTTATAATTATAAATGATGATTAGAAAAGTTATTTCAGTTCTATGGTTAATCGATTGATTTGTATCGATTACAAATAATTAAAGAAAATATCTATAGAATGTAGGAAAAACCCTGTGAATATTTTTAAATATTCGTGAGGTTATTTAAAAATTATTAAAAATTACTAGATTTTCTATTTGGTCATTATAAGCTTTCAGTCGGGATTACAACCTAGTTTCTCACTCCAATTATGTGGTGTGTTTTATTTTTCTACACAAGTGGAGCTGCCAGCAATTTCGAACGATAGATTTTTGAGGCCAGATATCATGGCAATTTTATTTACTTTCAAGAGTTTTTGCCAGAGATCTGCTGAGAGAAAGTCGCCGAAGAACTAGGAATAAAAGCTTTCAAACACAACGGTTTCCTAAGATGGCACAAGAGATTCTGGAGGCCCTTTGATATTCTTAACACCTGTACATACATACATAACTAGCCATTAGAACCCTTCAGTCAGCATTACGCCCTAGCTTCTCACATTACTCATGTTATGTGCGTTAATTTTATACATGACTGGCGGAAACTACAATTTAACATCGTCTCCGAGCGACAGATTTTTGAGGAGCTTTTCATGGCAATTTTATTTACTCTCAGAGTTTTTGCCAAAAATCTGCTGATTTTTTATATTTCGTTTTTGTGCCTGACCTGTGATTCGAACCCGGGCCTTACGTCTAATAAGCCAACACACTACCTACTAGACTATAGCGACTACAAATGATGCATAAAAGTATCAGAAATTATAAGTATGACTCGAATCTACTCACCGTAGAAATCTACTGAAAGTAGATTGTTGGCTTTTTAGACGTGACCCACGGTTCAAACCAGGGATCAGGAATGAATATTTAAAACGATGAGTAGATACGAGTCATACTCATAATTTCTGATACTTTTACGCATTCATTGTAGTCGCTGTAGTCTAGTAGGTAGTGTGTTGGCTTATTAGACGGTTTATTTACTCTCAGAGTTTTTGCCAGAAATCTGCTGGAAGGAAATCGCCGAAGAAATATTTTGTTCATATTCCGTTTTAATGCCTAACCTGGGATACGAACCCGGGCTTTAGGTCTAATAAGCCAACACACTACTTATTAGACTACGGCGACTGCACCTATATGTGAACGAAAACTAAATATAACTCCCACGTATATCCCGATTGTATCGAGGCTTCTCGATATTGGTACATAAGAGCACAAGCTCGATTATGTTAAAGTTCAAAAATTATGCGAAATATATCCTGGGCAGTACTATATGCTCTTGGGTACAATTTTTGCCTGTTGAGTTATATTACATACAGGTACATAGACCCGATGTCCTATGCATATGTAAAACATTATGCAACTATAAACCACTATAAGTCTTTATTGTTAACGTCAAAATTTTTTTTGGTCAAATTTTTGGTTTGTGTCTGGGATTTTTAAATTCGACTCTAACTTTACTCTTTTAACAAATTCAACACTATAACCAGGTTAAAAAAAAATCCTCAGATAAATTATAGTAATTTTGTTATAGAAGTCGCCGTAGTCTAGCAGGTAGTAGTGTTGGCTTATTAGACATGGGGCCACGGTTCAAATCCCAGGCCGGATATCAAACGAAATATGAAAAAATATTTCTTCCGCGACCTTCTCTGAACACGTTTCTGGCGAAAACTGTGAGAGTAAATAAAATTGCCCTGAAAAGTTTCTCAAAAATCTGTCGTTCGGATTCGACTTTAAACTGTAGGTTTCGCCACTTATAGATCATATTGGCACACACAACATGGGTGGTGTGAGAGGCTAGGTTGTAAACTCGACTGAAGCATTGCAATGACTAATTATGTGTGTAAGCAATTCTGTAATGCAGGCTTTATAACTAATTTGTTGCTGTTTTCGAAATTTTAAAAAGACAAAAACTGGCCTTAAACGATTTGCTATTCGATTGTCTCAATAAAAAAAACTTCAAGTAAACTTCAGTAAATGCTTTATTTTTATTAAATTTGTAATTAGAATTTATAATATTTTATTTATGTTTCGATGAGCTTTGTTTCGCTGGGGAGCTTGATCTACTAGATGGCTTCTTAGTTGGCGGTGGATTAATGTGAACATTTAAATTAGAATTGACGGCAACAGCACCAACACCAACACGTCCTGCTGCTCCTTTAACCATTTTCTAGAAATATTTATTATATTAGGGGTAAAATAAAAAGCTGCGTTATTTATTTTTGTTAACTTACGCCTGCTTTTTGACCAGCATTCGATAAATTGAAAGTCAAGGCCAAAACCACAATAAATGTGAGGAACACTTTGGTAAAATACATTTTAAATGATTGTGTTTATCGTGTTATTTGCAAGGAATTCAAACTTCAAATGTTTAAATTTCATGATAATCGATCTTTTTATTATTTCTTATTAACTTTATATTAAAATAGTTTAAATTAATAATAAATTTAAAACCACACAAGATATCTTAGTAATTGCATTCTTAATTCATTCTTTATTTAACTTGTTTTCATTGCATTTCTATTAATTGATCTTTTCTCTAATAAATTAATAAATGCTTAAGGTATTTATGCATAGAACATATTTTTCTACATGTAATCTCTTAGAGAAGTCGCCGTAGTCTAGTAGGTAGTCTGTTGGCTTATTAGATGACAGACCGGAGTTCGAATCCCATGTCAGAGTTCAAAAACGAAAATATGAAAATATTTCGTCGGCGATTTCCTCTCAGCAGATATCTCCCAAAAACTCTAAGAGTAAATAAAATTGCCATGAAAAGTTTCTCAAAAATCTGTCCTTCGGAGTTGACTTTAAACTCTAGGTTCCGCCACTCATGTATAAAATTAACGCACCCAACATAAGTGGTGTGAGAAGCTAGGCCGTAATCCTCACGGAAGGGTTGTAATGGTCAATTATATATGTATGCATGTATCTTTTACAGAAAACACCCGTATTTTTGCTGACTAATTGCCTTATGGAATGTTATTTTTGAATATCAGATTGCTTTAATATCAGGCAGCTTATTTATTGGATAGGATAGTCAAAGTTCACTTAGGCACACATACAGCGTTGCATTTTGGTAACTGATGAGGCTATTATTAACCAATCTTAACAATCATCATCAGGGCTTTACATTTAAAGCAAGATTCCTTTAGAATCAAGCTGAGAAGCAATCTGATAGTTAGACTACCGAGTTAAGGGTAAATCCAAGTAACAAAATCGACATTGAGCCAGAGACCTACATTAGCAAATGATAGAGCAATACTTTCTTCCTTTTCAACTGGTCATTACTAGGTGTTACAAAAGTTCCGATTAATACCTACATAGATAATTGGTCATTAACAACTTTCAATTAGGATTACGACCTAGCTTCATACACCACTTATGTTGTGTGTGTTAATTTTATGCATAAGTGGCGGGACCTAGAGATTAAAGTCAACTCTGAACGACAGATTTTTTAAGAAACTTTTCATGACATTTTTATTTAATCTCAGAGTTTTTGCCAGAGATTTGCTGAGAGAAAGTCGTAGAAGAAATATTTTTGTCATATTCAGTTTTGCTGGATATGTCCTCAGTGCCTCACGTTTAATAAACCGACACACTACTTAGTAGACTACGGCGACTTCGTTTTAAGTTGATTCTCCTTTTATCCTCTTTAAGTCAGTTTTTACTATTGAAAAGGATACAAGTTCTTGCGGTTATCCTATACCACAAAAACCTCTTGAAGTGACAACATAATTGATAAGGTAAAGCTTTCTATTGAAACAGAGTTTTGAGGTAGAGGCAGTTAAATCCTTCTTTAAACTGGACCATGGAAATCTACAATTCTCGTACGATTATATGGTTCTTATAATTTTTTGAACAGGATCATTTGATTATAAAGTTCAGAGTTTAGTTTAGAGGGAAATATTGAGGTTTAAACCGATAAGTCCAATTGGCCACTACAGAGCTTTAATGATCGTTATTGAAAGCGGCACAGTTGGTAGTGGTATTTGCCCTGAAATTTGTTTATTTTTTCGGATATCCAGACTGGAATTGGATCTCTAACGAAGGTCACTTCGACGTCCATCCTCAGGAATTTCTCAGGAAAATTTCGGATGCTACAAAAATAATTCGTATTTGAGATTTATGACATAGAGATATCGTCGGAAATTGTATTGCTGATGAGATTGCAGTCCCTAACAGCTTAAAGGACAAAGATTTTGTCATTGCCTTGGTTAGACCACGTATTTTCTACTCTTTTTGGGGGTGATTTGTATCGGGCAGATGGAAATGCATAATTTTCCATTTTTTTTTGTACGGCCAAAAATATTGTCTCCAGTGGTGTTGTGCTAATTTTTTTTACCGGAACGTGTATATATAATTATATAGACACGGCCGATCCTGGATATGCGGCCACTTTGTGCGGTCTCATGTCCCAATTTAACGGGTACGGGTTCACATACATATTTGTTTTGGTTCGGGTCGAGTTCCAGTTCAGCAGAAAAAACGTTCCGGACTCCGGTTCACGGTTCAGAAAAACATGCCGGTTCGTTCCGGTTTTTGTTCCGGTTCGGGTTCGGTTCAAACCCTTGTTTATAAAAATACATTGAAAAATTCATCAAAAATTAGAAAAAAAACAGACAATTCTCATTATCTGAAATCATCCTTAGTTCCGGAACGCGTTTCTGTCCAAAAAGGAAGTACCGCAACGATGTTCCGGAGCGTTCCGGCTAGACAACACCACTGCCACTGACAATTTATCGTACAATTGTCTCAGAACAAAACACTCTCTTGGATGACTTTTCCTGGAACTGTGGGTCAGAGGAGGATGTAGAAAATGTCTTTGACCTTATGTCAGAATCTTACTGACTTAATCTAAACTATGGATTCTTCCACAAGTACTTTCCAGAGCACATTCCTTTACAGTGGCATTGTAATTAATGCCACGCCCATTATTTATTTATTGAATATTATTTATTGAAAACAAAACTACAAAAGCATAACAAACATGACTTTTATACATCTAACCCTGCTTGGGAGAGTTTGGTCTACTAGAGGGCTTGGGATTTACGTGGACATTCAAAGTTGAATTTGAAGCATAGCCTGCCACAATAACGGGTGGCAATTTTTTACCGCCATTTTTTATAGCACCCTGCAAATTTGTGAAAAAAGAAAATTAAATTCGAAATTAATTTAATTCCAGAATTATTTACTTACAGCCACGACTTTACTAGTCTGCTGGCCTGCTTCCGAGAGATTGCAATACATAGCCAGGACGATAGCAAAAATGAAGAAGATTTTTGTAAAATACATTTTAAATATTTGCGTTTAAATTATTGTTGCAACGACAGGAAATTTTATAGGATTATTAATGATCTCAAAATGAATTTGTCTCGTATTTATACGATTTGATGTGTACGCAAAAAGGCGTATTTCTTATCTTTGAATGGGAGTTATTAATACGTTTTTGAAACCACATTCATTTTTTTATGCTGTTATTATAAATATATCGTGATATATACATACATATGGTATACTACGATTTTACGATTTTTTTTCTGTTTCTTTAGGAAACACAAGGCAGTATATTTAACCACTGATGACCTCATGATTTTGTTTGTTCTTAGTTTCACCAACATGATAGCTTTGCTAACTGTCGTTGCCTAGAAAGACGGTCTTTTGTGAAGTTAAATTGGGTTTAGATGTAATGAAATCCTATTCTTCCTCAAGAATTGTCTGTCTTTTCTATGCTTTCTGGGATGCAAGGGTCAGAAGATCTCTTGAATTGTTTATTTGTGCTGATTGAAGTGCCTTAAATTTTAAATTATTGGTAGCAATCGGAAGCTAAGAACCTAAACATATATTTTCTTCTAACACCCAGTAATGCCATGCCCACTGATAGATAACTTAAGTGTATTAGCTTATAACTTTGTAGTTTTTGAAGAAGAATAGTGGGGGTGTCAAATATTATAAGAAAATGATGGAAAAAATTTATTTCGATGTGCACTAGGTATCGCTATCATAATGTAACAATTTTTGACCCGTTCAGCTTTATGTGCCAGTCTCTTGATGACTTCGTTTGACAGCTGAAAGTGTCAAACTGTACTGACATATCTCTTCAATTGTGAATTGTCATAAATCATTTAACGCTGTCAAATTGTGGAAATCTATTTAAAAAAAAATAAATCTCTCTTCATAAAGTTCATGGAGCAGTTCGCCTATTTTACGATCAACATAATCGGTCTAGTGATCAAGTAATTCGTGCAGTTATTGATCATTTTTGTATTAATTTTAATAAAGCAAAGAAATGTGCATACCGAAGTGGCAAAGACGCAAAAAGTTCCGGGTGAAATATTCCACCTAGGATAGTGGTGTTGTGCTAATTTTTCTTTACCGGAACGCGTATATATAATTATATAGACAGGGCTGATCCTGGGTAGGCTCTTTGCGATCTCATGTATCAAATTTAATGACGGGGGTGATTTTCCATGATAATCCTGGTGGCGCCGATTTTTTTTTAGGTCTTATGTCCAAAAATTTATGACGCAGGAGGAGGGAGATTTCCCCCAATTTTTGCCCATCGCCAGGATCGGCCCTGTATATAGCATAAAAAGGAATGGAAACGAAAATCATTCCGAAAATTCAGCCAATCCTCGTTATTAGAAATCATCTTTAGTTCCGGAACGCGTTGCTGTTGAAAAAGGAAGTACCGGAACTATGTTCCGGTGTGTTCCGGTTCGACAAAACCATTGACCTTGGTTGCCTCTAAAATACATAAGCAGCTCTAAATGACTACCATTTACGTTGTATATGGCACTGATAGAACTCATTGATATTTAAAACTGTTAACATTATGAAGTCGCCGTGGTCTAGTAGGTAGTGTGTTGGCTTATTAGACGTAAAGGCAGGGGTTCGAGTCCCAGCCCAGACATAAAAATAAAATACAAAAAAGTATTTTTCGGCGATTTCTTCTCAGCAGATTTCTGGCAAAAACTCTGAGAGTAAATAAAATTGACATTAAAAGCTTCTCAAAAAAAATCTGTCCTTCGGAGTCGATTTTAAACTATAGGCCCCCCCACTTATGTATAAAATTAACGCACGCAACATAAGTAGAGTGAGAAACTCGGTCAATAATCCTGAATGAAGGGTTGTAATGATCAATTATGTATGTATGTATGTTGTTAACATTATTCAGACTTGAAAACTAGTTTACTAAGCTAAAACCAGGCGAAAAGTGCACCGGGAACATGTATACCGTGAACGGCAAAAAAAAAGAACGAAAAGATTAAGATGAAAAAATACCTGAAGGTCTAAAGATATCTGGGGAACATATTGGACATATCGTATGTAATTGGATAAGCGAAAGCTGTGTGCTGTTACGCGAACACACATCCTTAGCAGTAATGGAAGCTGTTTGACTGCATTTATACCTTGACGAGTCACAATGGATGAAACATGGTTCCATCATTTCACACTAGAAGCGAGATAATTGACGTCTGTCTGGACTGGGTGGGGTAAAGCATTGTAAAACGCAATATTCGGTTATAAGTCGGGGGCTGTAGTCTAGTAGGTTATTTGTTGGCTTATTAGATGTGAGGCCTCGGTTCAAACACCACATCAGACATCTGCAACAAAACGACATAGGAAAAAATATTTCCTTGGCAACTTCCTCTCAGCAGAATAGTATTGTCATGAAAAATTTCTCAAAAATCTGTCGTGTGAAGGCGACTTTAAACAATAGGTCTCGTCTAGAGTGGAAATTAGGTCGTAATCCTGACTAAAAGATCGTAATGATCAATTATGTGCATATGTATGTATGCCGGGGCCTAAAGTCTTAAGGATTTGTGTAGCTGGTAGTAACTCTTAGAGGTTTTGCCAAAAAAAACTGCTGATAGGGCATGTCACTAGAAAAATATTTTTTAAAACCGACCATTCCTACTCCATAGGGTTATGCTATGGTTATCGAAAACACTGATCAGAAATGCTGGTAGATCTATAACAAAAGTGACTCGATTTATCTTATAATCACTAATGAATTTACTATTTTGAAAATAGATTCTCATGGTTAAACTATGTGCGTTTATATTTTCCCACAATGTATTAATAAAAGATTTGTGTTTTTCCACATCGATTATAATTATGGAACTGCATTAGTTATAATTTTAGTATTGCGGTTTTAAACCAAACTCTGTATCGTTTGCTTAGCATGTTTTCTTCTATAAATTGTTAGGAATTTTCATTATCTGACTCAATATCCATAAAGTATTCTAACCAGTAACACATTCACTGTAATTTATACGTCAAAAAGAGGAAAAAAAAATGCATTTAAAAACCGTATTTTTCATTTTAATCATCTCCATGGCTTTATTACATAGCTTCTGCGAAGCTGGTAACGTTGGCAGTAAAAAGGCCGCTGTAAGTTGAGTATTTTATAAAGAATTTTCTAAGAATTAAAAATATTTCTTTGTTTAATTTATTTTCTAAATTAGGATGCCCTAAAGAAAATAGGTGGCAAGGTACCTGTAATACCAGTTGTTGCTGTTAGCCGTGATAAGACCCACAACGTTACAATTCATACCAATCCACCTTCGATTAGCTACAAGTCAGGACCAAATTCACCCAAAAAGAAGAATTGAAAATGAAGAATGTAATTTTTATAAAATGCTTTATACAAAATAAATTTAATGAAAAGAAAAATTTTTTAAAAAAATTGTTTCTTGTTTTCTAAATGATTCTGTTACTAGAATGAAGCTTTTAAAGCCATTTTTACAAAAATTCTAAATTCTTAGAAAAAAATCAATAACAAGATCATCAAAAAAGAGGAAATACTTTCCAATAAATACAGGTAATGTATGTAGTCGCCGTAGTCTAATAGGTAGTGGGTTAGCTTGTTAGACTGAAGGTTCGAGTTCAAAGCCATGGTCAGACATCAAAACGAAAATATGAAAATATTTCTTTGGCGGCTTTCTCTCGCAAATTTCATCTAAAACTTCTAAGAGTAAATAAAATTGCAATGAAAAGTTTCTTAAATCTACCTTTCCAAGTCGACTATAAAGTGTAAGTCCCGCCACTTGTGTATAAAAGTAATGGACACAACATAAGTGGTGTGAGAAGCTAGGTCGTAAGCCTGGCTGAATGGTTGTGACCAATTATGCATATGTATGTATGCAACCATTGCTAGAACTTATGAATATTATTGTTAAGTGCACCAGGGAATAGAGCAGAATGGCTATCACGCCACACATTTTTAAATATTCTACAGCTTCACTAGTATGAATAACTTCGGGTGCTCAACTTATCAGATGTGTTTCTGAAAACAAACGACCTTTCGTTAACCTACCCTGATGGAAAGGAAGTTTGTTCTCCAATTGACAAAAGTACTTGGCACTTTTGTTTCCGCTGCTGCCAATGCAATATTATGTGGCCTTAGAAGTTATTTCTAAAATAATTCTGCATCCTCACCTCTACATGCCAGAAAATATGGCCAACAGACTTCGATTTCCCTCCGTAACTACAAGACGTTTAGAAAAATTTTATATTCACTGCTCAATTACAGGTTCTTTTCCTTTTAAAAACTGGAACATAAATGCGTAGAGATCCTGGAATCTCAACGCAACGTCCAGCGAAAATACGCATAAAAATCTTTATGTATCCATTGAGGACCTGTTCCTTTTAGAAACTGAAACATAAAAGCATAGAGATTCTGGAATCTCCTCTATTCTATCTCTCTAAAATAATTCTGTGTCCTCGCGTCTACACGTCAAGACATACGCACAGGATATGCTCAACTGACTGCTTTACTAAAAGTCCTTTACGCTCCTGCCTCCCATATTGGTTCTTGCCCTTAGGGGGCAACGTGGAGCGAAAATATGTATAAAAATCTTTATATATCCACTGAGGACCTAATCCTTTTAAAAACTGGAACGTAACACCGTGGAGAATCTTCTCTATTCAGTAAAAAACAAGTCGTTAGCTTTTTCACCTAAATAATTATGAGTTTTAACCTCTACACGTCAGGACACATGCTCAACAGACTTCGAATTTCCTACGTTACTACAAGTCGTTCAGAAAAAGTATGTTTTCACTCCTGAATTTCTATTTGTATACATAAATACATACATAATTGGACATTACAACCCTTCAGTCAGGATTACGAGCTAGCTTCTCACACCACTTATGTTGCGTGCGTTAATTTTATACATGAGTGGCGAGACCTACAGTTTAAAGTCGACTCCGAACGACAGATTTTTGGGAAGCTTTTCATGGCAATTTTTACTCTCAGAGTCTTTGCCAGAAATCTGCTGAGAGGAAGTCGCCGAAGAAATATTTTACGTTTTGATGCCTAACCTGGGATACAAACCCGGGCTTTAATAAGCCAACACACTACCTACTAGACCACGGCGACTTTCTATTTGTATACCTTTTAGCAAATCGTAGAGATTCCGGAATCTCCCATGTTCCGTCAAGAAAGTCTGTTCACCGTCTCATTGCCAGATCAATTAGACTGAAGTATTCCAGGTGGAGGTCTAAACGACCGATCTATCCCAGTCCTTTACACTTGCAAACAAGAACTGTGTTTCGGTTGAACGGTATAAAGAATTGGAGAGTCAAATAACCTATAATTGCACCTCGCAAGAGAAGATGGGCATTGACAAAGAAAGTAGATCTGCATCCACGACAGATGTTCTTAAATGGGTGCTGCATCCTTTCCGGGTGTGTCTACCCATAACACAATGACCTGAAAGCATGGATTGAAATGACACCCTGATGCCAATTTTGGATAGAAAACAAAGCTTAAAGAAATGCGGGCTTAATGCCAATAACATGAGAATATAAGGTTTTCATTCAGTGGTAGTGATAGTTTTACCCATTCTCACGTGTATGGTGAAAGTCAATAGAGAAAAAGAGTCGAAAGAAGTTGCTGTACCAGGTGCCATCATCAGCAAAAGTCAGGCTAAGTTGAAATTCTAAGCCTACTTGCGATGGAACTAACGGTGGCAATTAAGAAGTTCTTGTGATTATGTTAAAGGGGACAGATCCCAGCCATTTACACTTGCAGACAAGAGCTGTGGTGTTTCGGTTGAATGGAGTCTTGCTACCCTGATGCCATTTTTGGATGGAAAACTAAGCTTAAAGAAAAACGGGCTTAATGCCTATAATATGAGAATATAAGGTTTTCATTTAGTGGTAGTGATGCTCTCATCGATTCTCATGTATAACTGCGTTGTATGAAGAAATAGAGTCGTAAGAAGCAGGTGCAGTCGGTGTCGTCAGCAGCAAAACTCAAGCCACCTTGAAAATAATATTAAGCCTACTTCCGATGGAGCTAACGGTGACAATAAAGAAGTTCCTAGCATTATTTTAAAGGGGATCTTGGTGGGGATTTGTAGAGGAACTGATAGATCTAAAGGGCTATAAATTTGTAGATGTAGCAGAGTTCATAATCGAGATTGACCTGGTAGGGGGATTTCTTTAAGGGAACCATTTACCTATGAGTGCCATGATATTTAATTTTTGTTTTCTCCTTCTAATATGATTTTGTTGCCTTTTTTGTCCCCTTCCTCTTCCTTTTGTGCTTTTTTTCCTCATTCTTTTACAGTTATATGAAGGATCACAAATAATAAATGGGCCTCTGAGGGAAGGATTTGAACTGTAATTCGCCACCCTTATCAACACTGCTTAAAACAATTAAACACACACGTTCTATTGAAATATTTTTTTGTTGTTTTTCTTTATTTTTTAATTATTTGAAATACAAAAACCGTTGAACCGTAGAAATCCTTAAGAGACATCTCAGTGCTTACCCTTTTTGGGCGAACTTGGCCTCTTAGTTGGTGTATTATGAACGTGAACAGTTGCACTGGAGTTATAAGCAAGAGCACCGACTGCAACGCCTGGCGCTAGTTTTTTACCCACTTTACCCACTGCTTGACCAGCTTCAGACAAATTCATGTACAAGGCCATGGTAATGAAAAATATTAAGAAGGCTTTACTGAAATACATTTTATTTTTCTGTTGTAATAAATATTTCCAAGTATTAACTATTTGAAGTTTTTACGTGTAATATGATCTCTGCAATTAGGTTTTTGTGATTTTATAGTCTAGGTGGCATGCAGTAATAGTTTATAGAAGAAAGAAAAAAAATCTAATTTGATTTACTGAAACCACAATTACAAAAATGCCAATAATACCACTGGGTTTTTACCAACATGACTAAGAAGAAAATATTCTAAGAATATATTTTTTCTGCATACAATACATTTAACACGTAACTGATTTATTGTCTTTCATTTTTTGCATTTTTCATAAAACATTCTGCTGCATACTGTTAGGATATTTAATGTTGTAAAAAACGTTGCCTATTTTAGGCTGCTTAATAAAAAAGTTTTAAATGTTTTCTTCATGTCTCAGTTTATAGATTATGTCAATTGTTTGGATTTCCTTAATATTATTGCTTTTGTAAAGAAAACTTAAATGCAGGATCGAATGCTAGTAAATCATATTACAAAAATGTTCTCGAAAAAAAACTCTTTAAGATGTTGCATATTAAAAAAGAAAACATATTCATAAAAATACTAGGAGAGTCAAAAAACTTTGTAGTCTTTATTCATCTCAGTGTTATTGGAACTTAGCCAAAAACAAGTGATTTTTTGTTGTTTTTTTTTCTATCAATATTGAGTATGACTTGATAATAAATTTTATGTTTTTTGTTTTGTTTTTAAGACCAAGTTTTTCCCATAAGACACAAGACAGCTTTGTGCTTTTTTTTCTCGTTTCCCCATGAGGTTTAAAAATAATCTCGTTTTTTTTTGTTTTCTTAATACGATGATTTATCGTAATTCTCTTGCTCTCTGTGTAAACAATTCATGGTTTTTATGCGTCTGTAAAAATGCTTTAATATCCTAAGGATACCATAACCTTAGTCAATTTTTAAGACAATGCATGTTATAGAAGTCCCCTAGCATTGCTTTCAATCTATATTATAGGTTAACCTTATCATGGGTCCTCCAATCGTATTGCTCTGATAATCTTTAGGTTGCTGTTTGATACCAATAAGAACAATTCCGTGCTTAGCACTCAGGTGGTTTATTTGTCTGGCAACCTTATACAATATTCAAATATGCACCTTTATTGCATATTCATGTAAAGTTTCAATTAATTATTGCGCAATAAATATGCAAATTGTTATAATATTGAGTAAAACTTAAAATGCAGCACTGTCATAAGTGTGTTTAGTGAGCATATTACAATTAACCGAACACTTTCTGTTGATATTTGACAACTCAAATGTCAACAACGACAACCAAACACTAATTTTCGCAACCAAAATAAAAACAATAATGTTGTTTACCAGCTGTTAAATTAATATTGAGTAAGGTGAATTGCGTATGTTATTATGCCTGAACACTTAAAATATTGACTCAATAAAAGTGCATATCTGAACATAGTATTATAGACTCCAAATATGTTTTCTAATATTTCATTCGCGTCTACATATCGGATTTGAGAACTCTGTTTTGAACAATTTCACTTTTAGTTGATAAATCGTATGCTTAACTGGAGGAACTAAACTGAATAGGATCTAACGATGCCATATAAAATCTTCCATGTTATGGAATGTTATTGTTAATAAAGCCTTTCCGAATCTAGTAGCCATAATCTAGTAAGTATTAAATGCAAGGAAGTAATTCAAATCCCAGCTTACGATCTTATTGCTTCGGCGATTTCCTCTCAGCAAAATTTTGGCAAAAACTCCGAGAGTAAATAGAAATTGCCATGAGAAGTTTGTAAGAAATTATGTAGATCCCGCCACTTCTGTATAAAATTAACACACACAACATAAGTGGTGTGAGAAACTGAGGGCTTCTTGGGGACGATTGCTGTAGACTGTCTAATGGTGAAGGTATAGCACTGCCCGAGCAGCAACTCATTTCCTTACCGTTCGCATCTTCTCTCTTTCCACCTTTCCTAAAACCAGTACAATGCCCTGCATGAGTAGGGGCCATCCCCTGAGTATTGGTTTATAAAAACAGTGGTGTGAGAAGCTAGGTTGTAATCCTAGCTAAAAGATTTTTTCCCTTGATTTTCAAATCCAAAAGATTTTCAAATCTAATATTACAGTTGAGTCATAAAATGAATTTTACAAAGTCTTTGTTTTAATTTATAAATAATTTGTGGTTTTTAAGAATTTATGCACTTATTAGTCAAGCATTTTATTTTTGAAATTTAAACGGGTATTTCAAAAAATAAAAATATTTTCAATTAAATCAAATGTTTACGTTACATTTAATAAATTTACACGAATATTTGTATTCGGGATTTTGAAATTATGGATTCTTTAACAGAGGAAGAGGCTTAATGGTTGTTGTCTTAACTAAAATGCAAACCAAGTGTTAGCAATGTATTGTTTGATAATTATGATCCTCAGCATGAACACTTATTGTGATGTTCAATATTAAAAAAAAAATACTGTTAGACATAGCTTACTAGGAATCGTTTAACATTATTTTGAATTATATTCCCTCCTCACTAAATGTTAAGAATTCCTTCGACCATTAGAATGGATTTGTGAGAGAAAGAGACCGATCGCCAAAATAATAAATCATCATAATTGATCGTTTAAAACCCTTTGATGGTCAAGGCCTGAACGACAGATCGAAAAAGAAAAATCCTACTTTATGTACACTTATCTAATAAGAGCACATACTACTACTACATGAGCGGGCGGAAACAACAGCCTAAAGTCGACTTCGAACGCCGAATTTTTTGGGAATTTCATGACAATTCTTTATTTACTCTCGGAAATCTGCTGAGATGTCTTAACCTGGCCTTAACCTGTCAAGGCCTTACGTCTACTTAACTAGACTAATAAAAACCGAATAAATCATATTAAAAATTTTCATCTTTTTTGCATAACCCTTTATACAAAAGATTATTGTTGCTTTATGCCCTGTGCTTATAAATAATAAGCAATATCTGATAGTCATGCACAAGTTTTCATTCAGTGTAAACAGTTGAATATGAAGTTTCTAAACGGTTTTCTATTTGTTCTGGTCATTTTAGCCATTTCTATGGGTACCATAGATGCTGGTGGCAATAATATGTCCAAAATGACTAAAGATAAAGTAAGTTTATAGTTAACTAGCAGTTGTTAACTTCTTGTTATGAATAATTATAATTTTTTAAACAGCCACCTAGAGGATCCATCCCCAACAAGCCTATAAAGAAATACTAATACTTGATTCCTTACTGGAAAATTGGCTTCATCAAGGATACTTTGTAAAATTAAAATTTTCTAAAATAAATAAAATTTTGAAAGCTTTTAAATTTTTATTAAATTTTTTATGTGTTTAATTAGTTAGGACATCAACCCAGTTTCTCTTACCACCTATATATATTGTGTGTGTTAATCTACAGATTAATCTCGACTCCAAATGGCAGATCAGAGTTTTTGCCAGGACTCTACTGAGAGGAAATGGCCAAGCTAAACATTTTTTTTTCATATTTCGAGGTTGTCCTAGATATCTAAGCTAGGGTTTGAACCAAGGACTTTCGTCAAATTAACAACACGTTATCTACTAGATTACGGACACTTTATCTAAATTTAAATGATCAAAATTTTAATATTTCTCTTGAAGCAATAGCAACTCTCTTATGTTTGCAATGAAAACCCCACGTACTGAATTTAAATGGAATCAATGTTATTAAAAATAATAATTCGGCTTATCGTAGATCGTGTAAGGCCGTTCCAGGCCCAGGCCAGACATCAAAATAAAAAATACATTCGACGATTTCTTTTCAGCAGTTTTCTGGCAAAAACTCAGAGAGTAAATAAAATTGCCATGAAAAGTTTCTCAAAAAAAAATAATTTGTCGTTGGGAGTCGACTGTAAACTGTAGGTCCCACCACTAATGTATAAAATTAACGCACACAACATAAGTGGCGTGAGAAACTGCTGGCTTCTTGGGGACGATTGCTGTAGACTGTCTAATGATGAAGGTATAGCACTGGCCATTTTATAGTCACCTAGCAGCAACTCATTTCCTTGCCGTTCGCATCTTCCCTCTTTCCACCTTTCCTAAAAACCTGCACAATGCCTGCACAATGCACTGCACAATGATGGCTCCTACTCATCCATCCCCTGAGTGCTTCTTTTATAAGAAGAGGGAGAATTTAGTGAAGGTATGTCTGTTCCCTCCCATTAAACAGAGTATTTAACTCCTACCTAGTGCGCTTAATGAAGGTGTGCATGTTCCCTTATATATTTATAACTCCTGGCTAGCATTCCTCAATCCCCTGATAGTACAATGAAGGTGTAGATTTTGTCAGAATCATCTGTCTGGCAGCTAGAGCATAAGAATACTTTGTCTAGGTTTCCCAAGTATATACATACTACACAATTGGTCATTACAATCTATTAGTCAGGTTAGGTTAGATTAGGTCAGGTTAGGTCGGAGTGGTAGCTCTGACATCACAGAGCTCACTTGAGCACGCATGGCGGCCCGATGTGATGTCACGGGTGAACGCAGTCCCTGTACTAACCAAGTTCCGGAAAAACGAAGAAGATGTTCAGCGCAAGGGCTGCACTTAGTCACGATAATCGACCTAGCTTCTCACAACACTTATGTTGTGTTTGTGTGTTAATTTTATAAATGAGCGGCGGCATCTACAGTTTAAAGTGACCTCCAAATGACGTATTTTTGAGAAACTTTTCATGCCAATTTCTATTTATTCTCAGGAGTTTTTGTTTGAAATCTGCTGAGAAGCAGTTTTATTGGAGTTGACTGACCTGGGATTTGAGGCATGAACTCACGTCTAATTAGCCAACAGACTACCTGTTAGGTTAGAGGACGTATACTTGTCAACTGAGACACGCATAGTATCCGGAGGTCGAATTGACCCTTTGTACAATGATTACTTGCTAGAGTACATCTAGTCTAGTAACACAGTAAAAAGTCGCCATGGATCTAGTAGGTAGATGTTGGCTTATTAGACGAAAGGCTCGAGTTCGAATCTCAGGTCAGACATCAAAACGAAAATATGAAAATAATTTTTCGGCGACTTCCTCTCAGCAGATTTCTGGCAAAAACTCTTAGAATAAAAATTGCCATGAAAAGCTTCTCAAAAAATGTGTCGTTCGGAGGCGACTTTACACTGTAGGTCCCGCCACTCATGTATAAAATTAACGCACACAACATAAGTGGTGTAAGAAGCTAGGACGTTGTACAATGGGACAATTCAACCACTTGGTACTGTACTTGTCAGAATTGACAAGTAAACGTACTCTAACGTAACCTAACCTAACCTAACCTAACACAGTAAGACCCCGCTTTACGCTGTTTCAGTTTTACGCGATTACTTATGAAACGGCCATGCATTGACCAAATGCGGTCCACTATATAGCATCGGTGTATTCTTTGTATATTTTTCAGCATTTTCTTTTGTTATTCTGCCCAGAAAAAAGATTCGAATTATATTTTCGAAGTCGCAATCACAGTACGAACGCATCTTTCCTGTGTCCCAGTTGATTTATTAGTTGTCATCAACGTAACTAGGTGTATACATACTATGTACGTGTTAAGTTGCCTTGTTTAACGTTGTTTCGTTTAGCGCTGGAACTTATTGGAACGTATCCACCGCGTTAAGCGGGGTCATACTGTATTCCCAAGTGTCAGACAATAACAGTAACGTATTCCGGCGTTTTCCGCAGCTGTTGTTGACTGTTTTCCATTTCGGGTGGATGTATCCGGGGGCCAATTTTCGTTTTTGATTGCTCTAAGATTCTTAAACTGAAAAACCCGCTCTATAATCGCACCATTCTTCGGCGTTATAGGTTATAAAATATGCCTGTTGACCTCTAAGCAGTTTATAGCAGTAGCTCCGGTAAAAATTGAAAAAAAAAATTTTAAAGATTCACCCAATAAGTATTGTCAATTAACTATTCAGACTTTGTCAGTAGAAAATTGTCTGTAGGAAGAGAATTTTAAAGAAAATGTGTTGTACCAACATATATATCGAGAGTTATAATGTTAATTTTTATAAATTCATCTTTATTTAATGTTTTTGGAAAAATGTAATTTTCATTTAAAATTTCAATGGCGATGCATTAATTGTCTAGCGGCTTCACGTCCAAATTCTCCAGCGCCATGCTTGGCAACACTCATCTAAACAACGAAAGAAATGACGAATTAAATTTTTAATTTTAATTTAAGAATTGTTTCAAAATTATACTTACTACATGATCGTGTACTTGTCCAACCCCTGGTTTTGCTCCTCCTGGTCTTCCTCCTCCTACTTTACCACCTCCTTGACGCTTAGCTTCAATGGTGTTAGTCAAGGCTATAAGAACGATGACGACAAGCAGAAAATTCAAAATTCTAAATTGCATTTTAATGTCTGTTCAATAACACTAAGAACTTAAGAATACTGAAACTAAGCAATGCTTACGGGTTTTTATACTTTAGTTAGTCAGTTAGTTAGTTAGTTGGCTTTAAATTATTTTTAAAAATAGTTATTAAAATAATAATAAAGTTCTTTTTTTGTTATATAGAATAACCGCAAATGAGTAACACCAAATCGGTCCGAATGAACTAGGGCAAACCCTATAAAGTGATGTATTTTAGCATCGGTTAAATCGAATGGTTGTTGAATTCGGTAGGCCTAGGATGTTATAATTTATGTTTTACTTCTGAAGCACACATTTAGAAAGGGCATTAAATATATTTATTATCATCTGTACATAGATATACGAGTAAAGATTAGCAACGAGTATTCAAAACGATGAGTAGATTCGCGTTATACTTATAATTTCTAATACTTATACGCATTCATACATATTTTAATATGATACTCATACTACTTATACTCAAAGTTGGAAGTACTTGTCGTATTCATACTTAACAATACGCATGATGTTATTGACTTCGACTCGTCTCTACTTAACATTTACATGAAGCACAAAATAAGTATGATTCGCTTACGAGCACTGCAATACTCACAAGAAGATTGTGTGAATGTTTGCTTGTTGTCTTTGTCTTTCCTTTCTTCTTTATTTCTATATAAGCAAGAACAACAAAGGCTGTAAATTTTGATGAATGATTCGAATCACTAAAATCACTTACAAGTATTTTTCTAAATTTATGAGTCAGAATGAGTAGGCGTATGAATCAAACATATTTCGAATGTTGTGAGTTCGATGTCAACGTTTTACTCATACTCATTGCTACTTATACTTATAAATCAATGTTGTAGCGAGTACGAATGAATAGAGTAGTTGAATTTCAATTCTATTGATTCACTCATAGTCAAAATTGCATGAGTGCTTATGAGCAGCGGAAAAACGATTCATTGCTGAACTCTGGTCCAGACCAGATAAAAATCGTTTTTCATTTGTTCTTGTCTCTGACAAATAATTTTGTTGCTGAAAGCATAGAATCACTTATAAGTATTATAAGTATTTTTCTAAATTTATCAGTCAGAATGAGTAGGCGTATGAATCAAACATATTTCGAACGTTGTGAGTTCGATGTCATAGCTACTTAGACTTATAAATCAATGTTGTAGCGAGTACGAATGAATCAGAGTAGTTGAATTTCAATTCTGTTGATTAACACTATCATTGCTGATAGTGTAATAAATAAACATTGCATATACGCTTCATTTTTTATTGTTAACATTTTCGATTACATTTTTGCGACTCTAACTCGCTATTTTCCTTTTCTAATATGGACTACCCGGGAGTTGTTGCAGTCTAGTAGATAGTGTGCTGGCTTTTTAGAGGTGGGGCAGCAGTTCAAACCTCAGTTCAGACATCTCCAACACAGTAAATATTAATTCTTCGGCGAGTTCCAGATAAAATTGTCATGAAGAACTTTCTCCAAAATCTGTGGTTCGGAGTTGACATGAACCTGTAGGTTCCGCTACTCATGTATAACAAAATTAACACACACAACTGAGTGGTGTGAGAAACTATTTTGTAACCCTGGCTGAAGAATAGTAATAATTAATTATGTTTGTA
The DNA here is from genome assembly GCA_014635995.1 of Sarcophaga peregrina. Classification (NCBI taxonomy): domain Eukaryota; kingdom Metazoa; phylum Arthropoda; class Insecta; order Diptera; family Sarcophagidae; genus Sarcophaga; species Sarcophaga peregrina. The sequence goes on from CM025791.1 coordinate 84,807,524, forward strand.
TGCATTATGTACTACTCTGGACAGTAGGACGATTGGGTTAAAACTGTTTAGTTGATGACCTTCTTAACTTTCTTAAATAATTTTTAAGAGGTTCCACAGCACATACAGCGGGGCATTTACTTGTCTGCTTGAAAGAATTGCCATTTTTTTCCACAAAATCAGTCAGTGTTTTAGGAAAAGATTGTCGAGAGCCTTAAACCGTTCTGACCGAATTTAAAGATATTTTGAAACTTTACATTTTTAAACATGGCTTCGAACCTTGATTTGAATATCAAAAATTGGCGCAGTGCAGTGTAGTCTATAAATGCGAGTAAGCCAGCAAAAAAATTTTTGATCATCGTGTTTGAATACAAAAAATTTAAAGATTTCATCAATGTACGGAAAGTTATTCATTCAATAAGTTCCCTTGAACCCGGCTTCCCATCGCCGTAGTCTAGTAGGTAGTGTGCTAGCTTATTAGACGTAAAGCCAGGGTTCGAGTCCCAGGCCAGACATCAACATTAAAAAAAAAAAATACAACAAGTATTTTTTCGGCGATTTCTTCTCTTTCTATTCTTGAAAAGTTTCTCAAAACTGTCGTTCACTTCTGTATAAAATTAACACACACAACATAAGTGGTGTGAGAAACTACGGGCTTCTTGGGGACTATTGCTGTAGACTGTCTAATGGTGAAGGTATAGCACTGGCCATTTTATAGTCACCAGCACTCGTTTCCTTACCGTTCGCATCTTCCCTCTTTCCACCTTTCCTAAACCTTGCACAATGCTCTGCATGAGTAGGGGTCATCCCCTGAGTGCTGGTTTAAGAAAAAAAAAAAAATAATAATGAACTTGAGGGAATTGTCACGCAAAGCAATGTCTTTAGAAAATATAGGATTCACTCAGCAAACGTTACTCACCGTAATACTCAACACATGGTCGTCGAGGATAATGTTTTTAGTCAACGCCATACGGTAAACCCCTCATTCTAGGGTCAATCACCTCCTGAATCAAACTGTAGCCAAAGAAAGAAATTATTGAAAGACAGTTGTGACGGTCTCGTGTTCTTAGCAGTGACCAAAAAGTGCAATATTTGACATGCAGCCAAAAACATAACTCAAATCCAATATGCTCCCTGGTAGGTGTAGTGATATGCACTATTAATATGCAATAGTGTTTGAAAATTTTATCGATTATTTATGAATTTACCGCAAATTTTCTATAATTAATTGATTTCTAAAGGAAAAGTATTAACGAATCATTCCAATTTAAATATAGAGCCTGACTAAAGTCATATTTTAGCATGAGTACTATTAAACTTACAAGGCCAGCATTGTTTAGGCCTTTTAATATCAGATTTTTGACACTTTTCATTGAAAATAAACTATACTTGGCCAAGAAAAATTGTTTAAAAATCGAAAAAATAAAAGCGAGAGAATAGAATTACAGAGTTGAATTGCTAATGAGTTGGCGTATTAGACGAGAGTCTATGGTTTACCCGAAAAAGTTTATAAGGCTTCTCAGAAGAATGATTAAAGATTACGCCTTGCGCATGATTTCCATGATATTTTAAAGGTTTCCAAGTCTTTTTCATATTTGAAAATTAATATTTCTTCTGAAAAATGTGTGCACTACATGAAAGTAGTTGGCAGCCCTGCAATATAACTTACATTATCATTTGCCAATAGGAACACAATTTGCGTGACGTCATTGATTCAATATGCTCAGAAAGTTTTAATTTTGTGTGCGTGATGGCGTAATCTTTAGTTTAACATTCTTGACCAACACATAGTTTTGAAAGCCCTTTCGAGAGCGACAACATGCATGTTCGCTCAGAGAGATAATAAAGAGAAAATCTACTGGAACTATTTGCGACAAGTTTAATATATTTATTTTTGATCAGATTTCGATGGTGTCTGTTGGTTTTAAAGTGCTTCCACGAGCTTCCAAGGGCATGGCCCTTGATGTTGCTCCATAAAACAAGCGTGAAATGAATCTTTCCGATAAGTTCTTATGCAATAAAATTAAAACTGATCATATTGTGTGGTTCGTAGCATAGTCTTATTGAAACTTTTTTCAACTGCAAACCAAAAAAGTCGGTTATGGCCACACTGCTCTGAATTAATGGTACGGGCCTTTGCAAAGGCCCCTTCTAATTTCCATTCTACTCACCATAATAACTATTTTAAAAAGTATAAAAACCTTGGATATTCTATTCAGTAATTTATTTTTGTTCGTAACTTCTAACCATTAAGTATGAAGCTTGTAATTTATTTCCTGTTAGTTTTGGTCATTTTGGCTTTATTTGCCGGTCAATTGGAGGCTAGTCTTAATAGTCGAGTCGAACAAGCTATTGTAAGTTGACAGTGATCTTTAAGGGCCGTATACGATTTAATTTTAATTATTTTTTTTTATTTAATAAAGGACTCTGCAAGAAATTTCAAAAATGCGGTCGTAGATGGTTTAAAAAAAAGATGGTTTAAAAACGAACTTCATGGTTGATCTAATTAATCACTGTCAATAATTAAAAGAACAACAAATAAATGTAAATCAATAAGTATTGAATTGTGTTTAATACGTAAATATAAGAAGGATTTTCTGCAAAAAAAAAAAAAAAAACACGCTATACTAAGAGGCCTTTAAGATCTTTATACCTTAACCCTTAGAAAGAAAGCTCATCAGCATGTAGGTTAATCAAGATCATATCTGCAGTAGTAGACTTATATTTCATTCCGGTGATGGTGATATTTTACCTGAAAACCTTTTAATATAATGGCTTAGCGAGGTTGCAATGAGTATCCTAAAACATTATGAATGTCGAGGATTTGTAAGGGAAATTTTGAATTATCCAAAGTAAATTAATTGGAAATTGAATTGCTGATGAATTGGAGGCAGCATGCACCTTACAATCGTCAACATGTAACAAGGCATAGGTGTTCCAAATATCTCAGTTAACGTAGATAATTGGTCAATACAACCCTTCAATCTGGATTATTGACCTAGTTTCTCACACCACTTTTGTTGTGTGCGTTAATTTTATACATAAATGGCGGAATCTACAGTTTAAAGTCGCCTCCGAACGACAGATTCCTGTGAAACTTTTCATGGCAATTTAATTTACTCTCAGTGTTTTTACCAGAAATCTACTGATTTTAGTTTTTTGTCTGCTCTGGGGTTTGAACTGTGGCCTCACGTCTAATAAGCCAACACACTACCTATTAGACAACGGCGACTTCAAGGTATGCTTAAGAAAAGTTAACTGTGATTGATCGCTTGGCCACAAATTATACTGGCTATCATGTCTTAGTTACCATTTCTGGGGTCATTATTACAACTTGGCGTTAACTAAAAGGGAGAATTTTAACGGGCAGATAAAATGTTTTTCATTATTATAAGTGGACAATATGCTAGGAGTGAGCGTTAAGCTAAAGGGAGGATCATCCTATCGGTAACATTTAAAGTTAAGTTTATGTTTAAACTTGCCATATATTATATATTATTTTCAATATGGCAACTTTAAAAGTCAACAAAATGAGCATTTATAAGTGGCACGTCGTTGCCGTTGTGTTTTAAAAAAACTTGTTTAATTGAGCAGTGTTATCGACATTGCTTCGGCACTGACATAGTTTTGAAAAAAGTTAGTTTTATTTTTATTATATTATTAAAGTTATCTTTATTTTTTTTTTTTTGTTTATTTCGTTGTAATAACGAAAATAAGTTAAAGGCGACTTTAAAGTTTACTTCAGCTAAAGTTAGCTTTAACTAAACTTAAGTTTAATGGCAATTCTGTAATAATGTAAATAAAATTATAAAAACAGAAGTAACTATTACACCAATAGAATAAGGGAAACAAATTAAGTGCGATCAAACGATTTTCCATGATAAAAGATTCTAACTTCGTTGAAGTTTGCTTAAATATCCATTGTATTGTATTGTATAACATCTGAATGGCTATGGTTATCTTTACCTAATTTTATCCTATTTCATTAGTATATTATTTTTGTTTTTAATTATTAAAGTTTTATTTTTTTGATTTAATTTTAATAACTTTTTAATTTGTTTTTTTTTAAATTAAATTTAATTTTACTACGCTACCAAAATACAAAAGCTGGTTTTTCTTTATTTTTATTCCATTGTGTCCTTTCCAAGGGATTAAAATTAAATTTCATCTACAAAATAAAAAAGAAATTGTTTAAAAAATAATACAAAAAAAAAATATTTTTTTAATCTTACTATTCTGTCAAGCATAGACCATTCCATACTACTTATCGCACTAAGAAATGTAGTCATAAATGTGACTGTGAGTAAAAGTTGAAAATATTTCATATTTTCGTTTGAATATTATTCCGTCGCAATTAATAAATCGTTTACAACTGATTATTTGCAAATGAATTTTTCTGTTGTTGCATATTTTTAATTTCATATCGATTTGATTGTACGAATGCAATTCAATTACTCATAACCCGTACTTCATACTTATCCCTCATACATTTTCATTTCACAACAAATCAAGAATAGATATTTAATAATAAAATCCATTGAACTTAAAAATCTGTATACCACAGCATCACTCTTCGTTATTCTTACTATTTTTAATTGCATTCCAACTACGCACCAATGTACCTAAACATACATACATAATTGGTCATTACATGTCTTCAATCAGGATTACGATCAAGCTTCTTACAACACTTATATTTTGTTGTGGTATTAGTTTTATACATGATTAACGGGACCTACAGTTTAAAGTTTATTCCGAATGGCAAATTTTTTGTGAAGTTTGTTCATGGAAATTTATTATTCTCAGGATTTTTGCTAGAAATCTGTGGAGAGGAAGTCGCCGTGGAAATATTTTTTCATAATTTCGTTTTAATGGAGATGTCTGACCTCGCGTCTAATAACTCTTACTGTTGTCGCCGTAATCTAGTAGCTAGTGTGTAGGCTTATTAAACGAAAAGCCTGGGTTCGTATCTCATGTAGGGGATCAAAACGAAATATTCGGTGACTACCTCTCTAGCGGATTTCTGGCAAAAACTCTGATAGTAAATAAATTTGCCATAAAAAGTTTCTCAAAAATCTGTCGTTCGAAGTCGACTTTAAACTGTAGGTCCCGCTACTTATGAATAAAAATTAACGCACACAACATAAGTGGTGTGAGAAACTAGGTCGTTATCCTGACTAAGTGCAGCCCTTGCGCTGACCATCTTCTTCCTGACTGAAGGGTTGTAATGACCAATTATGTATGTAGGTACCTCTCCAGCAGATTTCTGCCAAAACTCTGAGAATAAATAAAATTGCCATGAAGAGCTTCTCAAAAATCTGTCGTTCGGCGTCGACTTTAAACTGTCGGTTCCGCCACTCACGTAAAAAATTAACGCACACAACATAAGAAGTTAGGTCGAAATCCTGACTGAAGGGTCGTAAAGGCCAATTATTATACGACAACCTAAATTACTCACGAAAATATGTAGGATTCCAACATTAATATCTCAAAGTCTTATTGAAGTATAAAATAATTTAGAGGATAAGTAAGGATATGGAAGCTTAGACCTGTCATAACACTTTGGCTTCAAACCACGAATGTTGCTTGGTGTAATTTAGTGGACACCATGCAAACACCTCGCTGCGGATTGATCAAATGGACCCTATTCCATTTCAATTATAACCTTATTTGGTATACTAAATTTTTTCAACTCTAAACCTCAACTGGTCCATAGGTCCTAGATAATAGCAATGAAACCCAATGACTGGTCCAATCTGGACTATGGACATGTTACAAATTTGGAAACACATAAACATTTCCAAAGATATATCCAAAGAAGTTGCCATGGTCTAGTAGGTAGTGTGGTGGCTTATTAGATGTGATGCCACGGTTCAAACCTTTGGTCAGAAATCAGTAACTCAACGCAACGAAATATGAAAAAATATTTTTTTGGGGACGTCCTCTCAGCAGATTTCTGTTAAAGACTCTGAGAGTAAATAAGGAAATCTGTTCAGCCCTTAAAAATAAAATGAAGACACAAAATGCATGGTTTTTTTAAAAACACATAATATTTTTTAATAGATATACTTATTACAATACATACAGTGAGCGTCAAAAAAAAGTGTACATAAAAAACTATACATTACTAAATTATTATTATTTGTATTTTAAAATTGTTACATTGGCAGCTTTTAAAATTGAAATAAAAAAAATTTAAAAATTTTTTTGTACACTCTCCTCAAGTGTTGAGTTTGTTGTTTGTTAGAATTTTATCAATTGTGTACACTTTCTTTTGGCGCTCTCTGTATGTATTTATGTTTTTTATGTGTAAGGTTTTTAATATAAGTTTGTATATAAAAAGTATTCTCTTTCGATTATTTCTTCTTTTTGGAACAGAATATAATACCACCGATTAATGCTGCCATAGCTGCTACAGACGATATTACAATTGCCACTAAAATGAATGGCTTTCCCTTGCGAATCTGTTTAGTTTTAAGATTATAACGATGTACAGCAGGTAGCTTATTCGATATCTGTTAAGATAAAACGTAAATGAGAATAAGTGACTTCCAGTCTTTTAAGTTATTAAGAACACAAACCATGTTTATAAGCTATGCCAACTAAAATGAAATAATTTCTTACTTACCAAACTCTTTTGCATAGATTCCTTTGAGCCGAATGGGTTCTAAAAAAAACAATGAAAAAATATTTTAATTATAATTTAATATTAAATTCTGTAATTCCGCTCACAGAATCTTTAGGGGAGTAACTATTTATTAAGTCCATAACTGCAAATTTGTCTTCAGAATCTTGGGTTGAAAGCAATACTGGATTCTAAAATTGTTTACAAGATATTATTGAGTGGCATGGAAACAAGTACTGCATAATAATTCTGTTCTTCTTAAAACTTACCTCAAATATTTGCTCGACATTTGCTGAATCATAATTTTTGGTGAATTTCTAGAAAATATTAAGAAAAAGAGTTAGAAAAAAATGTATATTATTGCATATCAAGAATGATAAACTAAAGATTACGCCTTGCGCATGATTTCCCGTTAGATGACGCTGTTGGGCTATTTTAAAGGTTTTCAAGTCTTTTTGATATTTAAAAATTAATATTTCTTCTGAAAAGTGTATGCACTACGTGAAAGTAGTTGGCAGCCCTGCAATACAACTTACATTATCATTAGCCAATAGGAAAACAATGAAAACAATTTTCGTGACGTCATTGATTCAACATGTGCAGAAAGTTTTAATTTTGTGTGCGTGATGGCGTAATCTTTAGTTTATCATTCTTGATTGTTTGTACCTTCACAAATGCGTTTACAGCTCCTAAGACTCCTGCAAATTTCTGAAAGAAACAAAATCAAAAATCAAATTTCATAAATAGCAATGCACAACAATTGAAGTTGCAATTAGACATAAGGTCATGCTTCAAACCTTAGCTCTCCAACAAAATGAGAGAAACTGGAGAAAATTTTCTTTTAAGGGCAATTATTACAACTTGCCGTTAAACTTGGGTTTACTTAAAGGTACCTTTAGCTAAAGGGAACTGTAAAGTTAACTTTACCTTTAACTAAAGAGAACTGTAAAGTTAACTTTACCTTTAGCTGAAGGGAACTGTAAAGTTAACTTTACTTTTAGCTAAAGGGGACTGTAAAGTTAACTTTACCTCTAACTAAAGAGAACTGTAAAGTTATCTTTAACTTATTTTAGTTATTACAACTTAAAGATAAAATAAAGTTAACTTTTTTCAAAAATATGGCAGTGCCGAAGCAATGTTGATAACACTGTGTCAATTAAACAAACGCAGTATATGATCTTTTTGTTTATATTTGAAGTATAAACTTAACTTTAAAAGTTTCTGGCAGGAAAGGAGGATCATCATAGCTTAACGCTCGCTTCTACCCTATTGTCCCCTTATAATATTGAAAAACATTATATGTGCCCAATAAAATCTTCCCTTTAATTAAGTTGTAATAATGGCCCTTAAACTATTAAAACTTTAGTCGCATTTTGACTTGGAAAGAAAGTTAGGCTGCTGCATAATCAGTGGAAATAAGTCACGAAATTTTCTTGGTTTTCAGAAACTCATTCGATGTGTACCTCTGCTTCCACGAATCGAAAGTGAGATATCATAATTCATAAAATAAATTCCATTTGCAGATGCTTGGACTCTCTCTCTCTCTCTTGAAGTCGCCATAGTAGTATTAGATCTGATCGGTTCAAACCTCAGGTCAGACATCTCCAACGAAACAAAATAAGAAAAATATTTCAGCGACCACTTACTCTCAATAGATTTCTGCCAAGAACTCTGACAGTAAACCAAAATTGCCATGAAAAAGTTTCTCAAAACATCTGTCGTTCCAGAACGAATGTAGGTTAGCCACTGATGTATAAAATAAACACGCAAACATAAGGGCTGTGAGAAACTAGATCGTAATCCTGACTAAACGGATCCTGACTACCTTTATAATAATATTGACATTTTACTACAGCGGCTTTTTTCTTATTATAAACGTCACTGTTGAAGTCCCCGTAGTCTAGTAGGTAGTGTGTTGGCTTATCTGACATAAAGTCGGGGTTCGTAACTTCCAAACAAATGTAAAAAAAAAATATTTATTAGGCGATATCCTCTCAGCAGATATCTGTCAAGGACTTTGAGAATAAATAAACCTACAATGAAAAAATTTCTCAAAAATCTGTCATTCGGAGTCGACGTTAAACTGTCGGTCCCGCCACTTTTGAATTAAATTAACGCACACAATATAAATGGTGTGTGAAGCTAGGTCGTAATCCTGACTAAAGGGTTGTAATGTCCAATTATGTGTGTATATATATGTATAAAAGTTACTGTTAAACGATGAGTAGTAAGATGGGTGTATGATATGCTACGCCCATTTGATTTGAAAGGAAAATTAAATATTTATAAAGCCCTAACTGCTGTCACACTAACTTATAGTGATGTTTTACTAATGCGCCGGTTTTTGAGGACACTAATCCGCATTCGCCTACGCTAGACGATGTGAAGGCAGTAATGTAGCTGTCTCATATGCCACGCCCATTTTATAGAATGAATTAAAACTCAAATATTTACAATTCCCTAATGAGTTTTAGGTGCAGCCCTTGTGCTGACCAACTTCTTCCTTTTCCCTGATTTAGCGGCACTTGGTTAGTACAGGGACTGCATTCACCCGTGGTATCACAACGGGCCGTCGGGCGTACTCAAGTGAGTTTTGTGATATTAGAGCTACCACTACGACCTAAACACATACGTACATAATTGACCATTACAACCCTTCAGTCCGGATTACGACCTAGCTTCTCACACCACTTATGTTGTGTGCGTTAATTTTATACATGAGTGGTGGACCTACAGTTTAAAGTCGACTTCGAACGACAGATTTTTGAGAAGCTTTTCATGGCAATTTTTACTCTCAGAGTCTCTGCCAGATATCTGGTGAGAGGAAGTCGCCGAAGAAATATTTTTCGTTTTGATGTATGACCTGGGATTCGAACCCGGGCCTTTTGTCTAATAAGCTAACACACTGCCCACTAGACCACGGCGACTTTACTACGACCTAAACCGAAAAATGAATTTTAGCTAGTACCGTGACTACCTCACCCGAGGTCATTTCTTAAAATATTTCAATTTCTTAATTTTGATGCTTACCGAGGCCACGTTTTTCCCATGATTATTATTACTTTGGTTTCCAGTTATCTGAAATTTATTTAAATGTTAATCAATATAATGAAGGAAAAAGGAAAGTATGTTTACAATAAAAATCCGGTAAAACCGATGTATAGATGTAGAATGGATTAAATCGATTTTCGAAGTAGGAATAAAAATTTTGAATTCGATGTTAAATGACCTTCTATTAAAGGATTAAATTAAATTAATACGTACCATAAGGGGATAGAGTGTTGTAATGGAGTTTAGAACGTGATTGTTAATTGTTGACGTTTCCGGCATTAGGGGATTCTGACGAGGTTGTCTTTGCATTGAACCTTGGTTCAAAATTGTTGGTCCAGTTGCCTTAAATTAAACTTTTATGTCTTACTGTTTTTAATTTATAACTTAAACTTACTTCTTGAAAAAGTGGACTGTAGGAAGGTTGCCTTTGGTTCGAAATAAGATTCCGATTTTCAGGGGACGGTGGCTTTAAGTGAAAGTGGGACTTTAACGTTGTCATTTTTATTCGATACTCAATTTTATGTTAAACTTACCAAAAAATGTGAGTTGTAGACTGGTTGGTGGACTGGTGGTTTGATGTTAAACAAGTGATTTGGATTAATGGAACTTGGTAGCTTTGTGGGACCATTATTTTTTATTGCCTGATCAATTAGCTTTAAAAGAAATAAAAATTTATTGCCTTAATGCTGTTTGATTTGGAATTTATTTAATTTCATTTAAATTTACTTCCTTAAAATGGGGATTGTAGGGTGGTTGTTGTTGGTTTGAACCCAGACTTCGACTTGCAGGTGTTGGTGTAGGTGGCTGTAAGTGAAAGTAGGACTTTAACTTAATTTCAAGTCGATAATTAATCAATTTTATGTTAAACTTACCATTTTAAAATGTGGATTATAGGCCGGTTGTTTGGCGTAGAGCCAATCATTCTGGACTACTGGTTTTGGTGTCTTCAAGTGAAAATAATTTTTTAATTTCATAATTAATTCCATTTCATATTAAACTTACCGCATTAATCTGTGGATTATATGGTGGCCATTTACTCTGAACAGGTCTTGGCGCCTTTAAGTGCAGTAAATATAATTTCGTTTTGTTAAGCTAGTTAATTTGAATTTAAACTTACCGGACCGGGATATTGAATTACAGGCTTAGCTTGTTGATGCTAATGTAATGATTTAAGATTTTTAGTTCAAAATTATTTCTTGATCTCATTTTAAACTTACCACATTAAAATTTGGATTATACGGTTGTTGTTTGATATATGGCCTGTCCTTTTGAACCTCAGGTCTTGGTGGCTTTTGGTGAAAAGTAAAAATTTAGAAAAATTATTTTGTTTCCTCGGTCAAATTAACTTACCGAACCAGGACTTACAAAATTAAAATGGGGATTACAAGCTGGTTGTCTTGCATATGGCAAGTCATTCTGAATTACTGGTTTTGATGTCTTTAAGTGAAAACCAATCTTTAATTTCATAATCATCTTATTTCATATTAAACTTACCGCATTAATATGGGGATTATAGGGTGGCCATTTACTCTGAACAACAGATCCAACAGGTCTTGGGGCCTTTAAGTGCAGTAAATATAATTTGGTGTTGTTAAACAAGTTAATTTGAATTTAAACTTACCGGACCGGGATATTGAATTGCAGGCTTAGCTTGTTGAGGCTAATGTAATGATTTAAGATTTTTAGTTCAAAATTATTTCTTGATCTCTTTTTAAACTTACCACATTAAAGTTTGGATTATAAGGTTGTTGTTTGATATATGGCCTGTCCTTTTGAACCTCAGGTTTTGGTGGCTTTAGGTGAAAAGTAAAAATTTAGAAAAATTATTTTGTTTCCTCGGACAAATTAACTTACCGAACCAGGATTTACAAAATTAAAATGGGGATTATACGCTGGTTGTCTTGCATATGGCCAGTCATTCTGAACTACTGGTTTTGGGGCCTTGAAGTGGAATAATTAAGATTTCGTTTCATTGCAAAAATTAAACTGAATTTAAACTTACAGCCGCAGGATTCCAAACTAAAGGTCTAGGTGGCTTTAATTAAGGAAAATGGATTTAATATTGCTTTGTAGTGTCTATATTTTAAATTGAATTTTATTTTTTACTTACTGCTTTAGGATACGTATTGGCGTTTGGCCACGCATTTACAGGATTTAATGGCTTAAAGACAAAATCGGTTTGATTATTAAAATAGAATTGAATTTAATTTTTCTTACCGCATTAACTGCAATATTGCCTGTTAAGCTATTGATAGGCTTGTTAACTCCTGAGTTTCTGATGTCAAAATTATTTTGGGCTGGTCTAATGTTTCCCTATCAGAAGAAATAAAAAACCGGCAACAATTTATGAATATTACTTACATTCATGATTGGTCATTACAACTCTCTAGTTTGGATTAGGACCTAGCTTCTCACACCTAGTTTCTTTTCTTATACATACAGTTTGAAGTTGACTCCGAACGACAGATTTTTGAGAAACTTTTCATGGAAATTTTATTTACTCTCAGAGTTTTTGCCAGAAATCTGCTAAGAGGAAGTCGCCGTGGAAAAATTTTTTCATATAGTATTTTGTTTTGATGTCTGCTCTGAGGTTTGAACTGTAGCCTCTCGTCTAATAGGCCAATACAGTACCTATTAGATTACGGCGACTTTAAGGCATGCTTAAGAAAATTTAAATGTGATTGATCGCTTGGCCTCAAACTATGCTGGCTATCACGACTTACTTAACCATTTTTAGGGCCATTATTACAACTTGCCATTAAGTAAAAGGGCGATTTTAACAGACAGATAAATTGTTTTTCATTATTACAAATGGACAATATTGTAGAAGAGAGCGTTAAGCCAATGGGAGGATCATCCTACCGGTAACTTTTAAAGTTAAAGTTTAAAGTTAAGTATATTTGAAATTGCCATATTATATGTCATTTTCAATATGGCAACTTTAAATATAAACAAAGTGAGCATAGACAATAGCCTGTCTTCGCAAGTGCGTTTAAAAAATTTGTTTAATTGAGCCGTGTTATGGACATTGCTCCGGCACTGGCATATTTTTCAAAAACTTAACTTTATTTTATTTGTAAGTTGTAATAACGAAAATAAATTGATGGTAACTATACAGTTCCATTTAGTTAAAGATACTTTAACTAAAGTTAAAGGTACCTTAGGTGAAATTTAAAATTTATTAGGGGCCATTATTACAGCTTGCAGTTAAACTTGGGTTTAGTTAAAGGTACTTTAAGTTTAACTGCAAGCTGTAATAATGACCCCTAATAAATTTTAAATTTTACCTAAGTTAAAGGTACCTTAGGTAACTTTAGTTAAAGGTACCTTCAACTAAACCCAAGTTTAACTGCAAGCTATAATAATGGCCCCTAATAAATTTTAAGTTCTTTCATAGTTAAATTAAACAGATTTTGAGCATTTAGTTCACGCTAAAGATACAAATATTGTTGAAATTCGAACTACTTATACAGTCCGAGACTTATTTGCGTTATCGGAGTTGGACAGTTTGATGACTTTAACCCCACAATAATCTAAAGCAGGACTCAAAGGTCTCTATAGACAATCTGCAGACAATGCAACAAGGTAGGAATCCCGTGCCTTATGAATTTTCTCAATTCCTTGTGAATTTCCAAACGTAATAAAACTTTTATTCCGCCAAAGAGTAAGGAGCAGAATGTCTAGTCATCTCTCTAATACAGTACATTATCCCCCGATTGATTAAAGTTATCACAGATTCCATAGCCAAAAACTAATCTTAAATTTTCTTATTTGAAAGTGACTTTGTTATTAAAATTTGAGATCAAGGTTAGGTTAGGTTAGATTATAGGATGTGCACCTGCCGGTCAAGACAAGCACAGTACCCGGAGGTCGAAATTGACCCATTGTACATTGGGGAGGAAGGAAATAGAGGATATAGGAATGTAGGGAAGGGGAGGGAGAATGGGAAACGGAGGAATTACATGTAAAGAAACAGACACAAAACGAAAGAGGGTTGAGAGTGCGACTACACTTATGAAGCCCTAGCACCTTTCAACTAGCCCAAGCTGCTAATGAATCTGTTTGAGATCAATTTGAGTTCAAAATTTTAATTTATTCCCCTTAAGCTTTGCGAATCCCTAAGGTTTATCGTGTTAGTCTGTTAAAACAATTCCTAGGCTTGCTTTAATTAATTATGATGCATTTGCGTATTTTATTGAACTCATAAATCTATTTGCAACACATACACTTTTCAGTTCTCTTACTCACTGTGCTTTTAAAAGCTGGTGCCCTGTATCGGGCTCCTATGCCTGAATTAAAATTCGAGCGCGCCCGTGTAGCAGACAATACTGCACATTCAGCATGATTTACAATCAAATACGAATAAATTAATAAAAATTTCAAATACATTTTTCAAATTCCACTGAATCAACTGAATTTTAGAATAAGAATTATAAAATGAAATTAAATTTTTTTTGCTTTTTCCTTTATCGGTAAAACCACAAAACGAGATATGCAAAGAGATCGGTTGACGTGGCTATACTAAAATTATTAAACGTTAGAAAATTGTTTTTATCTTCTATTTATTATAGGTTCTGAAAGAGATCTATTGTTTCTTGTTTTAGAAAAAAAATGTGCTAAATGTGGCCATTATTGAAAAACTGCTTAAGTCCAATATAAGTAAATAAAAAAAAAAAAAATAGTTCTTAGTCATGTGTTCTCAATATAGGAGAAAGGTATGATCATAGGCCCTTTAATTAGTAATGAATGAGAATGCCGAAAACTATTTTTAAGACTATTTTAGTGATAATTCTGTTACTGGCACCTTTCACAAATCACTTTACATCACTTGCACACTTTTCAGTTCAGTGACCTAGTTTCTCACACCACTTATGTTGTTTATGACGATTTTTTATACATAAGTGACGAGACCTACAGTTGAAAGTCGACCCCGAACGACAGATTTTTTGAGACAACTTTCATGGCAATTTATTTCCTACTCTCAGCCGTTTTTGCCAGAAATCTCTTAAGAGGAAAATTAACGAAGAAATTCTTTTATTTTATTTATAGTTAAGTGTCCAGCCTGGGGCCTGGAACCCTCTTACGCACCGGCTCATAAAGCAGGAAGCCCTGTACTGGGGCCTCCTAAGTTAATTTTGAAGCCTAGTTCTTAGTCATTGTGTTCTCAATATAGGAGAAAGGTATGATCATAGGCCCTTTAATTAGTAATGAATGAGAATGCCGAAAACTATTTTTAAGACTATTTTAGTGATAATTCTGTTACTGGCACCTTTCACAAATCACTTTACATCACTTGCACACTTTTCAGTTCAGTGACCTAGTTTCTCACACCACTTATGTTGTTTATGACGATTTTTTATACATAAGTGACGAGACCTACAGTTGAAAGTCGACCCCGAACGACAGATTTTTTGAGACACTTTTCATGGCAATTTTATTTCTACTCTCAGCGTTTTTGCCAGAAATCTCTTAAGAGGAAATTAACGAAGAAATTCTTTTTATTTTATTTTATATTAATGTCCAGCCTGGGGCTGGAACCCTTCTTACTCACCGTGCTCATAAAAGCAGGAGCCCTGTACTGGGCTCCTATGTTTGTTCCATAATTTAATTGTGGAAATGAAGCAGAGTTTACAATTAGATACGAATAAATTAATAGAAATTTAAAATACATTTTTCAATTCCACTGTATCAACTATTTTTTGAATAAAAATTATAAAATGAAATTAATTTTTTTCTTTTTCCTTTATCGATAAAACCACAAACCGATATAACCAAAGAGATCGATTGATGAGATTATACTAAAACCATTAAACGTTATAAAATTCTTTTTTATAAGATCTCAGAGATCTATTCATTCTATCTTGCCGTTATGGCAAAACTGCTTAAGTCTAATTTGTTTAATTTACAAAGAAAACAAATGGAAAAACCTAGTTCTTAGTCATCTAATATTAATTCAGTAGAGAGCGGTCAAAACGAGGACACAAGCCTTTTAATCGTTATAAAAAGAATTGTTCAAATATAGTCTACACGGTAGTCTACAGATAGTTTTGGATATTTGGACCGAAATCGTTAGCTAAATGTTAGGCAAAGAGCGGAAGATGGAGGTGGATCTAAGTGTAGTTGATTTTACGAATTATACTTCACCCTTTATAAGGCATACATAACACATAATTGATCATTACAACCCTGCTGTCAAGATTACGGCCAAGCATCTTACAACACTTATACTGGGTTCAGACATGAACCTTTATTGCAGTAATCGCAATAAACGACATTATTGATCTCAATACTTCATATGAAATTTCAATTAATTATTGATCAATAAATTCATAAATTGTTATAATATTGATTAAAACTTCAAATACAACTCTGTCATAAGGACGTTCAGTGAGCATATTACATTTTTCCGAACACTTCCTATTGATATTTGACAAGTCAAATGTAAACAACGATAAAGCCATAAGGAAAAGCTTTCTTTTCTGCAAGCTATCCAATATTATCAAATTTTTCTCTCTTTTCCTTCTGAGGACAGCCAACTTGGAGTCACAAGTAGTTCGTATTAATCGCAACAGCTTGGCGTTTCGGTTAATCATTAGCAATACCTTTTCCAATGTTCAATTGTTTTCCATTTTTTCTAAAAAAATTTTTTTGGCACTAATTTTCGAGATTAAATTAACGGCAATATTGTTTTGTTTACCATCTGTCAAATAAGTTTTCATCGATTATATGTCTGAACGCTAGAAATATTGTGCTCAATAAACCGAATATTGATTTAATGTGTGTGTTAATTTTATAAATAAGTGGCGGGACCTACAGAATAAAATCGACTCCAAACGACAGATTCTTGAGAAAAATTTCATGGCAATTTTATTTATTCGCAGAGTTTTTGTCAGAAATCTGCTGAAAGGAACTCAACGAAGAAATATTTTTTCATATTTTGATATGTTGGAGATGACTGACCTGGGCGTTTGAACGGACTAACTAGAGTACGGCGATCTTATAAACCATATCGAAAGGTATTCGAAATACAAAAGAACTGCTATTTCATGATTCATTTTACTCAAGTCTATCAGTATGATTCTCTGCCGGTCTACAGTCCACCTGTCTCTCTTCATCTGATTTTTTCAAAGTTATTTCTTTGTTTATTAATTATAATACAATTATAAATTAAATTATAGCTATTTATGAACTGGATAGCTTTAACCATATTTTCGGTGTAGTCCAGAATCATTGCTGTGAATTGAACCCACAACCATCACACTCTAAGAGTGCAGCACTCAACTAAATTCAATTAAAGTTGATTTATGCCATTTTGCCTTATCGTGCAGATTTGTTTATAATTTTAAAAATAATTTATTTTTATTTAAAAGTATTCTTTATTTATTTATTATTACACATCGTTCTCGTCATTTATTTGTTTCTTTTATTTATCTTTCTTTTCAAAGGCACATATAAATAAAAATATAAGTGGCAACTACGTATGTCAGTTCAGGGAAGGTTATACGAGTAACTTGATTTGAAAAGATTTATTGGTAGACCTTAGAAAGCATTGTAAAACTTAGGAAGACTAATTCTTCTACTATTGTTTGTAATCCCTTACCTTCCGTAGTGCTTCTGTGATACATACATAATTGGTCATTACAACAATTTAGTTAGGATTACAACCTAGCTTCTCACACCACTTTTAATTAATTTTATACTCCGAACGACAGATTTTTGTGAGAAACTTTTCATGGCAATTTTATTTACTCTCACAGTTTTTGCCAGAAATCTACTGATAGGAAGTTGCCATAGAAATATTTTCACATTTTTCGTTTTGATGTCTGACCTGGGATTTGAACTCGGCCCTCATGTCTAATAAGCCAACACCAGACTGCGGCGACTGCAGCTTCTTGGTTCTGTGAAATCACAGTCGCTCTGTAACCGACATAACGAAATAAAAGATTCCTTAAGTATTTCCATTTCTGTTCCTATTTTTTTTTCATAAAGGTGTTTGATGAGGGATATTAGGATAGGATTGGAGGACGAGTACTTGTCGTTGCCCTAGAGGTCAAAATGACCCATTGTAAATACGTCCTAGAAGAGAGGAATAAAGTATAGTGAATGGGATAAGGAAATTGGAAAAGGAGAAAAGGAGAAAAGAATAGATAGGATAAAATCAAGGATATCGTTTTTGAGAATGCAATTAATTGGTCTCTGTGCTTCAATTTGCCAAAGGCTTTCTCAGTATCATTAAAAAATACACATAAGCGCGGTCAAATATTTCACACATTATTCGACCATCAAGAGGACATTATTTATGTGATGTATAGTGGGTTTAATCTCAGAGTCGCATTCACTTTATCTGATGTTCTCTTTCTGAATTATTTGTGGGAATATCGGATTCTTCGTGTATACACATACATATTTAATTGATCATTACAACCCTTAAGTCAGGATTATTGATCTAGTTTCTCACACCACTTATAATGTGTGCGTTAATTTTATACATGATTGGAGGGACCTACAGTTTAGAGTCTACTTTTCATGACAATTTTATTTACTCTCAGAGTTTTGGCCAGAAATCTGCTGAAGGCAAATCGCCGAAGAAATGTTTTTCATATTTTGTTTTGATGTCGGGCTTGGGGCGCGAACCCTGGCTTTACGTCTAATAAGTCAAAACACTATCTACTAGACTACGGCGACTTCGACAGAGTAGTTACATTGTGCAATTCTTCTTTTTTTGTTTCTTCCAGTTTGCATTCATACGTACATTCACAATGGGTCAGTGGTACACAACCGTTTAGTTAGGTTTTAGACCTAGCCTCTCAGGATGTTATGTCATGTGTGTGTTAATTTTATACACAAGTGACGGGACCTACAGTTTAAAGTCGACTCCGAACGACAGATTTCTGACAAACTTTTCATGGCAATTTTATTTACTCTCAAAAATTTTACCAGAAATCTGCTGAAAGGAAATCACCGAAGAAATACTTTTTGTATTTTGTTTTGATATCTGGCCTGTGACTCGAACCCTGACTTTACGTATAATAAGACAACTCACTACCTACTAGACTGCGGCGACTTCATCGTGTATAGTAAAGTGATAACATTTACTCCTAGCTCAACACGGTGCATATAATGAAACAAACTAATGGATTTTTATTAAACAAATCTGTTCAGACATTAGGAACATATGAATTTATATTTGTTTAACAAATTCGCTTTATTAATAAGTGCACACGTGTATGTATCACAATACCAGCTACTACTGCTGATAGAACTATTACAACAAATGCTGCCAAAGCCACCATAATATCCGGATTCATTGTATAATAGGTTTTAGTTTGAATATTATGACGATTATATATGGTAGAGCCTTTATTCGATAGCTGAAATGAATAAAAAAAATTATTAAATCAAATAAAACAATAAAAAATGAATATTTTAGTAACTTGATCGAGAATAGGGTCTCATACTTCTGCGTACTTATTTTAAAGTTAAAGGATCGGTCCCTTCAAAAAGTAAATTTTTGCAAATTTTTTTTGAATTTTCAAATATTTAATGAATTTTTAACGAAATGAATTAATGAAATATTAATGAATTTTCTTTTTTTTTTTGTAAATTGAAAATAAAAAACTAAACAATTTTGGAGAAAATTTTTTAAATCGTGTAATAAAGTCCTTTTTAGTATAAGAAAGGTACTAAAAAGTCATATAAGATATGAAACAAGAAATCGCTACAATCTTGCCTTAAAGTTTGTAAACTCATCAAGAGTTTAGTTTCATTAATTAGTGGCATTTTGATGGTAAAATTCTATTATTTAGTTCTCGTAAAATTATAGGGACAGAAGGTATTCATATGCTGCATAAGTCTATGCTTTCACTACCACAAATTATTTGTCAGAGACAAGAACAAATGAAAAACGGTTTTTATCAGGTCTGAAGCAGACATGAGCAATGAATCGTTTTTGCGCTACTCATAAGTACTCAGGCAATTTTGACTATGAGTGAATCAATAGAATAGAAACTCAACTACTCTGATTCATTCGTATTCGCAACAACACTGATTTATAAGTATAGGTTACAATGAGTATGAGTACAACGTTGACATCAAACTCCCAACATTCGAAATGTATTTGATTCATATGTCTACTCATTCTGATTCATAAAATTATAAAAATACTTATAATACTTATAAGTGATTCGAGTGATACGAATCATTCATCAAAATTTACAGCCTTTGTTGTTGTTGCATATACAAACAAAGAAGAAAGGAAAGACAAAGACAACAAGCGAAGCATACACACAATCTTCTTGTGAGTATAGTAGTGTTCGTATGCAAATCATACTTATTTTGTGCTTCGTGTAAATGTTAAGTAGAGATGAGTCGAAGTCAATAATATCATGCGTATTGTTAAGTATAAGTACGACGTGTACTTCGAACTTTGAGTATGAGTAGTATGAGTATGATATTAAAATAAGTATGAATGCGTATAAGTATCAGAAATTATAAGTATGACGAAAGGAAAGACAAAGACAACAAGCAAAGCATGCACACAATCTTCTTGTGAGTATAGTAGTGTTCGTCGTAAGCGAATCATATTTATTTTGTGCTTCGTGTAAATGTTAAGTAGAGATGAGTCGAAGTCAATAACATCAGGCATATTGTTAAGTATGAATACGACGAGTACTTCCAATTTTGAATACGAGTGGTATGAGTATCATATTAAAATAAGTATGAATGCTTATAAGTATCAGAAATTATAAGTATGATGCGAATCTATCATCGTTTTGAATATTTATTGCTAATCTCTGGTATGTATATGCTGCACAAGCCTTTGATTTCACCACCACAAATTATTTGTCAGAGACAAGAACAAATGAAAATCGGGTTTTTATCAGGTTTGGACTATCAGTTGCAAGCGTAGGAACTGTAATATGAAATTCATAGTGTATCAGCTATCTTGCTATAGTTAAGCGTGGTTAGGAATTAACTTTTAAAAATTATGAAAGCTTGTGGATAGTAAGTTTTCTTTGTCGTAGCCCTATTGCTAATTGTATGAGTTTTAATTAAGAATTTTGCTAATATTTAGATTTGAAATATTGTTTATAACACAAGTAATCAACTTCTGAATTAATTTTAATGCAAGGCATACAGTCTTAATCTGTTAGTGGCTCACAAAAAAAATTTGAAAATTTGTTATCGATTATAGAATGTTATAGAAATTATCCCTTACCGCACTCTTTTGCATAGACTTTATTAAGTGTTTTGTATTCTAAAAATAAAGAAAAAAATAAAACCAAATTGAAATATCTTTCCATAGCTTAACAATTTTGATTTGAAACTTTCTTTAGAGTTTCCTTGGGCAGTGGCATCACTAAGCTGTTAAAATTATTATGAATTTAAAAATTTTTTTTTTCCTATAAAACAAAGTATTTCACTTACATTATCTTCAGTGGCATAACTATTTATCAAGTCCGTAATTGGTACATTGTCTTCAGAGTCCTTTGGTGAAAGCAATAAAGGATTCTAAAAGAATTTTTTATATGAGTGGCATGGAGACACACTATTGGGTTTCTTAAAACTTACCTCAGACGATTCTGTGATATTTGTTGATTTATCCTTCTTATTGAATTTCTATAAAATATTAAAAAATTAATTTTGAATAAAAAAATCAGAACGGAAAATATATTACAGCACATACCTTGACCAATTTGTGTACAGTCCCAGAAAGGGCTCCCAGATTCTAAGAGAAAGAATGAAAAATATGTGACCACTTTTAGTAAATTTTTATTTCGTTCGAATTTAAACTTACCTGTCCACGCTTACGATTTAAAGTTTTACGCTTCTGAAAATGGAAATATGATTTGATATGATTAGTTCAAGCTTCAATTTGATAGGAAACTTACTGATTTAAAATGGTGAGTAGAGCGCGGTTGTCTGTCTTTTGGCCAACGGTTCTGAGTCATACGAATTTGTGGCTTTAAAGGAAAGAAAAACTTTAATGATGCAATAAAAACACTTTTTTATGCTTACCACGTTGAAATCAATATTTTCTGAAAAGCTATTATTGATTGATTCCAAAAGTGGTATTTTTATGTTGCCATAATCGGTTTGAGATCGTTTAAGGCCCACCTGTTATAAGAAACAAATAAAATTTTAATATTTAAATAACTTGGACGAGTGTTTTAGTTAATTGGTTGTAATATTCACTAAAATAATTCACTTGGTCCACTCATGTTATCGTGATTTGTATAGCAATAATCCTTTCGGAAATGTGTGATTTATTGTAGTTCTTATTGCACAATATTTTGTAATACTCATTGATCACGGGAGTAATTTTACCAGCTTGTAGTTTTTACCTAATTTTACTTACGAATGTAATCATTTTTAATGTTTTTCTTCCTTATACTATGTTTCGACATGCATTTATATTGAGAAAATCACAATAAACGGCATTATTGATCTCAATATTTCATATAAAATTTCATTTAATTATTGATCAATAAATTCATAAATTGTTATAATATTGATTAACACTTCAAATACAATACTGTCATAACTACGTTCAATGAGCATATTACATTTTTCCGAACACTTCCTATTGATATTTGACAACTCAAATGTAAACAACGACTGTGCCATAAGCAAAAGCTTTGTTTTCTGCTAGCTATCCAATATTATCAAATTTTTATTTCCCATCCTTCTGAGGAAAGCCACTTTGGAATCACAAGTAGTTCCTATTAACCGCAACTGCTCGGCGTTTCGGTTAGTCATTAGCAATACCTTCTCCAATGTTAAATTGTTTTCCATTTTTACTAAAAAAAATATTTTTAGCACTAATTTTCGCGATTAAATTAAAAGCAATCAGCTGTTTTGCTGTCAAATAAATTTTCGTATATTATATGTCTGAACGCTAAAAATATTGTTCTCAATAAACCGAATATTGATTTAATAAAAGTGCATGTCTGAACATAGTATTAGCCTTAAATATATAGTTTAACAAAACCCTGTTAATAACATAACAGAACCCTATTAACTGAATGGGTTTGTGTCTAGGATCATGTATGTTAGAATCTATCTTCACACACTGAAATTTACATCACATAAATTTTTAAACTTTGTTACTTACTGTGTTCCTTAAATCAGCGGTACTACGAATACTATTTTGATTCTCCAAGTTGTAATCATATTTTGATGGAGGATTTGAACTGTCAATTATTCGAATAGCATAACAGTTTAAAATTAAAAACGAATAAATTATTAAACATTTTAAATACATTTTAGAACTCTTAAAGGATTTAATTTGAACGATAAATTTATTGTTAATTTCTCCGTTTTTTTATACGCTATGAATTAAAAGTCACGTTGCGATGTAACTAGACAGATCGATGGATAAGGTTATACTGATGATTGAATGCATATCATTATGCATTTATATTTTTAGTTGGTGCATATATTCCCATTTCTTTTATTTTAATTAAGAAATATTACATATGTATCTACTTTTTATAGAAGAACTGCTTAAGTCTGATTTGTTTAATAAAAAGAATCTTTGCAGACAAGTTATCGCCCTTTAATCAATTCAAATAGGAATGGATAAGCCTCTGTTAGAGACAATTTTTCTTGTGGCTGCTTTGGATGGCATCAAGAGCGCTGTTAGAATATTCGAAACTTTGAGAGAGAGAGAGAGAAAGATTACGTACATAATTGTTCCTTATTATCCTTCAGTTAGGATTACGATCAAGCTTCCCAACAAGACCGACTCTTGACGATAGATTTTTGAGAAACTTTTTCACGGCAATTTTGTTTTACTCTCAGAGTTTTTGCCCAAAATCTGCTGAGAGGAAGTCGCCGCAGAAATATTTTGTCATATTTTGTTTTGCTGGAGATGTCTGGCCTGGGGTTTGAACTAGGGCTGCCAAACGGGATTGATTTTTAAAAATCCCAGGATTTGGGATTTTGTAAATCCAAAAATCTCGAAAAATCACGGGAAAAATCGTGATTTTCTCTTAATAAGAAAAATATTTTGTTAAAAAAATCATTTGTATACCAATTATGTATATCAGAATTATATATCATTAAAAATAAAATATAAAAATAGCAAGACAAAATGTAACCAAAAAACTGTAAATTAACAAAAATAAAAAGTATTCAAACATACATAAGCAAATGTATTAGTTTTAAGAAAATTATTTGGATTCCTACCAAAAAG
Source organism: Sarcophaga peregrina (assembly GCA_014635995.1). Classification (NCBI taxonomy): domain Eukaryota; kingdom Metazoa; phylum Arthropoda; class Insecta; order Diptera; family Sarcophagidae; genus Sarcophaga; species Sarcophaga peregrina. Next base: position 84,831,376 of record CM025791.1, read on the forward strand.
ATTAGAGCATCTAACATGTGATCTGATAGGCTTCAACAAATTTTGTTGTCAACATACACTGCCGTTGAAAAACACTTCCCGCAATCAACATTTATTGGTAAAATAGTTCCAAGATAGCTGTATGCACTCTGTTAATATTCACCTCTACCACCTCCTGATGCAAATAAATCTATTTCTTTGGACAGTTGAGTATCTAAATCAGTTACCCTATTAATCCGTCTTATAGAGCTTTTGCATTCTTCGATACCATCAAATAATTTTTTATCAGTGGAAGTAGGGGTTTTCTCATATGGGATGCTATTATCGAAATCAAGTGATATAGAATTTTTTTCAGGACCTTTTGTAGGTTCCAAATGCATATGAATTCACAATTCCGAAAATCCCGAGGCAAGTTTTTAAAAATCACGGGATTCGGGATTTCCCGATTGCCATCCCTAGTTTGAACCGAGAACTTATGTCCAAGAAGCCAACATACTACCTAATAGAGGCTACGGGAATTTCAAGCCTATTCTAGAGAGAATTTTTCTTGTGGCAGCTTTGAATGGCGCTATTAGGCAATGCAAGACTCTGAGGAGAGAGAAATAGAGGAAGATTGGCTGCTGCATTATAGACCCAGATGTTTAAGCACCTGTAAATTATGTTTATTTCATAAATTATATCTCATCTTTGTTTTAGGGTAGTAGAAGTACATGTCAAACCAATTTCCAAAAGCCCAAAGGAATGCTATGTAATTCATGAAAATTTCATAACCTATTTTACTACATTGATTATTCAGCAGCCTATCTTGCTCTCTGAGTCTTATTTTGCCTAAAGCTTTGAATAGTTTGAAATGTAATTTTACTCTAGTTTTAATTTTAAATACGATCATATTGAAATAATTTCGCTTTAAGTTGATTTAGGCTATTCTTTCTTATTGCGTGGATTTATTTTTAATTTTAAAAATAATTTTACATTAATTGAAACGCACTTTTTCTATTTATATTTTTAATTATTATTATAAATCATCCTCATCATTGATTTCCATCCTTTTTTAGCTTTAAAATTTATGGCGTAAAGCATGAGTTGGAAAAATGATTGTCGTTTATAAATACAATTTGTAGTGGTGATTGATCACTTTTGGGTATTTTGATAATTCGATGAGTAGTTTGATTAGTAAGTTCACAAGAAATACGTCATTTTGAAAGAACAACATTTCTTGCTATTTTGTTTGTAATCCATAACTAACATGGAACTAGTCAGTGCTTTTGATATTACTGATGAGGTCTTCAATAGACACCACAATTGAGATAATGAAAATAATTACCTTCTAGGCATTTTTACTTGCATCCTTCCTTGTCAACTTAAATCCTGCACACGGAAGCGGTTGTTGAGATTTTGACATTCAATTGAATTTTTAGGATACTGTCTAGTAGGGCTGCCAATCGGAAAATCCCGAATTCCGAAATCCCGGAATTTTCGAGATTCATAAAATCCCGAATCCCGGGATTTTTAAAAACTTGTCCCGGGATTTTTAGGGATTGTGAATTCATATCGTTCCTTTATTGCAACATAGTCATATCTCAAAAAAACTTGAACTTTGCAAAATGCGATTTAAGTTTTCAAGACATAAGTCCTATGATCTAATTGCCACAAACACTTTTTGCTATAACTTCGGTTCAGCATGGGCTATAAAACTGACTTTTTTTCAACATGTACAGAAGGTCTAAAAGAGCAGTTTTGCTTAAGTAACTACAAATTTTTAATTTTTTTGAGATATGAAAAGGTTCTGAAAAATAAATTCTACATCAATTGACTTCGTTAATAGCATCTCAGATGAGGAAAACCCTACTTCCAGTGATAAAAAATTATTTGATGGCATCGAAGAATGCAAAAGCCCTATAAAACGAATTAAAAGGGTAACTCATTTAGATACTCAACTGTCCAAAGAAATAGATTTATTTGCATCAAGAGGTGGTAGGGGTGAATATTTACTGGGTGCTTACAGCTAGCTTGGAACTATTTTACCAATAAATGTTGATTGCGGGAAGTGTTTTTCAACGGCAGAGTATGTTGACACTCAAGCCTATCAGGTCATATGTTGGATGCTTTAATCTTTTTGTTGGAATCCAAATAATGTTCTTAAAACTAAAGCATTTGCAGCATATGTATGAATAATTTTCATTTTTTTAATTTACCCTTTTTGGTTATTTTTTGTCTTGCTGTTTTTATATTTTATTTTTAATGATATATAATTCTGATATACATAATTGGTACACAAATGATTTTGTTAAGAAAATATTTTCAATAATTTATATGTTTGAATCCAGCTCCAATGTGTAATTCGATTTCGTAAACAGTCTTTCATGTTCTCTTTATCACTCTCTATCATAGTCGATGTTAAACTATAGGTTCCGCCACTCACGTATAAAATTAAAACTATAAAATTAAAATTATAACATCCCGAATTATCCCGGGATTTCAGGATCGGAATTTACAAAATCGCGAATCCCGGGATTTTTAAAAATCGATCCCGTTTGGCATCCCTACTGTCTAAGCTATAAAAAAATGGAAACCTCACAGGTGGCTATTGTTTTCATAACACATTAGATAACCATTTTATTACCATGAATACTTTTGCGGCTAAATTCGCCTCACTCTATTGCCCGCTAGTCTGTTTAGTAATTGAAAGTACAGGTAATCCATGACTTACGACCGTTCGACTTACGACTATTCACCTTGAAGACCATTTTTTTCCATATTTTTCATAGAAAATACTTAAAGAAGACAAATATGTAGTTTGCGGGCAAGAATGATAAACTAAAGATTACGCCTTGCGCATGATTTCCCATTAGATGACGTTGTTGGGCTATTTTAAAGCTTTCCAATTCTTTTTCATATATGAAAATGAACATTTCTCCTGAAAAGTGTATGCACTAAGCGAAAGTAGTTGGCAGCCCCGGAATATAACTTACATTATCATTAGCCAATAGGAAAACAATGAAAACAATATTCGTGACGTCATTGATTCAACATGCGCAGAAAGTTTTAATTTTGTGTGGGTGATGGTGTGATCATTAGTTTATCATTCTTGGTTGCGGGGAATCCCTATAACATATGAGAAAAATATTCGATTTTCATGCATATTTCAGTAAAAATAAAACATTACATTAGCTAAGTTGGAATTTTTTTTAAAGGAATAATTTTATATCACCCCAAAAATGGCCAGGACTAGTAAAATTAGTAAAAAAAAAAATAATAAAAATATGAAAATCGACTTACGACTTGCGACCGACTTCCAGGAACCTATCTCGGTCGCAAGTTGGGGAATATCTGTAGTTGTATAACTCTACTAAAAGAGTTATGGAGAAAAGAGTTATCATCTTCAGACACTATCTTTACATAGCGTTCAACCCTAGATTTCATATCATATCATTTTCCTTTGAAAAACTTTCAGCTAGACTGACCTAGAAATCCCGAAAACATTAGAGAATATATTATTCTCCTACTTCCATGAATAATCCCACTCATTTATAGTGTCATTAGCTAGGCGAAGTAACGTTAGACCATTTAAAAAGGAGATAACAGGCACTCGAATGTACCCTTAAAAATTTGTGCTGATTCTAGTGAATATCAAATTATATTAGATCCAAAATATTAAATATTCCTGAATTCAGAATATTAACTTACATGCAACTACTAGAGAGGCATCATTAATACTACACTTGTGAGATAATCACTTGTGAGTCAATCCGCCTGTGCTTTTCCGATCTCAGAAAGAGAGGAAATTAATAGGATTAAAGTGGTATTAGAACAGATTCAAAATTTAAACAATAATTGTCAGATGAACTAGACACATAACCCAGGGGTCAGTCAATGGTTTTTATCTTTGAATCTAGCTGCAATGAGTAATTCAATTTCGTAAACAGTGCTTCATGTTTTCTTTATCACTCTCTATCATAGTCGATGTTAAACTATAGGTTCCGCCACTCACGTATAAAATTAAAGCACATAACATGTGTGGTGTGAGAATCTAGTCCATAATCCTGACTAAAATGTTGTAATGGCCAATTACAGTAGCGAGCACAAAAAATGCAACACTCTGCCATATGATCTTTAATAAGATCTGTTTCAAAATAATGGTAACTAATTTATCTATTTTCTTTTGGTGTTAATTCTTTCAATTATAAGTTTTCAAAGTAACCACAGTTTATTCCAAATTCTGCTTTAAAAAGTTAAATATTTTTGAATTAGTGAAAAAAGTGCAAATTTTTAGCGAGCAAAAAAAAATGCAACATAATAAAAAAATAGTTAAAATAAGTTATTTATTTAATTATAATTGAAAATTTCTTAAATAAGTTATACAACATGTGTTTTGTAATAGAAGCAGCTCTCAGCTGACAGCAAAACTGCAATCATTAAAGCCTTAGAAGAAGGAAAATCCATGCGTGAAGTTGGACACCTCTTTGGTGTAAATCAATCAACCGTATGTCGGATTAAATCTCGATTTTCCTTGAGAAATAGTGTGGAAAGGAAACCAGGTAGTGGTAATCCTCGAAAAACTACCTCTCGCCAAGACCGGCAGATGATTGCACTGGTTAAAAAAGATCCAGTGGACGTTGCTGATTTCGCAAATGTGCAAATGGAAGTCTCTATAGGCGTTCACACTGTTCGCCGTAGGTTGAAAGAGGCTAATATGCATGCGAGACGACCCGCAAAGAAACCTCTCATCAGTGCAATCAATAAAAAGAAGCGCCTGGAATTTGCAAAACGTTACAAGGATTGGTCAAATGAACAATGGGCTAAAGTCTTGTGGAGCGATGAAAGCAAATTTAATTTGTTTGGCTCCGATGGGATAAATTTTCTTCGAAGACCGCCTGGACAGAGATATTCTCCAAGATATCAACTTCCAACCGTATAACATGGCGGTGGATCAATAATGGTGTGGGGTAAGGAACGATATGTTTAAAAAAAATTATTGATTTTACGTCACGTATTTACAGGTGCGTTTTCCCGTGATGGGGTAGGTCGCTTAACTCAAATCGAAGGAAAAATGGACGCCAAGAAGTACTGTGAAATCCTTGAAGAACACATGCTTCCTCATCTGCGGGAAAAAATGCCTCCAGGTAGCATATTCCAACAGGATAACGATCCAAAGCACTCAAGTCGCTTAGCTCGAAACTTTTTAAGCGACAATGATGTCAATGTTTTGGATTGGCCATCACAGTCTCCCGATCTAAACCCCATAGAAAATCTATGGGAGCTATTAAATCGGGAAGTTAAGAGGAAACATCCGTCAAATAAGAGGCAATTAGAAGAAATTTTGAAAAGTGAATGGGAGAAAATATCCATTAACACATTAATAGCTTTAGTCGACTCTATGCCTTTTAGGTTGCAAGAAGTCATAAAAAATAAGGGCTACGCCACTAAATATTAATTTTAAGATTTTTTTGTAAGAATTACTATTTAATTTAAATAAACACATTAAAATTTATGCTGTTGCATTTTTATTGCTCCCATGAAATTCACACTCTTTTTAATAAATGACAAAATAATATATAATTAATTTAAAATATTTACATAATGTTATTGATAATAGGTATCTATAACTGTAGGGATTAATAACACAAAGAAATATTTTGAACTGGTCACCATTTTTTTAAAATTATCGCACTTAAAGATAATTTTATCCAACGTTGCATTTTTTGTGCTCGCTGCTGTATGTCAAGACTACGACCTAGTTTCTTACAGCCCTTTTATTGTGTGTATTAATTTTATATATGAGTGCCGGGGGATCGACTATGAACGACATATTTTTGAGAAGCTTTTCATAGCAATTTCATTTACTCTCAGAGATTTGCTGAGAGGATGTTCCCGAAGAAATATTTTTTCATATTCCGTTTCGTTGGAGATGTCTTACCTGGAGTTTGAACCGAGGTCTCATGTTATTTTTCTTTTATTTCTATTAAAGTAAAGAATGGTTTTTAAGTTTTTAACAAATACTTTTGGTTGCAAACTTTATTTATTAAAAAGTTTATATTTTTCTATACGTTTTCAATACAAATTTGCATGTATGTATGCATGTACATATATTGCTTAATTTAATTTTTCTTTCTGCGATGTACCACAATGCCAGCGATTACTGCTGCCAGAATTATTACAGCCAATGCTACAATACCCAAAATAATGTACGGATTCTTCATATAATAGATTCTTGTTTCAATATTATGATGATTATATATCGTAGAGACCTTATTTGATATCTGAAATGAATAAAAAATATTTTTTAAATTAAATAAAACAATAAAAAATTAATATTTTAGCAACTTGATCGAGATTAGGGCCTCATACTTCTTCATACTTATTTTAAGGATCGGTCCCTTCAAAAAGTTAATTTTTGCAAATTTCATTAGAATTTTAAAATATTTATTGAATTTTTAACGAAATGAATGAATGAATATTAATGAATTTTCTTTTTTTGTAAATTGAAAATAAAAAACTAAAGAATTTTAGAGAAAATTTTTTAAATCGTGTAATAAAGTACTTTTTAGTATAAGAAAGGTACCAATAAAGTCATATAAAGTATGAAACAAGAAAACCCTATAATTTTTCCATAAAGTTTGTAAATTTCATCAAGAGTTTAGTTTCATTAATTGTTAGCATTTTGAAGGTAAAATTCTATTATTTAGTGCTCGTAAAGTAATAGGGACAGAAGGTATGCCTATGCTTTCAGCAACAAAATCATTTGTTGGAGACAATAATAAATGAAAAACGGTTTTTATCAGGTCTGAAGCAGAGATCAGCAATGAATCGTTTTTCCGCTACTCATAAGCACTAATGCAATTTTGACTATGAGTAAATTAACAGAATTAAAATTCAATTGCTCGAATTCATTCGTACTCGCTACAACATTGATTTATAAGTATAAATAGCAATGAGTATGAGTACAACGTTGACATTAAACTCACAACATTCGAAATGTGTTTGATTCATACGCCTACTCTTTCTGATTCATAAATTTAGAGGAATACTTATAATACTCCAGTGATTCCAGTGACTCGAATCATTTATCAAAATTTACAGCCTTTATTGTTGTTGCATAAACAAACAAAGAAGAAAGGAAAGACAAAGACAACAAGCAAAGCATACACACAATCTTCTTGTGAGTATAGTAGTGTTCGTACGCGAATCATACTTATTTTGTGCTTCGTGTAAATGTTAAGTAGAGACGAGTCGAATTCAATAACATTGATTATGAGTAGTATGAGTATGATATCAAAATAAGTATGAATGCGTATAAGTATCAAAAATTATAAGTATGACGCAAATCTACTTATCGTTTTGAATATTTATTGATGATCTCTGGTATGTATATGCTGCACAAGCCTATGATTTCACCATCACAAATTATTTATCAGAGACAAGAACAAATGAAAATCGGGTTTTGAGCAGGTCTGGACTATAAGTTGCAAGCATAGGAATTCATTTGAAATTCTTAGTGTATCAGCTATCTTGCTATAGATAAGTGTGGTTAGGAATTAATTTTTAAAAATTATAAAAGCTTGTGGATAGTAAGTTTTCTTTGTCACAGTCATATTGCTAATTGTATGAGATTCAATTAAGAATTTTGCTGATATTTAGATTTGAAATATTGCTTATAACACAAGTACTCAATTACTGGATTAATTTTATTGCAATTCATACAACTTTGACCTGCCAGTAGCTCAAAAGAAAAAAAACTTGATAACCGTAATTGAAAAAATTCGTTATCAATTATAGAATGTTTAAAACAAAAATTGTCTCTTACCACACTCTTTTGTACAGTCTTCATAAAATGTAATGAATTCTAAAAAAATAAAAAAAAATTAAAAATTTAAATATCTTTCCATAGCTTAATAATTTCAAATTTAAATCTTACTTTGGAGTTTCCTTGGGTTTTATTTTTACTATGCTGCTAAAATTATTATGAATTTTTTAAATATAAAATTTTTTTTAAATTCTCCAAAAAAAAATGTATTTCACTTACAGTATCTGCAGGGGAGGAAGTATTTTTTAAATTATTAATTGGAACTGGAAAATGGCCTACACAATCCTTTGGTGGAAGCGTTGGAAGGCTCTAAAATTGTTTAAAAGACATCAATGAGTGGCATGGAAACAAATATTGCATAGCTATTCTGTTTTTTTTGTTAAATTCTGAAAAATAAAGTTTGTCACTTACAGTATTTGCAGGGGAGGAGGTATTCTTTAAATTAATAATTGGAAAATTTTCTATAGAATCCACTGATGAAAGCAATAGACCGCTCTAAAATATTTAAAAGATATTAATGAGTGCCATGGAAGTTAATATTTTTTAATTTACCTCAATTGTTTCTTTTTCATTTTTTAAGTGAAGATTTTCAGTTGAGTTCTATAAAAGAAATTAACGTTATAATAATTACAAAAAAAAAAATTATTTGTACATACCTTGGCCACCTTATTTACCACTGGATTTGTCTAAAAAAAAATTATAAAAAAATAAAAGCATTTAATAAAATATGTGTGAAGTTAAATACGAATTTGAAAATCAAAGACGCAATCCATAAATTTTAGCAGAGCCACATTTGCCGTTAACAGAATAAAGTATGTCCTTAACAGAGCACTGTTAGCTATTTAACAGTACTGATCTGAGCAAGCCCACTTGTTTAGGAGCCAATTTAAGGACAAATAGTAGGCTCATAGTAGACTACCACATCATACTCATAGGAAGATTCCAAGGCCCATTGTTATAAACAGCACAATAGTCCGATATAAAGTGATAAGGAATTGTGAAAATTTTATGATTGAATATTCTCTAGAAGATTAGTGGCCATTTGGGAACATATAAGAAATAGTACATCTACCCGACCATACGTAAATGGTAGTCAAAAGGGTCCTCTTTCGAACCATGGTAGTGGGATAGCTGGAATAATTTTGAGATTCGAAAAATTGAATTTTGAAAAAATCTAATTTTGGTCAAAAACCCTATGAAAATTCTCTAAAAAATCAGTGGCAATTTGGAAACATTTAAGAAATAGTACATCTACGTGACTATACGCAATTCGTAGTCAAAAGGGTCCTCTTTTGAACCATGGTAGTGGGATAACTGAAATCATTTTATGGTTCGAGAAATTGAATTTTGAAAAAATCTAATTTTGGTCAAAACCCTATGAAAATTCTCTAGAAGATTCTCTGGCCATTTGGGAATAGTAGTAAAGAATAGTACACTATGTGACTATACGCAATTCGTAGTCAAAAGGGTCCTCTTTTGAACCATGGTAGTGGGATAACTGAAATCATTTTATGGTTCGAGAAATTGAATTTTGAAAAAATCTAATTTTGGTCAAAACCCTATGAAAATTCTCTAGAAGATTCTCTGGCCATTTGGGAAATAGTAGTAAGAAATAGTACACCTATGTGACTATACGCAATTGGTATTCAAAGAGGTCCTCTTTTGAACCATGATAGTGGGATATCTGGAATAATTTTGAGATTCGAGAAATTGAATTTTGAAAATATCGATTTTTAATCAAAAACAAATGAAAATTCTTTAGTCAAAAGGGTCCTCTTTCGAACAGTGGTGGTGGGAAAGCTAGAATAATTTTGAGATTCGAGAAATTAAATTTTGAAAAAAATCGGTGTTTGGTTAAAACCATATGAAAATTCTCTAGAAGATCAGTGGCCATTTGAGAACATAGTACATCTACATGACTATATGCAATTAGTAGTCAAAAGGGTTCTCTTTTGAACCATAATAGTGGGATAGATGGAATAATTTTGAGATTTGAGAAATTGAGTTTTGAAAAAAAAGTCGGTGTTTGGTCAAAGCAATATTAAAATTCTCTAGAAGATCACAGGCCATTTGGGAACATATAAGAAATAGTACACCTACATGACTAAATACGAATGATATATATTCCCAAATTATTAAAGAAAAATTAAAGTCAAATTTTAAATGACTTTCCATTGAAGTCGCCGTGGTCTAGTGGGTAGTGTGTTGGCTTATTAGACAAAAGGCCCGGGTTCGAATCCCAGGTCAGACATCAAAACGAAAAAAAATAAGAAAATATTTCTTCGGCGACTTCCTCTCAGCAGATTTCTGGCAAAGACTCTGAGAGTAAAAATTGCCATGAAAAGCTTCTCAAAAATCTGTCGTTCGGAGTCGACTTTAAACTGTAGGTCCCGCCAGTCATGTATAAAAATAAAGCACACAACATAAGTGGTGTGAGAAGCTAGGTCGTAATCCTAACTGAAGTGTTGTTATGGGCAATTATGTATGTATGTTCCATTGAAGCACAAAAGTACATTCAAACTTACCTTAGAATGTGCTTGATTGGCATCGTGCACAGATTTCCGAGTAGTAGGAGTTAAATGCTTTAAATGAAATAAGGATTTAATATCTTAGGGCCATTATTACAACTTGCCGTTAACTAAAGAGAGGATTTTAACGGGCAGATGAATTGGTTTACATTATTATAAGTAGACAATATGGTAGAAGTAGGCGTTAAGCTAAAGCGAAGATTATCCTACCGGTAACTTTTAAAGTTACGTTTATGTCTGAACTTGCCATATATTATATATTATTTTCAATATGGCAACTTTAAATATGAAACAAAAAATCCCATTGTTGCCACTGCATTTAAATAAAAACTTGTTTAATTGGGCAGTGTTATCGACACTGCTCCGGCATTGCCATATTTTTAAAAAAATTAACTTTATTTTATCATTAAGTTGTAATAACGGATCTTTAGCTAAAGTAAACTTTAAAGTCAGCTTTAACTAAACCCAACTTTAACGGGAAGTTGTAATAATGGTTGTTAATATTTTGAATTTAAAATTCATTAAATTTCATTTAAACATACTTTAGTCGCTTGGGTCTTATGAGGTGGTTGGCTTTGCTTTGGCCTATGATTCGGCGTTGTAGTGAAAATCTGAAATGAAAATTTTATTCAATTAAAATAAATAAATAAATAAATAATATATGAAATAACACAAAATATGACAACTAGAGAAGTATTATATCTGATATTTGACAAATGATTCTTAAAGATTCTTGAAAGCCTTAAAATTAAACATTAACTTACCGTGTTATACCTCCGGGTTGTAGGTGTAATATGCTGAGGAAGATGGAATATAATGAAAAAAAAAATTCATTTTAAAACATTTTAAATTATTTCATTTACCTTTTCTAAATGTACACGATTGGCTGTTTGTAAAACCTTTGGCAAATGATTCTGAATTACAGGTTTTGGCGTCTGAATTTTAAACCGAAATAAATTTTCAATTTCATAATCATTTCATTCAAATTGTTTGTTAAACTTACCGGATTGGAGTGTATTTTAGGGTGTGATTGTATTGGATGTGGCTGAAATATAGGTTTTAAAGGAAGTGAGATTAAAATGTGAATTAAATTCTCAGTTTTTTAACACTTGCTCGAATAGTATTGACTTCACCATTATTAGGCTATGTTGGCTATTGAACATAGGCAGAAAAAGTAGCATATTTATCAAGATTTTTTATTGTCTTTTGTTTTAGCGCCCCCTGGATTCAATACACCAGTCTCGATAAATCTCTAGAACCGCATCTTAAAGCAACTACGATGCCAAATATCTTGATTGTGTATAACGACTTGCTACAGTCAGTAACCGAGTCATGCACTGTGATCAATTAACGTTCAGATTTAGTTTTTTTTTTCGTTAAAAAAAAAAACTTCGAAAATCTCAAGAAATGCAGCTACATTATTGATCATTACAACCTTTCGGATAGGATAACGACCTAGTTTCTCACAAAACTTATGTTTAAAGTCGACTCCGAACGATAGGTTTTGTTTTAACAAAATTTTTCATGACAATTTTTATTTACTCTGAGAGGATTTACTAAATATCTGCTGACAGGAAGTTGCCAAAGGAATATTTTTTTTCATATTTTGTCAGACCTAAGGATTGAACCGTGGCCTGATATCTAATAAGCCAACACACTACCTACTAGAATACGGCTACTTCAGCGTGAAGCTAGGAATCTTTTTCGGCTTGTAACATTTAGGCTTCATATACATACAGACAGTATTTGGTCCAGAAACTTCTTTTCAAATTTGTACAATGATGCGGTGGCTATAGCCCATGATACTTTCGAACTTTGAGTTTCGAGAAATTCAGAGCTCTAGTAAATGACCTCAATCCCAAGTAATTCCATGGAATTTATAAAAATCATCAACAAGATATTTATATAATGCCTTATGTAGCCATTAGGACCCTTCTTTTAATTTTCAAAGCAAGTTTACGGCCCTTCATAGACAAAATTAATACAGACAACATGGATGGTGTAAGAAGCTGGGTTGTATACCTTACTACAGGGTTGTAATGACCAATTAAGTAAGTAGGTAAAAAGGAAAATTTATTCACTGCACGTTACGTTTGCATAGTTTGGTTTCGGGTTTTTCGATATAGAGGCTCAGTCCCCTCCTATTTCCTAGCTTAAAGGCATTCGCTTGGTAACAAATTCCCATAAGTTTCAGTGCCATAGTTTCGTTTGATCAAGAGAGTCGGTTTGGTTCAAATTAATGACATTGAAAGCAAGTATACGTATAGAGTCGTAATTATACTCACGCGATAAGATTTGTGGCTCTAGTTGATCCATTTCCCCATGACTTAGAGACCATAGGTTGCATATATAACCTGGTCTAGTGGGTAGTGTGCTGGCTTATTAGATAAAACGCCCAGATTCGAATGCCAGGTCAGACATCAAAACGAAAAATATTTCTTCGGCGACTTCCTCTCAGCAGATTTCTGGCAAAGACTCTAAGAGTAAAAATTGCCAAGAAAAGCTTCTCAAAAATCTGTCGTTCGGAGTCGACTTTAAACTGTAGATCCCCCCACTCATGTATAAAATTAAAGCACACACATAAGTGGTGTGAGAAGCTAGGTCGTAATCCTGACTGAAGGGTTGTAATAGCCAATTTTGTATGTCATATCAAGGATATTATTTTACTGCCTTTTGAGTTATTTATCATAGGAAATTTCCTGCTTGTCATGGCTTTATTTAAATCACAAATCAAATAATATCACAAACTCTAAAACTCTTTAACTTACCTCTAAAAAATCCCAAAAACCGTGACATGGGTGAGCATATTTTAAATACGTTATAAATAAAATGCATGGAAAATATATTTTACAACTCCACTGAATCAACATTTTTTTCTTTTTTTATTAAACCAATAACTTTGTATTTTATTTCTCCGGTTCCTTTTTTTCTATGGATAAAGTCCCGACACGACGTATCTATACCGATCGGTTGATCAGATTATACTGATGATTAAATGCTATCAGATTGCTTTTATACTTTTTGTTGGTGCTTACGTTCCCATATAATTCTCTAAAAAAATTAAAACCATATCTGGTTATTGTGAAAGAACTGCTTAAGTCTGAATTTATTTTCATTGGAAAGCGTTTTCTATTTATAAGTCTTCTTATTATACATCATCCTTGTCATTGATTTCTTTGTTTAATCTTTCAATTTATCCAATAATTCATGAGCTGTCGATTATAAATAAAAATTTAAGTGGTCAGATTATAGCGTGTGGCTTGTCAACGGAAATTCTTGGAAAATCGTGGATCCACCAATGCCTTTGAGGTTTTGAAAGAAAACAATTTTTAAGCAGATTCATCTATTCATGCCTGTTACCATCCACCCTGAGCCAATAACTCAACGATATATTTCTAGTACGTTATAGTAGTTGGCCATCTTAGATTACCATGAAATTCCTAATGCCATGGTGTGATAACAGGCGTCAATATTTTCCTTGCTAGACTTTTTAGTGGCCGCATTAGACATAAAGCCAGGGTTCGAGTCCCAGGCCAGACATCAAAATAAAATACAAAAAAGCGTTTCTTCGGCGATTTCTTCCCAGAAGATTTCTGGCAATAAACTCTGAGAGTAAATTAAATTACCATATAAAGTTTCTCAAAAAATCTGTCCTTCGGAGTCGATTTTAAACTGTAGGACCCGCCACTTATGTATAAAATTAACACACACAACATAAGTGGTGTGAGAAACTGTAGACTGTCTAATGGTAAAGGTATAGCACTGGCCATTTTATAGTCACCTAGCAGCAACTCATTTCCTTGCCGTTCGCATCTTCCCTCTTTTCAGCTTTCTTAAAAACCTGCAAAATGCACTGCATGAGTAGGGGCCATCCCCTGAGTGCTGGTTTTATAAAAAAACACAGAAAAGGCGATCTCCAAGTCACCGACGTCGCCATAGTCTAGTAAGTAGTGTGTTGGCCTATTAGACGTGAAGCCAAGGTTTAATCCTTAGGTCGGAGATCTAGAACAAAAGGAAATATGAAAAAATACTTCTTCGGCGACTACCTCTCAGTAGATTTCTGGCAAATACTCTGAGTGTAAATAAAATTGCCAAGAAAAAGTTTCTCAAGAATTTGTCATTCAGAGTCGACTTTAAACTGTAGGTCCCGATACTCTGACCGCCACCTTCAAGCGTACAAAATTCAGCTTACTTAGAGGCTCAAATCGGCAGTCCCTGGAAAACGATGGTAATTTTTTCAATGACTAATAGTGCAAAGTGAAATAGAGGCTAATTTTTAAAATAAAAAGTCATCCACTACTGTGAACTTATAATGTGTAGATGTTATCTAGGCGACGTGTTTCGGTCTTACTTTTACTAAATTGCAGTACAACTGTGGCTAGTACTATGCTGATATGTGCCTAGAGGTTTTTATCATCTGTACGTGTAATTTCAGCAAGATAGCCAGTACTGGGCCCAAGCTGCAATGCTTGCAGAAATGATTTCCTACCCACCTACATACATAATTGGCCATTACAACCCTTCAGTCAGGATTATTGACCTAGTTTCTCATACCACTTGTGTTGTGTGTGTTAATTTTAGACATAAATGGCGGGACCTACAGTTTAAAGTCGACTCCGAACGACAGATTTTTGAGAAACTTTTCATGGCAATTTTATTTACTCTCAGAGTTTTTGCCAAAAATCTGCTGAGAGGAAATCGCCGGAGAAATATTTTTTATATTTTATTTTGATGTCTGGTCTGAGGCTCGAACCCTGGCTTTACGTCTAATAAGCCAACACACTACCTACTAGACCACGGCGTTTGCGTATTTTATTTGCATTTATTTTTGTAGTGTTTGTTGTTGTTGTATTTTTGTTTACTTGTTTACTAATCACTTTATGCTGGTGTTTGTTGTAATATTCCGCAGTGCGATAATTTGTAAACAAGTGCATTGTGTTGCGTCCACGACTAAGAGCAACCTACTATATCATAACTGCAGGCAGTCAATGGTAGATTTCTACCCACCTATCTCTCTCTTATTTTAATTTTTCCAATTTTTTTTTTTTAAATATTTTAAAAATAATTGTCCTCACTTATGTTGACTTAGATTATTCTTCTTTATTCCCTTCGATTTATATTAATTTTAATAAATATTTTTTTATTTTTATTTAAACAAATTTCCATACAATACGTCATTTGTCATCATTTATTTCTTCTTTCTGTATTTCAATTTGTCCAATAAGGCACGAGCCGGTGCAATCATTGTCAGCAAATAAACCAATGCAGTGGCCACAGCAAATGCTGGTATTATATCGGCATCCACATATTTAACAAAGAATTTCGTAAAATAGCCCAAAATAATGGTGGTCATAGCCAATGTAAATGTCAGCATACCAAATAGATTATGACGGAATTTAACCTCTGAGGGTGTATAGATTTTATGTATGAACTTGGGTTGGAAGTAATTCAAAAGACCACCCATTAGACTGGCAAAACACATGAAATTGGCAGCAATACCTGTTGTAATGATGAATGATATTAAATAAGTATTTTGAGTTTTTTTTCTTTTTTGTTGTAAAAACTTACCAAAACGTCCATGCCAGGTGGTGAAATGTATTTCAGTGCTCTGATATTTACCCAAACCTCCTAACAAGGCCATAGAACCACCAATGATTTGTAGAATACCATGAAATCTGGACTTGTTACGATGTGAGAAACGATTTGTTATGGGATTATAGGGATAGTGTGACATTAAAGCCTCAGCACATAAGACATGGAACTGAAAAAAAAAGGATTTCGTATTTAATGCTATGGTAGCTTGGTGTGCAAGTAGTGGATTCAATTTCCACCAAAGATTTTGGTCATAATTGCTTAATCACTGCCCTAGTAAATATTCTTGAAAATAAAATTTCTTAGGTTTTTTGATTTTTGGATTCTTGTCCTGGTGAAAAATGCCTCAGTACTATAGTTTAATGTCGTTTACAAATGGCCTTATGTGTGCTCAAGTAAGCTTTGGTTATCAAATCTACCCACTTTAATCTGCTATAACCTAACTATCATTCACCACCAGTTAAAATCTGTGATTTTTAATGTAAATCATTTCATCAAACAAAAATAATTCGCGACATGTTTCAAGCCCCAAAAAATCTAACCAATGTTTAGCATCCCACCATGAATAGATCAATAAATGAACAACGCCTGCAAATCACGGAATGTTAATATCAAAATATATCAGCGACAAGTAGGTCACAATTTCAGCTCCGGAATGCAACAGCAACAACATTGGAGCTCACTTAAGAGCTAGGATGTCGGCCTAGCTTCTCACACCTCTTATGTTGTGTGCGTTAATTTTATACATTAGCGGCGGGACCTATAGTTTAAAGTCGGCTTCGAATACTAGATTACTGAGAAGCTCTTCATGACAATTGCCTTTACTCTCAAAGTTTTTGCCAGAAGTCTGCTGAGAGGATGTCCCCGAAGAAATATTTTTTTCACATTTTGTTTTGATGCCTGACCTATGATACGAACTCGGGCAAAATGCGACCTACTAGACTATTTTATTTATTTATTTATTCTTGTAGTGTTTGTTGTTGTATTTTTGTTTACTTGTTTACCAATCATTTTATGCTGGTGATTGTTGTAATATTCGCAGGGCGGCAGTTTGTAAACAAGTTCATTGTTTTGCGATTGCGACTAAGAGCACCGACTATATCGTAACTCCTGGCAGTCAATGGTAGATCTGAATTATAAAGTGAATGCGTTGTCTTTGGTCTAGCCTTGTTCTATTCTTCAACTTCAATCTGATTACAAATAGTATACGTTCGAACAAAGAGCATCTTTCGGTTCAATATGAAGTATTTTGTATATGAGCCCGTATCCCTATAAATTTCTACGCACGCAACAATTGAAATAGATGATATGTTGATGGCATTTTGACTTTTCGAGCGCAAAGATGACAGTTTTTACTTATAGGATAACAAACCTATCGTCTTTGTGCAAATGCATTAGTGTTTTTATATTCGAAGTCCTGGCGAATAAGTTTTTCTATTTATTCAAAGTTTTTCTCATAAAGTGGCGCAGTTCAAACTTCCTACAGATACAATACAATAGGGTTCGGAATTACTTGGAAGTAGATAGAAGTCTCCTTAATTTGTCAAAATCCGAAAAAATTTAAAAAATACGATTTGGAATTGTGCATTTGGGAAACATCTATACGAATTTTTTGAGTCTCTTAATTTTTTCCGATTAAAAATTAAAATTCATTATAATATTCTGAATAATTTATTTAAATTTATAATGTTCGAAAAATTCGAACATTTCGAAAACTGTATTATTTGAGTCTCTTAATTTTTTCCGATTAAAAATTAAAATTCATTATCATATTCTGTATGATTTATTTAAGTTTATAATGTTCGAAAAATTCGAACATTTCGAAAACTGTATTATTTAAGTCTCTTAATTTTTTTGGATTAAAAATTAGAAATTCATTCTGTATGATTTATTTAAGTTTATAATGTTCGAAAAATTCGAACATTTCGACAATATAATTTGGAATAATTTAATATTAATTTGTATTAAATAAACATTTAAAATTCAGAATTTAATCGTCAAACATACTTTTCTTAATCTAGCAAACAAAAACCGTGATAAGTATTGATTAGATAGATATCAGCAGTTTAAAGGTCATTTGCGAAAAACCTGTTAACCAAATTGATATGTGCACCATAGTCAGCGTTGACAACAAACATATTTCAAAAAAATTGTTTTGTCATGCCGGCAAAAAGTCTACAATAATAGATTACTAAACTAAACGAAACTAAACTAAACGAAACTAAACTATGACGTGTTCTCTTCTTTACTTTTTACAAAACGCACAATCACACACTCTTTTCCCTTTTCGAACTTACCCCGATCACAGTCATAAACATATGCATGGCAGTGTCTTTGAAATCTAAATTACGGGCCAATAATGTAATATAGACACCGACTAGTAAAATAAATATGTGGTTAATGGTGTTTAGTAGACTTTGTATTTGTGGCCAAAATGCCACCTTTGGTTTTATGTTATTATCAGTCATCTTTGCCGTAGATTTTGTAGACATTTCGTTCCAAATGAGGTTTTGTTTTGTGTTTAAATTAATTTAAATTTCTTTTTGTCTTTTTTTTTAATTTAAAATTTTATAAAAATTCAGCACCAACAACTTCCTGTAATTCTAACGACTAAAAATATACTGAATTTATAATGTGTAGTTATGAGATACAATGCCGGTAGAATATATTTTGGAAGTACACAAAACAAAAAGATACAAGAGAGAAAAACGAAACTATCTCTTATAAACTCATTTTAAGAGAGCCGGATGTACAATAGAGCTGCCACATCAATAGATAATTATGGATACCCAAAAAGATGGTGAATAAATCTCTTTCATTTTAAAAATGGAGCACGAAATATTAAATCTATTCTGAAATTATTTTACAATAAGAGTGGTTGTGCAATAAAACATTAGAAACATAAACTTTAATTTTTTATTATAAAAATTAGCGATTTCAGCTTGAAAGAAAATTATAACTAGCGATGATGCCTCAATCCCTAGCCAATAGTCAATTTGAATGGATATAAAAGTGTTTACTTAAAGGTTTGAGGATTATACATACATAATTGGTCATTACAACCCTTCAGTCAGGATTATTGACCTAGTTTCTCACACCACTTATGTTGTGTGTGTTAATTTTATACATAAGTGGCGGGACCTACAGTTTAAAGTCAACTCCGAACGACAGATTTTCTTTGAGAAACTTTTCATGGCAATTTTTTATTTACTCTCAGAGTTTTTGCCAGAAATCTGCTGAGAAGAAATCGCCAAAAAAAAACACTTTTTGTATTTTGTTTTGATGTCTGGCCTGGGACTCGAACTCTGATTTCAGGTCTAATAAGCCAGCATACTATCTACTAGACTACAACGACGTTGGAGGATTATATTTTCTCCAAATATAGCAATTTTGTTTGGTAATGTAGAGGTTTATCTGAAAGGAATTTTGCCACTTTCTTTAAAAAAAGGAAATCTCATCTTCTGCTTGTTTCAAATGAGGTCAATCTGCAAATGAGCAAAATCTGACGCAAACGATGCTATTTTGACTTCAATGCTCATAAGATCTGTACTATAAGCGTGTAAGCCAAATTCAGTGTGTAAAATGGCCGATATTTTGACGTTTTATTCGAGTCTCCGCGCTATTCTCTTCGGTGTACATGCATATCTTTATCTTATTGATAGTTTTGAAACGAAAAGTAACGAACAGTAACTCCACTAATTGCTTGCTCATTAGGGCGATTACTTTCACCATAAATATGTGAGGCGCTCTGTGAATTTCACAAACACCTTATTTGTCTAAAATATAAAGCAGTCTCTCTTGTCCTAGCTATGTCCAACTAATATACGAAATTATTGTTTCTCTTCACATAAGCCGCTCCGAAGTCTTCTGCCACTCCCGGAAGACCGTGGCATGCCTTGAGAAAGAATGGTTCCTTACTACTTGCCCTATATAACATCATATTCTGTCAAGAGGACAGATGCTTACAGACAACGACAGATGATAAACAGATAGATATGTGACCTTAGGACTTGTTAGTAGTATTGGAAGCGAGGTAATTAGAACCAAGACCTCGGTAAGATACCTGGGAATAATTCTGGATCCCAGGCTGACATTTTCATACCAGATTCAGTACTCGGCTGACAAAACCCGGAAGATCGTTGGGCAGTTCAGCAGATTAATGGCGAATATTGGAGGCCCGCTACCGGCGAGACGGAGACTTCTGATGGATGCTAGAAGCAGCATTATGCTCTATGGGAGCGAAATTTGGGCCGAAACACTAGAGGTTGGAAAACGGGCGAACTTACTTCTATCGGAACAAAGAACGGCTGCACTACGTATTGTGTCGGCATATCGTGCAGGGTCCTCTCCAGTTGTACTTGTGATAGTAAGTACAATCCCTGTCGATCTGCTGGCAGCAGAGCGGATGGGGATTTATAAGGTGAAATCGGCTGGAAGTCACATAACCGGTCACTTCAGGGAAACACCATTTCAGAATGGCAACGACGAGGATAGAGGAAGGTGGACGGTGAGACTTATTCCGGAAATAAAGCTATGGATCGGCCGGAAATTTGGCGAAGTAAATTATTACGTTTCTCAGATGCTATCGGGCCACAGGTATTTTAGGAAATATCTGAACAGAATTGGAACGATAACGGCCGCTAACATTGTCGGAGTTATGATTGCGAGCAGGGAGAATTGGGTTTCAGTGGCGAATTACGTGGAGTGCATTCTGAGACTGAAGAGAGATCTGGAGGCTGCGGAGAATGTAGGCACGTCGGCATAGATGACACTAGCTCACGAGGTCCCAGTCGGGAGCTTGGACGAAAGGAATAGTGGAGACACTTAGAAGTCTCCTCAACCTTCAATACGCAGTCCGGACGCGGATGTGACCATGAAGGCGGCCAAAAGGACTCCACTCCGAAGTAATACCACCGTAGTTCCGCAGTGGGCACAACAGTCCACGGTACGAGGGGGGGATTTAGTGGGTGGGGGCCCCACACACGTAGGACATGGCGACGTCCTCTATGGTGCGGTTAGGTACATTTGCCCCTCCTCGGCGTAAAAAAAAAAAAAAATCCCCCAAGTGTTAGTCTCATACAAAAGAAATTTAAATTCCTTAACTCATCCCTAGCATCTGGCAACTTCCTTAATTTCTTTTTCTTCTAATCTATCTCCCTCTCTTTGTTCTTTAGCACTTGTTATTGTTTATTATTTGTTTCTGTTATTGTATTTATTATTTGTTTTGTTTTTATAATGATTTTCGTATTCAATTATGCTGATAACTTTTCATTGGTTCAGTGAAGCTTGTCAATATTTGTAAATGAGAGAGTAAATGATGGAAAATAATTTATTTAGACTACACTGAGAGAAAACATGGTTAAAAATTTGCTTAAGTTTCTCTTTTTTTTTATTTTCTTTATTTTACAGATGAGGATCCCAATTTTCCAGCTAGTGAACTTAATACACATGGTCCTACAGTGCACGGTTGGCGTAGTGCTATAGGCAGTACAATAACACCGCATGATATCGTTTTAAGATTTCATAAACCAGCGAAAATATGTCGCATACAATTATTAGCCCACCAGTATTTAATACGTAAGTCTAGCCGGGAATGGGCTGCTGTTCACAAAAAAGTATTTTAAACTAAGCTTTGTTGTGATTTTTGTTTGTTTGTTTTTTTTTTTAGCCGAAAAAGTTGAATTATGGTTACATTATTCACCCAAAAGTATACCCAGTACACCTTCCTCACAGTGTTTTGATTTTCTGGGTTTTGTGGCCTTAGCAGATAATGCAGCAACCAATTACAAGTCACGTGAGTTACAAAGCGTTTCGGTTAATCCCCGTAAGGGTACTCATCTAAAGCTGAGACTAAGTGGTCCCCATGCAAATGAGTTCAATACGGATAAACAGATTGCCTTAATAGCAGTCAATGTATTAGGCGAAGAACTGGATAGTAATTTAGGTGCGGCCAAGGAAAACTGAAGAGAGTGTTGAGCAACAAACAGCGCCAGTAGATGCTGCATGAACCTGCCTTAGCCTCTATGTGTGATGATTTATTGTTTTCTATGTACGTAGAGGAAACTATAGCCGATATAATCCGAGAAATGGAGGAGCGTAAAGCCAAAGCAGTTGCCACAGAACGTTTTGAATATGCACGCAAACTGAAGCTATGCATGAGTGCTTTGCGCATAGCTGGCGAAAGACTTGGTAGATATGCTTTGGCCAAACGGCAAGCAGTACAACAGGAGGATTTTACCACGGCCAAATTGAGAAAAGAACAAATCGAAATGTACAAATCGTTAGTATTTAAACATTTGCTTATCGATGATTTGCTGGAGAAAAATGGCGAATCGATGGCTGCTAATGATATGGCCTGTGAGGTGTATGCCTCTAAACCTATACTACCGGTGGCACCCAGTCTGCAAGATGTGGCCCAAGCCTTGGCAGAAGCTCATCTGGCCGCCACCATGAGTCCAAAAAGCGCTCAAGATGACAAATCCTCAACAGATGGTAACAGTTCCACTGGCATTCCCTGGCAATCTATCGTCACATCATAGTAATCACAGCAGCAGTATGAGTGATAATGTTTCGACTTTAACAGCAGGTACCTTAAGAAAATCACACGATGAAATACCCATGTCGCCAAAACTAAATATGAGACGTAGTCCCAGTCGCCATAGTTCACCAATGTCCAGTCACCAAGGCTCTTTGCGTCGGCGTAATAAAAGTGCACCACGAAATTCCTATGAAGAATATGAGGATCGTGCCATACCCACTCTAAGGCAGTAAGTAAATTGATTGTAGATCCCCCCCCCACAAATGTAAAACGTAATCAATATATAGTGTGTGTATGTATGTGTTTCTCTCAATAATAATAATCATAATAAATACTTTAGTTTTAGTGATGTACTGTATAGAGAGTGAGAGAGAGAGAGAGAGAGAGAGAGAACTTAAAACTGCAGCTAGATTTCTTTCTAACTTAAATTTCTTTTTTGGATGTTTTAGTACAAAAAAAAAAAAACAAAATAAAAAACTCAAACATACATACCATGTATATAAATTAATGAAAAACAGAAAATTCATCGCATGTTTTCGAATTAGAGAACTCTTAAACAACATTTTAATATAATAGCATAGAACACTGTGCAACTTTATACATATTTTGCTTAATAACACTGTGCTACACAAAATATTAATGGAAACTCAAACAAATGTGGACCTTAAAAGAGCAAGAAATTTGCAATTTTTTATACAGAATTCTATAAAAATAGTGATCCGGCTACATATCTTATGATATAAACTCCTAATGACACATGACGTCACCATAATGAATAGTGAATGAACTCCTTTGTGGCTTATCTAGTACGTACGCTCACTTGACCGTACTTATTGAACACTGGACTTTACACGAACGACTAAATTGTATAGGCATGGTTGACAATAATAACTACAGTGTTGACGATGAACATAGCACCAGACATAACTCTTCTCAGGGGAATGAACTGGCAAAAGCTACAGAGTTTCTACAATCAACACCTTATATCGGGACCGCCATCTAACGTTTTTATTTTCAACTAATGCTTATTTTGTGAATGGTAACACTTAGCTCATGTCTGTTTGGACAGATAATTAGTTTTATCCTTCCGCTGAACGAATATGGTTGTGTATACGCGTTTTCGCTTCGCTCAGTGGACCTGCTATCGACTTACAGAAGATGCCGATTTTGGCAGAAAAAAAAATCATATTTTCAGATGAAGCTCATTTTGATCTTGGCGGGTATGTAAACAAGCAAAATTGTCGCATTTGGGGCACAGAAAACCCGCTCGCATACATTGAAAAGCCGACGCACCCAAAACGAGTCACTGTTTGATGCGGATTTTGGTCCAGAGGCATAATTAGGCCATTTTTCTTCGAATATAAGCAAGGAGTGGCCGTTACAGTCAATGGCGATCGTTGTCGGGCCATGTTGAACGAATTTTTGTTCACAAAAATTGAAGAGGAGGTTATTGGCAACATTTGGTTTCAACAAGACGGCGCTACGTGTCACACAGCCGAAGCTACACTCGATGTTTTGCGCCCTGTTTTTGAAGATCGCATTATCAGCCGCAGAGCTGATGTCGTTTGGCCACCTCGGAGCTGCGATTGGACACCGTTGGACGATTATTTTTGGAACAAGCAGATACAATTGACGCTTCAAAGGACAATATTCTTGAAGGCATTGGTGAAATACAGCTGCACATTTGAATGAAATTACATACATAATTGGTCATTACAACCCTTCAGACAGAATTATTGACCTAGTTTCTCACACTACGTATGTTGTGTATTCATTTTATACATAAGTGGCCGGACCTACAGTTTAAAGTCGCCTCCGAACGACAGATTTTTGAGAAACTTTTCGTGGCAATTTTTACTCTCAGAATCCTTGCCAGAAATCTGCTGAGAGTCGCCGAAGAAATATTTTACGTTTTGATGTCTGACCTGGGATTCGAACCCAGGCCTATTGTCTAATAAGCCAATGTACTACCCACTAGACCACGGCGAATTTGAATGAAATTATTTTCCATTATTAACCGGAAGGATTGTACTTTCAAATAAAATTTGAGAAAATATTCAGTAGTTCATTTTTAAAGCATTTCCAAAAAAAAAGTTATTTGGTGGACCCTTTACAAAGCAATAAAACTCGTCCTACAAATTTATCAACGTCGACTCATTTCGGTATTTTCTAAACTTGCTATATTCGTTAATTTCCAATGAGTCTATGCCTCCCTAATACATACATGCATACCTAATTGGTCATTACAACCCTGCAGTCAGGATTACGACCTAACTTCTCACACCACTTATGTAGTGTTATTTTATCTTCTAGAGAATAGTATTTTTTGTTATGTTGCACAGTGTTCATATAGAATATGTTTCCTTTCTTCTTATAATCATTTAGTTTGTAATTAGTTTTGATCCCATGTTTATTTTTGTTTTTATTTTATCTTCATTAACATGCTCGCTCTCGCTTGGTTCCATAAATCCCTCTTAATCTCTTAACACTTTGAAATTATTTTGTTTTACCATTTGAAAATCGTATAAAATTGTAAAAAACAAAACAAAAAACAATTCATTTCGATGTATAATGTTGTTGTTGTTGTTGTACTATAAACAAACAAACACAAACAAACAAACAAACAAAAAAAAATCCTTTTGATGATCCAGTTCGAATACTAATGAATTTTTAAGAGAGTGTCAAGGTACCGCCTTATTGGAATCCGATCCAAATCGTGGCCGCTCACGTTTAAATGATCGTGAACGTCGTCAGGCTGCATTACCAATTTTAGTATTCGGCAATGATATGGTAAGTATGTATGTATGTATGTGTACGAAAATAAAAAGAACAAGACACTGGAGATGTTTAACGGGATGATCAAGCGAAATAAGTCCGTAGTTAGCGTTTCCTTTAAGATGAAGAATTATAAAGTCTTTGCACCATTGCGGAGGGCTTACTTAAACATGCTAATTGTTAGGAGTGGATTCAATAGGAATATTTAACTGGAACCGTTCTTGTATTGAATTTATTGTGTGACCTAGGAATGACTTCAGAACCATTCGAATATAAGAAGGGTAACCACAAATCGATTTATTTTCTCTATAGTGGTTCCACCTACTAAACTATGAAATCAAATGGACAAAGCACAGCTTTATTCCGAGTACTAAGTAAATCTGATTATCGGCAATGAGTCATCCTCTATTTTCTTAGACCTCATTTCATTGCAGTATAGAGTGTGGACACACATTATTGGTCATTAGAACCCATCAGTCAGGATTATTGACCTAGTTTCTCACACCATTTATGTTGTGTGTGTTAATTTTATACATAAGTAGCGGGACCTACAGTTTAAAGTCGACTACGAACGACAGATTTTATGAGAAACTTTTCATGGCAATTTTATTTACTCTCAGAGTTTTTGCCAGAAATCTGCTGAGAGGAAATCGCCGCAAAATACTTTTTTTGTATTTTGTTTAAATGTCTGGCCTGGGACTCGAACCCTGGCTTTTACGTCTAATAAGCTAACACACTACCTACTAGACCACGGCGACTTCATTCATAGATTGTGGAGTATTCTGGTTATTTATGTACGTTACAGGGACGTCTTGGAATAGATTTTGATGTACCGGCCAATACATCAGAATTGGATCTCACTTTAGGTCTTATGTGCTTATAGCTTAGGTTAGGTTAAGTTAGATGGCACATTTTCTTTGAAGAGAAAAGTCCAACTTAGACTAGCGTTTAGGCTTATTGTAATGCCACGACTAATATCAAATTCCCTGTAATAAATTAAATCAACTCCTGAATAAATCGCGCTATTTCAACCTCCAAACCTCCGCTTCTTTGTGATAAGAGCAGGTCATTCTTTTCCTGCCCTTCAGACCCTTTGCTTTTGCACGATTTATTTGATTGGATGCCAAGCCCTTCCCTTGCCTTGGCCATGGAAATCTCAAATCTGCTTGGATGGCCGAAAATATTATAAGACTTTCTATGGGAATTCGCGGCAATGATCAGTGTGCAGGGCCATTACTGTGGAGTAAGAAGCCATGTTTGGAAGTAAGAACTAAGCGAAACAGAAGTTAGAGATAGTCGGAAAGCCTTTACAAACGCAATGGATTTGAGGCACTTTAAACTTTTGTTGGAAAATTACAATAGAAGGAAATTGTACTCCAGCATTAGACTATTCAGGAATAAATTAAGGCTAGGGCTTTTCACCCTCTAGCAACAGACTTTAAATAATATTTTTTCAGAATAGGGATCATCTCGAATCCAACATATAGATTCTGTAACGATGAGAATGAATTAAGTAAGCGCATTAATGCATTCCAGAAGGCTGCAAATCAGGTGCTGGGCATGGAGGATCCTGAAGTGTCTCAGGACAGTTGGCTTGCAAGGAACATTATAGGGATATCCTGTATAGATCGTATGGTCGCACTCCTTCGCGACAACAATAATAATAATATAAGAGGGAAATTCAAAAAGTTTCTAATTGCGATCTGCGATCAGACGTCCTCTCTCTAACATATAGTTCGACCTTATTCGAACTTTAGCTCCATAGTTATAACTTTACTTATATCCCAAGGAATCCATACCAGTGATTTAGAACCATAGTTTGTCCTCTCTTCGTAATCTTTAGAGACAGAGCCGTTCTCTACTTTTTATGACAACTTCGAAGTCTCGAATTCTCACCTAGAAACTTACCATTTTGTATATTAAAAACTATCAAAATTCTCAATCGCGCTACAGAAATCTATCCCGTTTAGCATCCCTTGTGTATAACTCAAGAATGATAAACTAAAGTTACGCCCGTTAGATGACGTTTTTGGGCTATTTTAAAGGTTTCCAAGTCTTTTTCATATGAGAAAATGATGATATGGCAGCCCTGCAATATAACTTACATTATCATTAGCCAATAGGAAAACAATTTTCATGACGTCATTAATTCAACATGTGCAGAAAGTTTTAATTTTATCTGTGTGAGGGCGTAATCTTTAGTTTATCATTCTTGTGTATAGCCTCACTATTTCCACTTTTCCTTGTCATCACTAACACCGCTTCTTTTTATTCGGTTAATCATTTTAATTTGTCAACAGGTTGAACAATTCTATTCCAGACAATTTCAAGATCGTGAAGATGGTCTTGTGCGTTTGCGTAATTTTCTAAAAGGCCAAGAAACCGAAACTCAACATGCAAATAATGCAAACACTGAGAATACAGCCGGCCCTAATAAGGTTGCTCGCAGTGCTGCATTTCTATTACATCGGTCCGTTAGAGATGCAGTGTACTCTGTTTTCAATCAAGCTACCGAAACGGTACGTGTTCTCTTCTTGGAATATGTACCGGGTAGGGTATCACAAAGTGAAGTTGCCAGATGTGTGGATCGTTTGCTGCCCGAGTTGCTAGCAAAATCAGGAGATCCCTCGGCCCGCATACATACTTTGGCGCAACATACTATTTTAAGCATAGCATCATGTCCCGAGGTACAAGAACAACATTTGGTAGCGCCCGCTTTGTCTAGGACAGTTAGTTCGGGTACACATCCACGTTTGGCTTTAAGTCGCATGCAAATGTTAGAGCAATTGGTTTTGAGCCAAGGTATAAGCACAGATAAGCATAGTGGCCTAACGTGTAGAGCTCTTTCGGAATGTGGCTGTTCGGGTATACATCATCCAGCGGAGCCGGTGCGTAAGGTAGCCGAGAGGATACTTTTGCTAGTCTACAAAGTAAATCCTCGTCTTGTGCGTAAACAGCTACCGCCTGATGATGATATAACACGGCGTAATCTATTATATCGCCAACTCTTTACGGAATTCGATAAACTTGATTTGGAACGCAAAGCTGAAATGTTGGAAGCCAATAAATATGCGGCCGGCCATAGTTCCAGTGATCCACAAACGCCACCCTCAAATCGCAGTGCTGTAGATCATTTACAACTCGGCGGCGGTGGTAGTAACAATAATGGTGGAGCAGCCAGTGGCAGTTCAGATAGTCGTGCTAGTCCCTATAGTTTCGGTTGTAAATCGCCCGATTCACAATCCAGTCCTATGAGAAGATCTGAGACACGCATTTTAAAAAGTAAAAGTGGCCACATGTTGGCACAGGCAGCAGGCAATCCCAGCTCGAGCAATGGTTATGTTATGTCCGGCAAAGATATGGCCAAATGCAATGGCAAACAACAGTACAACGAACAATTAAAGCGATCCATGATATCGGCGAGTAGTTCAAGGAAAAATTCCAATTCAAATTCTGAATCATTTGAAGAGGCTGTAGATGTAATGTGAGTACGATTTAAAATGGAATTTAAAAATGAAACTTTAAATGAAATTTATGAAACTGTTACACTTTTAGACGCTGTCCATTTTGTGATTGGTGCTCACAAAGTGGCGATCAGACACAGCTGGATCGCCATTATTGGAAATCATGTCCATTTTTAACCAAATGTCCTCAATGTAGCCAGGTTTTGGAAGTGGCCGCTTTAAATTATCATTTGACAAGTAAGTTTAGAGGAAGATTATAAGGTTAAATGGAAAATTATGATCTGAAATAGAATCAAAACTTTTAAGAAGTCCTTGCTATTCAGCGTACGTAAGTACTTTAGTTTTAGGATATCAAAGGAAAACCCTTTGAATTTTAAATGTGTAGTGAATTCTTTTAATTGTTAGATGAGTAGTCCTTAAGATCGTTTATGAATTACTAACGATATATAGTATGTTAGTATGTATGTTTATAGGTTTAGCAGTAGCCCGTGTTGGAACTATCTCTTAGCAAGTCTTATACGGTAGTTAGTCAAGTTATCAGGAAATATTGTGCTGAGTAGAGTGCTTGACTTCCTTTGAAAGCTTGAAAACTACAGCGATTATGCTATAAGCAAAGCCATTGTCGGACCATTTGAGGAGGAATGTGATATTTAAAATGGGACAGATTGAAATTATAGCATTTGAACAATTGAGAAATTCATTAGTGACGGCACCCGCACTCAAGTGGTTTAATCCAAAGGCAGTGATTGAAATCCACACCGATGCAAGCATATATCGGCGTCCTCCATTCTATAACGTTCTAAGTATATTTAGAAAGTTTTTAATATTCACATACATACATAATTGGCCATTACAAACCTTCAGTCAGGATTACGACCTAGCTTCTCACACCACTCGTGTTGTGTGCATTAATTTTATACATGAGTTGTGGGACCTACAGTTTAAAGTCGACTCCGAACGACAGGTTTTTGAGAAGCTTTTCATGGCAATTTTTACTCTCAGAGTCTTTGCCAGAAATCTGCTTAGAGGAAGTCGCCGAAGAAATATTTTTCGTCTTGATGTATGACCTGGGATACGAACCCGGGCCTTTAGTCTAATAAGCCAACACACTACCCACTACACCACTTCTTTAAATTTTACGTTCTCTAACTTAAAAACGGTCAAAATTTATATAAAATGCATAGAATACTCATATGTATAGTCGTATGGCTCGCGAAAACTTTGAGAGCTCATAACTCAAACACACACTTTTTCGTCTTAGAATTGTGGATGGAGGCGTCAATATGGTTATGAGGACGTACAGGTGCATTCAATAGAGTACTTAAGTAGATAAACAACGTCAGTGGAACAAAAATATAATTCACACCAGCTAGAAATGTTATTAAACATTGAAGAAGTGGAGGATTTATATACTAGGTATGAAAGTGAAGATAGTGATCGACTGTTACGCATTTGCATTAACAATGAGGAAACAGATCTTTCCACCAAGGGTCTCAAGATTGGCCTTATTCGTTCAGGACATTGAATATGAAATAGAGCAAAGGTCAGGCATCGAAATTGAGGCATGTGGATGCCTTAAGTCGCATTTCGTGTCTTATTTTGACAGATTCTTTAAGATGTCGTGTTAGGAAGGCTGAATGGACGAATGGATAAGAACAATCAGGAAAGTTTTGGAGCATAGCTCATATGATGATTACGAGGGTTGACTTTTATATTTCGGGATTTGGCAACCCTAGTATTGCAATCTGCCAACTAACAGCTCTATCGTAAAGGTTGACATTTTTGAGGTTATACGTACTCAGAACGTTTTGACATACGAGCGCTATTTGTATTGTTTACAGTAACTTAAGAGATTAGGTTAGGTTACACAGTACCCGGAGGTCGAAATTGACCCATTGAAACTTAAGAGATTCATCTCGCCCAAAAAATGGAATTAAATCGTAAACATTTTCGTGCGATTATTTTTTACAACTTACGACATGGATTAACTCAACAAGAGTGCATCCATGAACTTAATTCAATTTTTGCCGATGAAGCTCCATCAAGGACCAGTGTTTATTCATGGTATTGTGAATTCAAACGAGGTCCGTAATTTACTCCAAGACGAATTTCGTGAAGGGGTGGTCCAAAATCAGCAGTTGTTGCGCCAACTGATATTGCAAGATCATCATGTGACCTATCGTGAGATTCAGACAACTTTAGGCATTAGTGTTCAATATTGCATAAACATTTGACTGACAAAAAATTTTTCGCGTTGGATCCCACACAATTTGTCAATCGCTCAAAAATAAAGCACTCGCTCAATCAGAGTGGCAAAAGTGCCGCGACAATTGGTTCAAACGCATGCAAAAGTGTATAGATCTTAAAAGGGAACATTTTGCAAAACAATAAAGCGATTTTGATGATTAATATTTGTTTTTGTTCTCTAATCCCGGAATATAAAAGGCAACCTTCGTATTACGTAAAATTTTACCTCTTATATAAGAAAACTGATAGAGAAGTAATATCTAGTTGTACCGAGTAGTATGGAATAGGATATTATATAAAATGCGGAACGTCTAGCCTATTTTTCATCTCATCTTGAATTGAGGACCAAAGTAAAGAGGGTAGTGAAGAGTTGTGTGGAACGTATAGTATCGGAGGCTAGTAGAGGCCATAAGGCTGAACTTTTGAACCCCATAGATAAGAATGATAGGCCTTTAGAAACAAACCATCTGGATCATGTAGGACCAATAGCGGCAACGCATAAGAAATGCAATCACATTTTAGTAGTAGTCGATGCTTTTCCTAAGTTTGTGTAGTTGTATCCAATAAAAGGAGGAATGGAGGAGAAAATAGCACCGTAACAGTGCTCATTAAAAGCCTTTGTAAAAAGCCTCAAAGCAAGGATATCATGAGAAGTAACAGCGATTGTTGCCGTTATGTGTGGTCTTTTCAAAGCAATCGCTACACTTTTTTTTTTTATTAAACCAGCACTTAAGGGATGACCCCTACTTATGCAGTGCATTATGCAGCTTTAGGAAAGGTGGAAAGAGGGAAGATGCGAACGGTAAGGAAACGAGTTGCTGCTGGTGACTATAAAATGGCCAGTGCTATACCTTCACCATTACTGCAATTGTCCCCAAGAAGCCCGCCGTTTCTCACACCACTTATGTTGTGGGTGTTAATTTGTATACAGAAGTGGCGGGACCTACAGTTTAAAGTCGACTCCGAACGACAGATTTTTGAGAAAGTTTTCAAGAAGAGAAAGAGAAAAAATCGTCGTAAAAATACTTTTTTTTATTTTTTTTTTATTTTTGATGTCTGGTCTGGGACTCGAATCCTGGCTTATTATGTCTAATAAGCCAGCACACTACGTACTAGACCATGGCGACCTCATAACAGTCAAACAGGACGCTATACTGCCTAATGACAAGAAGAGATGCTTAATAAACTACTTTTTTGGCAGGCTGGCTTTCGTGGAACTAAGAGGAAAGACATTGAAATTTACCTCTACCTATCACAACTCCCACAAACCCCTTGGTCAAACACTACATGACGATAGCCAAGAAGGGTCGCTATCTATAGAATGTAGCTTTCGGCTTGAAAACACTTCTAGACATTTTGTAACGATATTTTTCGGTGCAGTCACTGTGGTTGTAGGTCTCAGAATTGGGGGGTGCACATTGCGTCAAACACTACATCGCGATAGCCAAGGAGGATCGCTATCTATAGAATGTAACTTTCGGCTTGAAAACACTTCTAGAGCTTTTGTAGCGATATTTTTCTGTGTAGTTACTGTGGTTGTAGGCCTTAGAATTGGGGGTGCACATTGCGTCAAACACTACATCACGATAGCCAAGCAGGATCGCTATTTATAGAATGTAATTTCCGGCCTGAAAACACTTCTAGACCTTTTGTAACGATATTTTTCTGTGTAGTTACTGTAATTGTAGGCCTTAGAATTAGGGGTGCACATTCTGTCAAACACTACATCACGATAGCCAAGGAGGATCGCTATCGCTTGAAAACAATTCTAGATCTTTTGTAACGATATTTATCTGTGTAGTTACTGTGGTTGTAGGCCTTAGAATTTTTTCTAATTTCTTAGATTATATCAAGATGAACAGTAGATTCACGTTTGTTTTTTCAAGAGTTCATCATAATTTACTTGCACACTGAACTAAAATTGTTTTTGTTTTGTTTTGTTTATTTACAGAGGAATGTGAAGCCAAAGACAATTATATCATGTGCGAAAGATGTACTGAATCGGTGCATAAACAGCTCTATGATTTACATCAAATGGAAGACTATTGTAGAGGTATTTCTCAGACATTTTTCTTTTAATTTATTTGTTTAATTAATAATTATTTTCTGTACTCCTTAAAGAATTGAAAACTGGTGCTGCCAGATGTCCTTTATGTCACGATGATGTACATTTGCCTTTGGATGGTGGCTGGAAATTGCATTTGTTAAGTGCATCCGGTTGTCCGGGTAATTCTCGCCGGCGTTCCAAAAAATCCTCTTAAAGTGAAGTGATTATTAGTGAAATTAAAAGCAGAAACTCCTCAATTTGGCCTTCTCTCTATAATACAATACTTAAAGGATAACAGAAAAACAAAAAAAATTATAATTATTTAACGAACACAAATCAAATCTCTTGAAACTAAAAACTCAAAATTTGTTAAAAAAAAGAAACAATATAGGCAACCTTAAGGAAACATTAAACTGTTGTAACTTGGTTAACAATGCTGTTAGATAAGAAGGATTTTGTGGTATTAAAGGGCCAGGATTTGCTGGAAGGAAGACGAAAGATTTTTGATTACAAAAATGCCAATAAAATAATAGGAATAGTCGAGGCCAACTGCTTAAATGGTAGGCATTACCTCAATAAATTTTTTGGACAATATTTGATTAAGACAGGATATAAAAAAAATGAAGAATACCTGCCCTATCTAGCCCATAAAACTTCAAGGATTTAACTTTTATTTGGGAATCGATGCTGAAACCTAACAAAATCAATCCACTTCTGAAGATAATGGAGATCAGAGTACCTATCCCACCCTTTAATATGAAGAAGATTATAAGCTACGAGCTTATATACGAGATATATGCTACGGGCCGCGACTGGCCAGCCCATCCACCATACAATATCTAGCCATATCGCATATATTCCGGAATCATTTAACTCCTAGAGTCAATCTAACAGCAGCGTTAATTAGGAAGCAAACCAAAAATAGGCCATTTCTATATAAAACAACAACTAAACAAAAGAAAGGCTTTTTAACTGAAACTAAAACTAAATTTATTTAATAATAAAACAAACAAAACTAAAGAATAAAATTTTTGCATAATTTTTGAGCTTAAATTCAAAGAAAAAAACAAAGAAAAAAATTAAAAAAAAATACTATCAAGCTAAACTATAAAATTAAGTTTTATACATTTATATACATGCATATAACTACTTATATAACTTTTTACAAATTTTTACTTTTACTATATGAATATGTTTATTAGTTAAATTAAAAAAATTTATTTTAATTTTTTTTATTTTCTAATTTAATTAATTAAACTTTTTTAATTAAACATTTATTACAAACAATTTTGTTCCTTTCAAGCAAACAAACAAATCAAAATAATTAATTAATTAATTAATACTCACTTAAGTTTTGTTAAATTGTATTTTTTTATTATAAGAAAAAAAATTTTGTTTTTTTAAATTTTTATAAAAAAAACGTGCTGTTTGTTGTGTTAATTATTTACTATCTACACTTTGTTTCTAAATATATTTAGTTAAAAATAAAAAAAAAAACAAATAAAAAAAACAAATAAAAATATAGTAGTTAAACGTCCGTTACTTAAAGCAACCCATCCATAAAATAAAATTTAGAAAAATAATTAAACAAATTAAAAAGAAGCAACAATTAATAAATGAAAAATAAATAAATAAATAAATAAAATACAATATAATTGTAGTTGATATAATTAAATAAAAATAAAAAAAAACCAAAAAATTAATTAAAATGAAAGAAAATTCAAATAAAATTTAAAAAAATAAATAAAAAAAATTTGCAAAATCAACATATTTTCTGTTTTATATTAAGTGGTTTTAAAAGCTTGATATTTAATATCATAAAATTGGAATGATTTTTTATTTATTTTAAATTGATAGACAATTAATCTCATGGCATCCTCTGCAACTGCCTAGCCCTTGGTAGGTTGAAGTTGAGGACCCTTCGCAGGGCCTTCTTTGAGAGCTTGAGTTCTGTGTCGAGAGCCGACATCAAGGCTCTCCACAGATTCATTAGCAGCTTGGGCTGGTTGTGACGTGCTAGGGTTTCATAAGTGTAGTCGCACTCTCAACCTCTTTTGTTTTGTGTTTGTTTCTTTACATGTAATTCCTCCGTTTCCCATTCTCCCTCCTCTTCCCTACATTCCTATATCTTCTATTTCGTTCCTCCCCTAAGGACAATGTACAATGGGTCAATTTCGACCTCCGGGTACTGTGCTTGTCTTGACCGACAAGTGCACGTCCTCTAACCTAACCTAACCTAATCTCATGGCATTTATTATTTATGCTTTTTAAATTTTTTCCGTATTACACATACGATATGGCTTCTTTCGAACAAAACACAACATATTATAAATATTTCTTTAAAGAGTTTCCAATTTTGGCTTTTTTTGCAAGCATTTTGAATAAAATTTAAAAGAAAGTATTAAAAAACTCATTTACAAAAGGATTTGATTTTAATTATTTGTTTACAGGTTTCTAATTTTAAATTTTTTTTTTAATTTTAAGCAGAATGAGTGTACTTTCCTCTATTTAGTATTTCTTTCACTAATTAAGATCAATTATCCTTAATCCAAGCGCAAACCACACTGTTGGTAACACAGTGCATAAAGCCAAACTGATAATTCGGTGTTTGTCTTCGCTAACACATGTAAAAATTATTTATTCTAGACACATACCGCATAATTCACATTATACAATACATTAATATATGGTAATACAGTACCCTTTCGGATAACGGTGTTTTGGTAAGTTTCCATTTTATTCACCACATCTTATAAATTTACCATACTTTGTAAAAACTCACCATAT
This sequence comes from Sarcophaga peregrina, assembly GCA_014635995.1. Taxonomy (NCBI): domain Eukaryota; kingdom Metazoa; phylum Arthropoda; class Insecta; order Diptera; family Sarcophagidae; genus Sarcophaga; species Sarcophaga peregrina. Next base: position 84,867,137 of record CM025791.1, read on the forward strand.
TGTGAACTCATCACGACAACAAAATTCATAAAGAAACTATTCCTTCCGTCCGTCCAACAGCAAGAAAGAGCGGGTCTAAAGCAGCAACACAACAACCACAGCGAGCCCCTTTTGCTATTTTATTTTTCTTCCCCCGGTACTCCCCCCAAAACCAAACGCACATACATTATCTGTGAATAACGCCCTATGTCTTTTAAAACAAACAGGGACTTAATGTTTGCTTATATAAACCGGTAACGCAGAAGGAATGTGCGAATTAGTTATTTTTTTGAACGTACAAAACCGATTTTTTAAAATCACCAGTAAGTGTTGCCAGGAAGAAAAAATTATGTACTCAAATTCCATCAGTGTTGCCAGGAAGGAAAAAATGTTCTAAAATATTGATGACCAGTGTTGCAAAAGTGAAATGATACACTGAATCATAACTGAAAAAAATGTGCAAATATTAATATGACAATTAATTACAAAAAACGTTTGTTTTTAAATGAACAATCGAATCAATCAAATGATCAATAAACTTTTGAAAAATAGGAAGTGAATAAATAAAAATATAAATTTCAGTTTTTTTTTCAAATTTAAATTAGGTTTAAAAGCAGCAATAATGTGTAAAAACAAATAATGGTTAAAACACAACTGAAAACGGCAACACTGGTTGAGGACAACTCTGTTTTCGTTATTTTCTCTTAAAACCATCCCTCTTTTTTATTCTCTGCAAATGTAAATAAACACTATAACAACAGGGATGGATGCTATTATTTATTCTGAATTGCTTTGAAAATTTTTTAAAAAGTACTATTTGAATTTATGTTAGAAGAAATGTATGGAATGTAAAAAATAGGTGACATCTTTGGATTTATTTTTAATCCATCTAATAAGAAAGATAATTAAATCATAAATGCGATTTTTTTAAATTTATTTTTAAAAATACGCATTATTTACTATTTAGTACCTACATTAATAAATTCTTGTTTCCAACCCTGGCAACAACATTTATTGACACACAAATACATAGCAAAAGTAAATAAACAAAAACAAAATAAATACAAGAACAAGAAGAGTAGCGTTGTTAAAAATTGTGTAAAAACTCTTGAAACATAACAACAGTGCAGAAGAGTCTAACACGGAGAGCAGACCATCGAGCATAAAAGAAAAACAAAGAAAAAAAGGGAAGAAGAAAAAGTATGTAAAAAAAAAACGAGAAACCATTAGTGGCAACGCGGCATGATTCGTAGAATTAATTAAAAATAAATAAGAATTAAGCACAATAAAAAAAAAGAACCAAAATTTAGGCCAAAGAATGTGTTAAAAAACAAAACCAGATTTATTTAAAATTAACTGCTAATAAAAAAATGGCCAGCAAGTTTCTTTAACAATTGCATACGTACACAACATACATACAAACGTACATATTTTGATATACAAATTAAACGGGCTGTGAAATAAATCAATAATTTGTTGTATTAAGACAAAAAACCAAAAGAATATAATTAAATAAACGAAGTTTTAAGCAAATAAAATTAATGGTGAATAGGGAGAAAACGTTTAAGTTTTAAAGAAAATATATTGGAATAAAGCTGGAAAAATAGCCACTCTTCTTTTATAGTTTGTACTACAATTTTCCTACTCTGTCGCTGCTGATGCTGACTGCTGATTTTAAGAGAATCATAAATGCTAACCACTTAACATCCCTTTTGCGTGGGTGAGATTTTCTTCTCTGTAACAATAATACATACGGCCATTAGCTGTTCTGCTGCTATTACGTCTGCTGTGTTTGTTGCTGCTACTGCTAATTGTTTAGTAGTGTTAAAGCTTCGTCTACAACTGTCTGCTTTGCTGCTGCTGGTTCAGCCACTGCATACATACATATTCGTTTAATATATCTAATTTTTAATTCCTATCACACTAACAACAGCAACAACAGCATACTTGTCTTTGCGATCTCATTCTGTCTCTGCTTTCATCTTCTCCAGTGGTGTTGTTAAATAACAAACAACAACGTGCTTTTGCGTTTGGTTTATCAAAGTGTTACCGTTTTGCTTCTTCTTTATCTTTTTATTTTTTCTTTTCCTTAATTATTTACAAATTAAAGTAAATTTAATCATAAAAACCGCGTTTAAATAAAAAAAACTTCGCACATTTTCTACATGTCTAATGGAAAAAAGATATCAAAAATCAACAACAACAGCAACAACAACTTATAAAAATAGTGTAAATAATTGTTAAACTTGGAAAAAAATCATCAACACCAACACCACCACCTCCGCCACCATCTTCGCATTGCTTACTTCTGTCTTATCAAAGAAATCAACCCCTCTTTACCGCACCGCACTATAATTGTCAAGTGGTTCATGTTTTTCATGAAATATTTATAAGAAGAAAAAACAAAAAAAAAATTGCCGTCAACGTTGCCAGGAGCTTTTCACCGTCATCATGTCTATAATCGAGGAATTGTTAAATTATAAATATTTGACGAGCGAACATCTCAATGGATTCGACAATTATAAGGTAAGCAATTGAACAATTTTTTTAACAATTCATAGCCGAATAAAACAGAGTTTTCCAATAAGGATGGGTGTTATAGGTAGTTGGCAATAGGCATCATTTGCTAACTTAGCGGTTTTTTCATTTCATTCGATCCAATGATGATTTTCTAAAAGTTGAAATGCAGTTTTGTTGAAATTATAAGGTCAAGTAAAAAGCACTGCATATTCTTTCTATCTGACCATGTTACAGCACTATGGCCCTTTATATACGATAGGAATAGAATGCCAAGCTATTCTGTAGCGTGTTCTCCTTACCTAAACCCCCACATCAAATTTTGAAAGAGTTGTTTATTGGCCGATAACTATACTTTTGATACAGTCAAGGAATTTATTTATCTTGGCTTCGCCGTTATCATCAAAAGTGATGTCAGTTTGGAGATTAAACGCAGGATCACTCTTGCCAACAGGTGCTATTATGTTCTCAATGGGCACTTGAGTAACAGAAACCTTTCTTGTACTCTACAAGACACTCATCCTACCCGTGCTTCTTTATGACGCAGAGGCATGGACCCTATAAAGAAGTAATGCAGCAGCATTGAGAGTATTCGAAAGAAAAGTCTTACGTAAGTACTTCGGTCCAGTATGAGTTGGCGATGATTTCCGCATCCGATCCTCCAACAGTGCAGTGAGTTGTATGAACCCCTTAACGATACAGCCGTTGTGCAGCGTATTAATATCCAGCCCCTGCACTGGCCCGGCCATGTCTTTCGAATGGAGCAAGATGCTCCGGTAAATCGGGTATTTGATGCGGAGATCTGCTCAAGTTGGCGAAGAGAACGACATTGTTTGCATTGGAAAGACTAAATCGAGCAAGCCCTGCCATCGACTGGTGTGACCAAGAAGGAAGAATGTCTTGCGGTAGGCCGAAATCAGGTAATCGGGTTGTTATGACCTGTTAAGTGAGTAAAGTGTTTATCGGAGTGCCAGTCGTCGACTTCTAAGGAGGAAGGAAAGCGCTTTATATTGCGAAATTTAAGTATTCAGAACGGAACGGCATTTGCCAATGCAAACTCATTACAGTTCTGAATTAAAAATTTGGCTTTAAGCAAGCAGGTCACAATATATCGGCAGATTCCACCAGAAATCTACGAAAAACTTAAAAAACTACTTAGCTGTCATGGATTAGGTAAGGTTCAGGCAAATTATAGCAATTCCATCGCCTATGTTTTTGCTTATTATTGTAACGTATTGGATCCACTTTTCGTTGTTACCGTTGGATTTAGAATTGAATCAATATGATTGGGATTCAGTAACCATTTGCAAATGGAAATTCAGTTCAAAGGCTTTGTTTGCTTCAATACGGGAGGTGCGTCCACCAGTTTTTGTTCTAAGTTGTTATACATTGAAACAGACTGCCTTTTAGGACTAAGTAGCACTTTCAGTTAGGTTTTAGAACTTAGATACACATCAGATTGTGGTGATCGTGAACGTTATTCGAAGGATCATGAGCTGTATGTCCATTTTCAACTGCCTGGTTTAAGTTTTTACTTTTATTTAGAAAATTTGTGCATTTTGAAGTATTAAACACTTTGGTGGTAAGCATATTTCACAACGGCTCTAAACAATACTCAACCGAGTTAACACTCAATTTTTTTTAATAAGCCTTTTTAGTATAAAAACTTATCTTTCTAGTGTTATTTATCTTGGCTAAATACAGATTACTATGACAACTACTTCTAAAGCAAAGGATTTGAGAGGTTAATCTAGTCGGAAGGGTGCAGAGTCTAATTTGTTATACTATACCGAGCAGAAGTTCTAAGTTATTTAGCTTGTAATAATTAATAAATCAGAAACTTCTTATTACTACACCCTATATTTTAATACTATTTTTTCAAAAATAGCAAAAGACCAAGAGTACTGAATTTGCTATCAATAGTATTCCAAAACATACTTTTTAAAGTTAAAATGATTCATAAACGCTATTGTTTTAATAGAATGGCGTACGTCAATAGATTTCATTATAAAAATACCCACTCCTGGAGTATCACGTGTATAAAAATACTCACAATTTATATTCAATACTTCTATACATATGAGGGTATTAATATTTATGCTGTCCAATAACAAAACTTATCGCTCTATAAACAATTCGATTTTTTGTTTTTTTTTTTTTGAAATAAAACTTAAATCAATGGCCTTACAATCGAAAATATGATAAGAAAACTATGTATGTACGTAATCACACATATAGACCATTTAATACTATCAAAACTTTGTATTTGATTACCCTAGAAAGAGGCAAATATTGACTAATCAAAGTATACAACTGATGCACAAAGCCAGATTTAATGTGGTTAGATTCTATGACAAAGAAAAAAAAAACAACAACATCTAGCTTAGAGGTTTGTTGAAAATTTTTATTAATTTTATAAAATTTTACTAATTTTTTAAATTTGCTTTACGAGGTTTTTGTCCGTACTAATATATTTTTCAGTAGTAAAGGTAGTTCTACTCATCTATTGTTAAATATATCCCACATATAAGGTACGTATACCTAATAATGTTGAAATTTTCTCGGCGGAACTAAGTGCAATAAAATCCGCAATTTCATGTGCAATTGAAAAGAAAGAAAAAACTCTTATTTGTACGGATAGTCTAAGCGTAAGTAAAGCTTTGGATAAAAATTACAATGGAGCACACAACAGTGTGCTTAAATTGCCATTTGATAACCCGAATATTTTAATATTATGGATTCTGTCACATATAGGCATTAGGGGAAACGAATATGCTGATCATGTTGCCAAAAATGCTTAAAATCTTCAGGAAATTACTGCAACACCATGCTTTCCGAATATTATTTCGGACCAATTTCGTAGTATACAAAGACAACTTCATCCTACACAGCCAAGACCCAAATACAATTATAATTTGACAAGAAGTGACTGCGTGATGTTAAGCCGACTTAGGGTTGGTAAAACTGTATTCAATACTCAACATTATTTCAATCACTCGGACTCAAAAAAATGTTCTCATTGTAATGTTTTTTTTTTATCTATTCCACATATTTTGATTGAATGTCCAATTTCTAAAATTGGCGAACACCTTGAGGAGATTTTGAATTGTACGACTTAAGTCAACTTTTTTTTTTTTGAAATAATTTCGAATCTTTTTTGCTCTTGGTTTCACTTCGTTCCACTTTGGTGTGCCTAGATATTTAGTTTAAATTGTTTTATGGACGTCAATATGTGTCTAATGCCTTTCCACAGTTTTTTTTTGCCCTTAGATTTTTATTGTCCTCCCTCATTGGTATTCCTTCGTAGGTCTGTGTTGGAATTTTGCCAAAATTCTCGTGCAAATATTGCACAGAAATTTGATTGTTTTTGTAATTCGATTTTCTTAAGCCATTATTCACATTCTTTCATATTCAACCAATATCTTTCTCCATACAACAAAGAGAATTCGCGTAATATTTTGATATATGCACTCTTAAATATTTCTTGCCAATGTATTTTAAACTAGATAACACAATGGGCCTCATTGCCAACCAGTGAACTTGCCAGTGAACGGCAAGCTACGCCCTAACCTAACCTAACCGAACCTAACCTAACTAAATGTTGTCGTTAATATACATTGTTTTGGCTTTCTTGAAATTGACTGGCAAGTCTATGAGGTCTACGTATACGAGTTCAAGCATCCGCCAAAGTAATCATGACTGCCAAGTCAATGGGAAGCAATTTAGTCTACCTACACGTATTCAAGCATCCGCCAAAGTATTCTTGACTGCCAAGCCTATGGATCGCAATTTACTCTACCTACACGTATTCTCGCAGCCGCCAAAGTAATCTTGACTGCCAAGCCTATGGGTTGCAATTTACTCTACCTAAACGAATTCACGTAGCCGCCAAGGCAATATCCACGAGGAACGACGAGAATAAAGGAAGGTGGGCGGCGAGACTTATTCCGGAAACAAAGCCATGGATCGGTCGGAAATTTGGAGAAGTAAATTATTACGTTACACAGATACTATCGGACCACGGATATTTTAGGAAATATCTGAACAGAATGGTCAAGACCACCTCGCCTTACTGCCTTTACGAGGAAGAGAAGGTAATAGATGATGCAGAGCATACTATCTTCGAATGTGCACGCTGGCAGAGCTATCGCTCTGCACTGACGTCGATGATCGGAACGATAACGGCCGCTAACATTGTCGGGGTTATGATTGCGAGCAGGGAGAATTGGGCCTCAGTGGCGAATTACGTGGAGTGCATTCTGAGACTGAAGAGATCTGGAGGCTGCGGAGCATGTAGGCACGCCGGCGTAGATGACACTAGCTCACGTGTCAAACGAGGTCCCAGTCGGGAACCTGGACGAAAGGAATAGTAGAGACACTTAGAAGTCTCCTCAACCTTCAATACGCAGTCCGGACGCGAATGTGAGCATGAAGGCGGCCAAAGGGCCAAAAGGACTCCACTCCGAAGTAATACCACCGTAGTTCCGGAGTGGGCACAACAGTCCACGGTACGAGGGGACACGTAGGACGTGACGATTTCCTCTATACTGCGTTTAGGTATATTTGCCCCTCCTCGGCGTAAAAAAAGAGGCAATATACATCGGACTGATTTCGAAAATTACAAATTAGCGTTGTCTCTTTCTTTTTCATATCTATTATAATTCTGTCTCTTTCTTTTTGGCATCTATTATCATTCTGTCTATCTCCAAGATCTGAATTGGCAAGTGGAAGGTTCTCTATTAATTCCAGTTGGTCAGATTTGTATCCAGACACTGTAGTACATTGCCAGTCTTGTGTTAATAATTTTTGATGGATACTACTTTATTTCTCATCGCTGTTCCTACCGAACTATATTCAATAAAATCAAGTGGCTGTTCATTCCTTGGTTGCTAACGTGGCTAACGCTACAACACGTGACCACGGACATTTCTTATAAAACGCGGAGTCGTACGTTAACAATACATTCTACATAACAAATTACTTTCATGTTTATAATAATATGTCGAACAAGTCCTTTGAATATCACCAAGGAAATAAATCAAAACCAGCCCACCTTACTTGCCACCTTCAATATAATTTTTTATTACCGCTTTATTCAAAATAGTTAATAATTAGTTTCTCTATAAATCCCCAATATAGGCCAACATTTTATGTTGAAGCATTTTTTTTAGGCTTTTGTTTTTGGATGAATATTTGTGTGTATATCTAAATGAAAATCTTTAATTTTTATTCTTTTTTTTAATTTAACAATATTAATCAAGGAAAATAATGTTTTTTTTTTATTTCCTTTTTTTTTTACAGTACAATGCACGCGATACTTCACCGCTGAGTGTGTATGTAATGCATCCCTTTTGGAATTGGACTGTCAAGGTAAATGCACCAAAATATAAACAACTAATATACAGTTATATCGTCACCTCGAATGTAAAGTGTTCTGTTTAATTAAAATTTTATACAAAATAAAAAAAAACAAATTTTGTAAGCAGTGACCTATAATGCCAAAGGTTTCTAAGGTGTAATGTAAAATACAAGAACATGCTACCTATAGTTACATATTTACATATGTATGTGCACTCAGCCACAAAAGTATACATACGGTTAACAAATTTTCTGAAATTTTCGTTGAAAATCTTAATAATTCTCTACCGACTTTCCTCGATTTTTAGACGGTCTTTTGAATTGGTTCAAAAATTTCTAGGTTGTAATGTAAAATACATATTTACATATGTATGTGCACTCAGCCACAAAAGTATACATACGGTTAACAAATTTTCGTTGAAATTCTTCATAATTGTCTAACAAGTTTCCTCGATTTTAAAACGGTCTTTTGCATTGGTTCAGAAATTTCTATGTTGTAATGTAAAATACAAGAACATGCTACCTACGGTTAGTAGGTCGCCGTGGTCTAGTTGGTAGTGTGTTGGCTTATTAGACGAAAGACCCGAGTTCGTATCCCAGGTCAGACATCAAAACGAAAATTTGAAAATAATTTTTCGGTAACTTCCTCTCAGCAGATTTCTGGCAAAAACTCTGAGAGTAAAAAATTGCAATGGAATGCTTCTCAAAAAAATGTGTCGTTCGGAGTCGACTTTAAACTGTAGGTCCCGCCACGCATGTATAAAATTAACAACATAAGTGGTGTGAGAAGCTAGGACGTAGTACAATGGGTCAATTCGACCACCGAGTACTGTACTTGTCAGAATTGACAAGTACCCGTCCTCTAACCTAACCTACCTATAGTTACATATTTACATATGTACGTACATTTAGCCACAAAAGTATACATACGGTTAACAAATTTTCTGAAATTTTCGTTGGAAATCTTTAGAATTCTCTACCGACTTACCTCGATTTTATGACGGTCTTTTGCATTCGATCAGAAATTTGTGAAATTTTGTTAATCGTATGTATACTTTTGTGGGCCTACTTATATCGTTGTCAAAAATACAAATCGTTTTAGTTTGCTTTTTTAAAGTTTTACTAAAGAAAATCAAATTTTTTAACAATTTTTTTAATCTAATTTAAATCTTCTGTGATTACGTTACGTTACGTTACGTAATTTAATACAAAACGAAAATTGTGATTTTTTTCAAATTCAATTCTATTAAAGCGTCTTTTTGTGTTTAAGATAACGATATAATGGTATAATTTATACGAATGTAAATAGTTTGGCTGTTTCATAAGTTGAAATACAGAATACAGTCAACCCTTCTATAACGTGTTAAATGTAAACCACGCTATAAGAAATTCGGAGTTAACCGTACATACATAATTGGGCATTACAATCCTTCAGTCTGGATTATTGACCTAGTTTCTCATACCACTTATGTTGTGTGTGTTAATTTTATACATAAGTGGCGGGTAAGTTGTAATAATGGCCCTTATTTTGATACATTTTTCATTTCCATTAGTCGTCTATATAAAGCCCAATTTAGGAAGGCTGATTATTCAAAACGCCAAAGCTATGGCGATTGGATGCTAGCCAAGCTTTTAATGGCAGAATTTTTTTTGCAGCGTTCAAATTCATTTCACACTTAGATCAAAATTGCCGCTAATTCCGTGTTTCTTATAGCGCGGTTTTCATACAACGTGGAAGACGATTTCCATAGAACGTGCTACGAATTAGGTTGGTTTGTACGGTTAAAGTGAAGTCGCCGTAGTCTAGTAGGTAGTGTGTTGGCTTATTAGACGTAAAGCCAGAGTTCGTGCCCCAGGCCAGACATCAAAACAAAATACAAAAAAGTAATTTTCATCGGCGTTTTTCTTCTCACGAGATTTCTGGCAAAAACTCTAAGAGTAAAAAAGAAACTTGACATGAAAAGTTTCTCAAAAAGAATCTGTCGTTCGGAGTCGATTTTAAATTATATGTACCGCCACTCATGTATAAAATTAACGCACACAACATAAGTGGTGTGAGAAGTTAGGTCGAATTCCTGACATAAGGGTCTAATGACAAATTATGTATGTCTGTTGAACGAAAACCGCACTGTAAGAGTACCGCGTTATAGAAGGGCTGTCGCAATTTCAACTCCGTGTTCTAAGAGTACCGCGTTATAGGAGGGTTGACTGTATTTATATTTTTATTTATGTATGAATGTACATTTGTAATGCTTAAACAAATATGGTTGGCTTGCTTTTATAGCCCTTGTATAGAAAAAAAAAAAACAAAAAAAACAAACAACAATAAAAATCTATAATGACAGGCAGGACTTTTGTAAAAGCCTTCTTTTGTATAATGAATGGCTGACATGTTACAAAAAATATATCAAAATGGTAAAATAATCAACAGTGGGCTTAAGTACTGGTAAAAACCAAATTATATGATTTAAATCGAAATGTAGATAGTTTTTATTGAAATGCATTGCTTTGAAAGGTCTTTTTTCATTAAAAATTGGGCCTTTTTTTTGGCAGTAAACTTAACATTACATTAAGAAAATTTCGAAAACAATCTGTCCCTAAAATTCAGCCGACATGCCTGTAGATTTAGTGTTTCCATAGGTTAGGTGAGGTTAGGTTAGGTTAGGTTAGAGGAAGTGCACTTGTCAGTTAAGACAAGTACAGTACCCGGAGGTAGAAATTGACCCATTATATATTGTTACATAGTGTTTCCATAAATTTAAAATAAAATTTTTTAAGTATTTATATTTATACAGACGATATCTGGGTTTTCAAATACTGCAAAGTTCAGGAATCATGCGCATATACACGTAGCCCTCTTAAAAATATTTCAATGATGTCAAATCAAATGATTTCAGTCGCTAATTGATGTCACCGTAACATGTAATTTCCCATTCTAAAAATTGCTTATGCAATTAAGCCAAAATCGGTAGTGTTGCGTAGGCAGCACATAATGTCCAGTTCTAGAGTCTTTAATTGTAAGGCAAAAAAGGTCGGTTCTCAGATGCCGTAGCACATTGAAATACTCTAGACAATATACGCATTACTCAGTTTCTTTTACGGGCTGCAATAGCGTTTCTACAATCAATTCAAGATATTGCGACCTTCGACATACTGTCCAGTTTCAGAGTCTTTAATTGTAAGCTTTGAAATGCTCTAGACAATATACGCAATACACAGTTTCTTTCCTTTCGAGATGTAATGGATTTCCTACAATCAATTCAAGGTATTACCAGCCTTCCAATAAGTAACAATTTTGCTGTTTAGTTGTGGCAGCACATCCCGCCCTATTCAGCGTCTTTAATTGTAAACCAAAAAAGGTCGGATATCAAATGCCGTAGGACTTTGAATTTCAATGTAATACTCCAGACTATATACGCATTAGAAAGTTTCTTATTCGGGATACAATGGCTTTCCTACAATCAACTCTTGGTTATACAAGGCTGCGCATTAGCGGCAATTTTGATCCAAGTGAGAAATGAATTTCAACGCTGCAAAAAATTTTTGCAATTGAAAACCTGTTCATCTAGCAGCCAATCACCATAGCTTTGGCATGATCAGCCTTCCTAAATTGGACTTTACATAGTCTTCGATACAAATTGAAATGGGAAATGTGCCATAATAAGGGTAATTATTACAACTTGCCGTTAAAATTGGTTTCAGTTAAAGTTAACTTTAGCTAAAGTGAACTTTAAAGTCAACTTTAACTTATTTTCGTTATTACAACCTACAGATAAGACATTAAAACGAAAATATTAAAATACTTTTTCGGCGACTTCCTCTCAGCAGATTTCTGGCAAAAACTCTGAGAGTAAAAATTGCCATGAAAAGCTTTTTAAAAATCTGCCGTTCATAGTCGCCTTTAAATTGTAGGTCCCGCAACTCATGTATAAAATTAACGCACACAACTTAAGTGATGAAGAAATATTTTTTATTTTCGTTTTGATGGCTGAACTCGGGTCTTACGTCTAATAAGCCAACACACTACCTACTAGACTACGGTGACTTCATATATAAACTTAACTTTAAAAGTTATTGGCAGGACGATTCTCCGTTTAGCTTAACGGTTACTTCTACCATATTGCCCACTTATCATAATAATGAAAAACAGTTTATCTGCCCGCTAAAATCCTTCCTTTAGTTAATGGCAAGTTGTAATAATAACCCTGAGTCGTAAAAATTGGCTAATTTGCTGAAAACACCAGGCAGCCACAAATTTGGATTGTTCTCCATACATGTGGAGATTGCGATGATACTTAAACGCACTCTCAGTGTCTTCTAATTGCTTTATAATCCGAACAATTCCTTGCACAGTAGGCCTATATCTTTAAACATAACACTGAACTGAAGTGTATTTCACTGGGAGAGTTCTTCATCGATTAAACTTAAGAGTAGTTGGTTGGTTGGATGCAACGCTTCTCAATTCCTTCACTTTAGTTTAGAACTGCAACACTTACATAACATCTTCTCCAGCACGGTCCGGCACTTTGGAGGATTCTGAGGATTCTTAGACGCCCAGGATATATTATCAACACGTTTAATATCCTCACCTTCGTAGCAAACATAACACAATGATTTAACTTAAGGGGTCACAATGTGTAAAATTCTCTTGAAATATTTACGGAATGTTTTACTCTTTTCCACACTACTGTGTACAAAAAGTTTGTTGAGATTTAAAAAAGGTTTGACTTGAGGCCACCCGTTTTAACCGAAAAACGAAAGAACAATTAAAAAAAAATCAATATTTTTGTAATATTTTTTGTCGTTTCCTTTATAAATTCATTCCTTTTTTTATTATTTATTTATATACAGTATGTCGTAGTAGTATTTATTATTCATATTCAACTCGCAGTACGTTAAACAATTTCTAGAGTTAAGAAAAAAGTTTTCTTAAAATATCTTTACTTTTTTGTGTTCTGCTTGCAGTTTTTCCCACGATGGCTGGCACCAAATGTTATGACATTCCTGGGCTTTTTGTGTACGGCTATGAATTTTTTCCTGCTATCCTATTATGATTGGAATTTCTATGCCAGTTCGGGTTTGGAAGGCACCACGCCCATACCATCCTGGGTATGGCTGTGTACGGCCATAAATATATTCTTGGCCTATACTCTGGATGGCATTGACGGCAAGCAGGCACGTCGTATTGGCTTATCGGGACCTTTGGGTGAGCTGTTTGATCATGGATTAGATTCGTATACAGCTGTATTGATACCCACATGTTTGTATAGTATATTCGGACGTTCGGAAGTATACTCGGTGGCGCCAATGCGTATGTATTATGTTTGTTTGATGGTCTTCTTCAATTTCTATGTATCCCATTGGGAAAAGTATAATACGGGTGTGTTGTATTTACCATGGGGCTATGATTTAAGCATGTGGGGCTCTACAGCTATGTACCTGATCACATGGTGGTTTGGCTATGAATTTTGGAAATGTGAATTACCATTCGGTATACCATTGGGTAATGCAATTGAATTTGTATTGCACATAAGTGCCATGGCCAATATGCCTATGGTAGTGGTAAATGTTTACAAGTAAGTGGAAAAGCCTTCGAAAATAATTTCTTTAACTATGTCCAAACTTTACTTTACAATTACAGATCATATGCTGAACGTACTGGTAAAATGCGTAACTTTAGCGAGGCCATTAGGCCAATGTGGCCATTTTTAACGTTCATGTCTTTGCTGGTAATATGGCCGCATATATCGCCCAATGATATTATGGAAAAGGATCCTCGTGCATTGTTTATGTTAAGCGGCACTATATTTTCAAACATCAGTGTAAGTTTCCTTCCTTTTTTTGTTTTCTTTTTTGATTTTTTTTTTATAATTTAATTTGATATTCAGTATTTTGATTCTGAATAATTAATTATAAACTGCTGTCTGGTGGTTTCATTTTTTAAAGTGATTTCTTATCAGCTAATAAGTAGTCTAATGTAGCTGCTCTATACGTATTTGCGAGTTTTTTCACCTTATGTGTGCGTATTTCATTTGTTTCGCACTTGTTAGACGTTAGAATAATTTCAACGTCAACTTTATAATTTTTTATTTTAGCGATAAGCAGTCCCATACACGCTAGTTGTTTAAATGAATCATGCATCGGTTTTGTTGGTATTTTTATTATTAATAATTGAAATTAATTTAGAATTTTTATTTTAAATGCACACACATTAATGGTTTTTTGCGGTTTTTATTTCTAAAAAAAAAAAAGAAAACAACCACAATAATTGTTATTTTTTAATTGAATATAGACACACTTTTATGGCTCGCAATAATAATAACAGCGTTATAATTATTTTCTATTTCTATTGGAAATAAATTTTATTTTATAGCAATCATAATGGGTGGGCATCTTTTCTTGATAATACAATAATTTCGAATACAATTTTAATTGTTTCCGACATCATGGGTGATCCCCTAAATGAGTATTGGCTTTGGCCTGACGTTCATAATACTCCAAAAGGATAGCGGCTGAATAATTTGGATCGTTTTAATCAACAGTTAAATGGCTTCAGAAGTTTAGTATAAAAGCAGATATAATTTTATGAGCAATTCTAAGCTTGTCACATGCTGAAATATTTGTAATTCCAATCTTCTATCAATAAACTCATTGAATTCAGATAAATTACTCTACCCTGCAAATTTGGACGTTTTTATGGAAATAAGATGATTCCAGATTTTTTCGAATCTGAGTTCAAAAAGAGAAAGAAAGAAACACATTACGGAGGTCCTTAAAAATTAATCAGATTTACTTCAAAATTATTAGGCAGGGCTTCTTTTGGGTCGCTGTGGTCCTGTAGGTAGTGTGTTGGCTTATTAGACGTAAAAGCCAGGGTTCGAGTTCCAGGCCAAACATCAAAACAAAATACAAAAAAGTAATTTTCTTCTGCGATTTCCTCTGAACAGATTTCTGGCAAAAACTCTGAGAGTAAATAAACTTGTCATGAAAAGCTTCTCAAAAAATCTGTCATTCGGAGTCGACTTTAAACTGTAGGTTCCGCCACTTATGTATAAAATTAACACACACAGAACATAAGTGGTGTGACAAACTAGGTCAATAATCCTGACGGAAGGGTTGTAATGACCAATTATGTATGTATGTGTTTACATATCGTGAAAGCTGTACCTGCAAACTAAAATACTGGAGATCGAAATACGATCTTATAAATATTATGGACAGATTGTCGCCGTACTCTCTGAAAGGAAATAAATTGTCATGAAAAATATGTAAAATAAAAATAAAACAAATGAAATTATGTGTGATCGCGGATCGCATCCGAAATGATCAACTATAAAGCCCTGGATGGATTTTGCAAATACAGATGGCTCCAGGTGTTTCCGAAGATATTTTGCGCGCTGAACACGAATCTGTCGATCCTTTGCAGATAAATAAGAAATTTGAATAAAGATCTGTAATCAGCGACCCCAAAAACCACCAAGAAAAAATTTTTCAGTAATTTTTATAAACCTCAACCGCCATATTGGATCCGCCATTTTGAATTTTTTAAATCTGAATGGAGAACTGTAATCAGCGACTACAAAAACCCTGGCCAACAATTTTCAAGTAAATCTGATTAATTTCTAAGGACCTCCGTAACGTGTTTCTTTCTCTCTTGCACTCCTTGACATAAACCCATCCTCTACTTTAGGGGTGCATGTAATTAATTTAGCTTTGAGCTCATTTTCAAGAGCAAAGATCAATTGTTAAATTCTGACAATAGCCATGAATCTAGCACGTCAGTGTTTCGCTCTAAAATTTTTCAAAAATGACCAAAAAACGTTTTAGGGGTTTCAACGATCTTTTTCTCGAAAACCTGACGTGATGGAAAGTTTTTGAACCCAGATTCGTGTCAAGCGCGTAAAATACTTTCGGAAACAAATGTAGCCGTTTTTTTTGCAAAACCCATGCAGGGCTGTGTAATGCTTCCTGTATGTTTTCCAGACTCAAGTGATTTCCGTCGCATAGTGTGTTGACTTACTAGATGGAAGCTCGTGACATCCCGAAAAAAGAAGAAAAAATTTATTGTTTTCTAGCAAAAGCTCTAGGAGTAAATAATTACCATAAAAAACTTCCTAAATAAGTTGCTGATGAATGAAATAAAAAATTAGATCGTAATCCTGTTTAAAGGATTTTAATTATCAATTAAGTAAATACGTTTTTCTGTAGGGAACTCAGTCTTGAACTTCAGCTCAGGTTGAATGATGATTGAGATTTTCAGAATCTTGAAGGCTTTTGAGGCCATAGTTGGTGGCCCCACTTCCGATTCGGAAACTTACATGGTCAGGTTGGCCTGAGGGTCATTGATTTGGTCTGGTGCAAATCACGGATAGTTTCCGAGTGCAAGGAGTCGTTGAGGACTTTTGGACCGGACCGTATTCGTCTATGCTGGGTTCCGGATCATAGCGGAATACTGGGCAATGAGACGGCGAATGCTCTCGCTAGGCTAGGTTCGCTTTCTGAGGGCGATTCAATAGATGGTTCCTCCTCGTCCTATTCTAAACTAGTATTTCCATAAGCCATAAACGTTACGTAAAATTGCTATGAAGAGCTTTTCAAAAAACTGTCGTTCGGAGTCGAATTTAAACTGTAGGTCCCGCCACTCATGTATAAAATTAACTCACATAACATAAGTTGTGTAGGAAACTAGGTCATAATTCTGTCTGAAGGGTTTTCGCTGCAAATTCATTCAAAGTTGTGACTTAGCTAGAAAACGCGTAGATTGTCTTAAGGACGATATGATAAGTATTGAATAAAAGGGAATTTGTTCTTTAATATAGAAAATATGTGCATTTTATTAAAAATACTTCCTTTTTTATTTTATTTTATATTTTTTAAAATTTTTTTTCATCATTTACACTTCATCTCATGCTTGGTACTCATCTCATGCAATGTACTCAATCCGATTTTATCAATCAACTTAGCCCAAATTTCTATTTCTTACAGTGCCGTTTAATTGTTTCACAAATGTCGAATACACGCTGTGAAAGTTTCCATTGGATGACACCTATTTATGTTTTATGCATTGCTATGGGCCTTTGGCTGCCATTCTTAGAACGTTTTATGCTGTATTTCCTATTCATTGTGACGACATTAAGTCATTGGCATTATGGTTCATCGGTGGTGAATCAAATGTGTGAACATTTTAATCGCATTTGCTTTAGTGTTCATATGCGTCAACCCACAACATCCGTGACATCTTCCAGCAACTCGAATCCATCATCAACCACTCCCAAAGCTAATGGTGATAATATTGCAACAACAACATTAACAACAAGTAATTCAAATATTTCGAATATTGGTACAACAACATCGTTGTCTTCTATAGCATCCGATTTCGAAGATGATTTATCCAAAAAATTAAAATAATATTCTTAGTTAATTAAGTCTATAATGCATTAATTTATTGTTTTCTTCAGCAAAAGAAGAAATTTTATATAAAATGTTCTCATCATTATGATTTTTGCATAAATTATTTTTTGTTTCTAATTTTTTTTTTTTGAGGCTATATTTTGAGATTATGGCTTATAACGTAGCGTACGAGTGTATATTTAATATTTTATTTTGCATTTTATTATTTTGTATTATATTTTGGGCAGCATTTTTGTTTTGAAACCTAGCAATTATTATGCATTTTGATTACATAAAACAATTATTCATATTATACTACTGTATGTTTAATCATTGAATTTCGAAAAATTCGAAATCTACTTACGGTCAACTCATAAAAGTCAGTTAGTCTTTTATAAATTATGTTTTATAAAAGACCTTTATTTGTTTATAAATAATTATTTAAAATTAATTTAATTTTATTGTTTAAACTTTTTACTTTGATGTGTTCGAATATTTTCTTTATTCATTTATAATTTCGAAAATTCTACGTTCATTTTTTTTGTAAAAATTCTTATTATACATAGTTTTTTTTATTAAAATAATTTTACTGTGCAAGTTTATTACTGTTTATACTAATCTGTACTTATACTACAGTCAAAGAAAAAAGTTTACATACACTACTTTATGTAGATTTTTTTCCTTTACTTTTTATTTCTTTCTGTGTAATATTTTTTTTTCAAATTCATTTCTTCAGAGATTCTTAATTGTAAATGCCTTCAACAACTCAGCGAGAAAGAAGTCTATACCACTGTATGTGGACTTTTTTCTTTGACTGTATATACATTGGAATCTTCCATAACTTACTACTCATACCCAGGCAGACACCTCGTTCATCTAAGTTCCATAAATAAATCAATGTAATCATTCTACTTTAAACAAGCCAACATGTAATTAAATAGGGGAGAAAATGGTTAACTGTTCGAACACGACACAGATATTGAAATTCGAAGCCTTTCTATAAAAGAAAGATGGCATGAAAATCGAAAGATTTTTTGTCTATGCTCCCGCTCAATAACTACTGTATTAGTGTACTATTAAAGGTTAGAAACGTAATGGCAAATGTATTGTGATAGCAAACATTAAAATTTCGAACTTAACTAATGGTGCTCGAAAGTGTTTTATTAAAACGTTGAAACCATTTAAAACGGATTCTTATTTTGTGGTCCTATTAAACCATCTACAGAGTACAATATACATACGTCGTATATAGCTACACAGGACTGGAAAGCTTTACTAGAATTATGTAGGCTTTTCAATGGCCTAGACTACGCAACAAATACTTCCATTTGGCCTATAGTTCTTCAGAGCTTCGTAAGACACTCACAACAAGTAGCACAAAGAGTGGAAAGGACAGATTTATTGTTTTGGTGTCCAAAGAAAGATTCCATTGTATATACAGTCAAAGTAGAAAGTCTTCATACCGCTGGTTTTTTCCAAAGTTTTTTTCATTTGAAAAGAATGTTATTAGCAATGTAAAAGGCGTTTACAATTAGGAATGTTTGAAGAAGAAATGAATTCGAAAAAAATATAACAGACATTTTCGGGGAAAAAATAAATATAAAATAAGCCACTGTATGTAGACTTTTTTCTTTGACTGTATTAAAACAAGTGAAGTAGATCTATGAATGGGTCTATTGTATATTTTCATTCGTATGAAATGGTTTTCAAAGCACAATATATGCTGCAAACAATTGCTAAAGGATTTTATTACGAATCGAATCATTACGAATCGAGTCATTGCGAATCGAATCGAATCATTACGAATCGAGTCATTGCGAATCGAATCGAATCATTACAAATCAAATCGAATCATTACGAATCGGATCGAATCATTTACAATTACAGTTTGGAAATGTAAAAGATCTAATGAATTACAGTCTGTAGCTGTAGAACAAGTGACCCTATCAGATGTTCGAATTTGTGTGAAGTAAATAATTTTCAGAAATCACTTGGCTTGTGCGAACAACACAGTTAAACTCTAAATAAATTGCATAAACTTGTAAGGTTTTTCAATAAAAAACAGCAAATTAGTGAAAATTAAAAAATAAATTAATTTTTGAAATTAAGCTCCTGTTTCCATAAGATAAATGATTTCGTATGAATGTCTATTTATACGAAAATACATCCAAATCTATTGAATGCATACAAGTAGATGTTCATATAAAATTGTTTTTGTTATCAAACAGGATTCAATTACAAAATATGTCATTTTCGAAGAGTTCGAAATAATAGCAAAATTTTAAAATTTTTTTAGGGAAATTCAAGCTGCATAGACTTCTAAGAAAACATCCTGTATTAAATAAGTTTTTTTTTTTTGTTTAAAAAATATATTTTAAATATTATTTTTAAACTTAAAGAAATTGTTTTAAGAAAAATTTGTTTTTTTTTCCAGTATTTTTTTTGTTTTTAATTTTAAATATTATTGTTTTTAACAAATTCTACAAGGCTTTCAATAATTATTTTTAATAACCATATGAACCTCAGTTGTTTTGTGTGTAATTGTACACAATATGAAATAACATTTTTAATTTGTTAATTAAACAATTATTATCACGTAACGTTTTAACACAAAAAATAAAAATAAAATAAATGCACAAACATAATTACAAAGAAATATTATATTTTGCTACCAAATAATTAAAAACGATATCAGGTTTTGTTTTATATTTTACTAACATAACACAAATATTTGTTAATTTTTTTTATTTAATTTAATTTGTTTATAATTTAATTTAATTTTTTTTTAAATTTTTTTTTAACTTTTTTTTTAATTTTTTTTTATAATTTTTTTTTATTTTTTTAATTTTAAAGGGATTTTGTTTTAAGAAAATGTCAATTTATTATTGAAAAAACATTTGAAAAGGACATTTCTTATCGGACAAAATATAAATAAATAAATAAATAAACAATATAAATTAATAGTTTTATAACAAATATAATTAACTTATATAATAAATATAAATACATACATACATATATAGAATATATTTTTTTGTAATTAAATAAAATGAACGAAAAAAAAAAAAAAAAAATATTGATAAAAACCTAAGACAAATTAATTAATGAAATTAAAAGACATCATTTAAGAAAATCAGTAGTTAATGAAGAATAAATTAATAATAAAATCATATGATATGATACGATATGATGATATGATAACAATAATAATAGAATTTTGATGTTTATAAGTTTAAATTAAAATTAAAACCTTAAAGTAAATATGTATTAATAAAAATAATTATGAAAATAATAATGAATTATTTAAAGAAAAAGAAAAAACAATTACTGTTCTTCTTATTAATTTACCACAAACAAAGGGGTGCCCACAAAAAAATATGGTCCTACTTTTAAGCTTATAACTTTTATCATAATGAAAAAAAATTAATACCGTTACATTGTTTTTGTTAGTCATCTGTTTCAAAATCCATGTGCTAAATGTCATTACTTACTTACTTACTTAATTGGCCATAACAACCCGATTAACGGATTTCGGCCTGTATAAATGTCATTGCAATAGCAAAACTATGGTATTTTCTTTTCTACCAAAAAAATGTGCATTTTAGTAATGCAAAATGCAATTTTGCGTTTGTTTCTTAAAAATGTTTCGCCCTCTAAAAGGGTGCTATGTTTTATTCTAAATAATTCCCACTTGCCAATGGTGGAGGGCATTGTATTTTATGCCCTGTATAAATCGAGAGTGCTGATAATGCCCTGTAAAGCAGATGACTTTTGTTTATTTATAGGGCTACCAGATGAAATTTAAAAAAGCCTCCAGGTATTGTTATCCAATTTGAAGTTAATTTTTTCATTGGTCAATAATATAAAAAATTGCATTCAATGTTAGAACAGTGTTAAAATAGTTTTTTGTTTTGATTATAAAAAAAAGCTCTCAAAAAATAAAGTTAAAAAATTAGTGATCTGGTAACACCTTTTTATAATATTTACATTTTTTATTGAAAACAAATCAAAAAATGCAACATATTTTTAGATCTAAAACCTTAAAAAAAAATATATACAAATATAATATGACTTTTGCTGCATCTATTTTATTTGCGAAAATTGAAATAAATCAGTTATTAGCTTCATCTTCGTCATCTGATGTAGAAGAATTACTGAATTTATTTCAACGTAGTCAAAACTTTTCTTTATAAGTGGTAAACACAGGGCATACGCTTTTTAATATTTGTTCTTCTCAAATAAAAAATATCATTACAACAGGGTTGGTCAAAAATTTTTTAATGCACCTTGTAAGAGAGTGACAATATTTTTGTAGAAAAGAAAACACCATTAATTTCATGAAAATGGGCACCCAACAAGAATGTCGTAAAAAAATAATTGAAATACCAAAAACGATTGCTAGGCTCGCAGGTGTTAACCAAAAAACAGTTTCTAAGATAAGAATAAAATAATATAAAAAGTCTTAGAGTATTGAGAGAAAGCATGGAAGTGGAAGAAAAAAGGATTTGCCGACCAAAACAAAGCAAATAAAATAATACGTATTTTTCTAAAACACCCTAACATGTCTGGAAGAAAAGTGGCTCAAAAAGTTCCATACTCTGAGACCTTGGTCAGAAAAAAATTTTATACACAAAAGAATTCAAATATTATTTACTTTAATTGAAATATGAAACGAAAAAATTCCACCACTTGTTTTATTTCTATAACGAAAGGTGTAAGTCCAGTTTTTTTAGTGCGCACTCCTTATATTGTCTTTGAATTTTATCAATCGATAGTAGTCATCTTGATAAAGACACATCATTCATTTCTTTAGTCCGTTTCTCTTGAGGTTTTCTTAAGTCGCGGAGGTTTAACAAGACCCATGTCGAATTCAGACTGATTTATGTGCCAGTCGAAAAATTTAACATTTCGGATAGTATTTTCCCTATCAATTGGTCTTCCCAAAAGAATAAAAATTTAAATGTTATTTCATACTTACTTACTTAATTGGCCATTAACAAACCGATTAACGGATTTCGGCCTGTTGCAACACATCCTTCCAGCAGATACAAGGTCGTCGTCTTCGCCGACTTCCGCAGATTCCCGCATCAAATTCCCGTCTCTCCAGAACGTTCTGCTTCAATCGAACGACATGGCCGAGCCAGCATAGCCTCTGGATATTAATACGCAGTACATCAGTTCTTAATAGGATCCATGCTTCTGCGGCATAAGAATACGAGTAGATGAGCGTCTTGAAAATATTAGTTTTTGTGTCTATGAGAGATGTACTTTGCTACTCATTGTCTTTGAGAACTATAGTAGCAAACTGTTGACCGGAGAGGAAATCTGCGCTTGATCTCCAGACTGACATCATTTTTGGTGGTAACGGCGGAGCCAAGATAAATGAATTCTGAGCATCAATACACCGCTCGTCTCTACTTTTCGATAGCATATACTTTGTTTTGCTCTCATATACTGCCAGACCCCTCTTCTTAGACTCTCCTTGGTACGCCCTATGATGTCGATGTCGTCAGCGTACGTAAACAACTGGACACTTTTTTTTAAAAATAGTGCCATTGGGATGCATTTCCGCCTTTCGCAGAACACAAGTTGAAGCGGTCGCAACATAAGGTGTCGCCTTGTCTGAAACCTCGTACGATATTAAAAGGTCGGAGACTTATTTAAAGACCTGATATGTATGAAAATTAACTAGAGTAATTGCAGAACCCCAGTCAGAATAAATGTTTAAAATTCTATTCTGCTGTGAATTCAAGTCATAAAATTGTTTTGACTACGTCTTATTAATCCAAAATATAACCAAGCTAGTGAGCAAGGAAGTCGCACTCATTTTATGTTTCTATCTATTTCTTTAAAATCATCAACAAGACAAACAAAAAAATTCCACATACCACAGAGAATATTGCTATTGTAGCATAAATTTTCAAGTCGTCGATGATGATTTGCATTTCTGTACTAATTTGCAGTTATCGATAATGATTTGCAAATTTTATAATAAATTTGCAAATTATTCGATAAATGATTGCAAATTTTCATAATAAAATTTGCAAGTTATCGATGATGATTTACCTTTTTTATAGTAAATTTGCAAGTTATCGATAATGATTTGCAAATTTTTTAAGTAATTTACAAGTTATCGGTGTGATTTCTTTTTTTATAGTAAAATTGCATGTCATCAATAGTGATTTGCAGATTTTATAATAAATTTGCAAGTTATCGACGATGATTTGCAAATTTTATAGTAAATATGCAAATTTTATAATAAATTTGCAAGTTATCGATGATAATTTGCAAATTTACTATAAAATTTGCAAGTTATCGATAATAATTTACAAATTTTATAATAAATTTGCAAGTTATCGATAATGATTTGCAAATTTTATAATAAATTTGCAAGTTATCGATAATGATTTGCAAATTTTATAATAAATTTGCAAGTTATCGATAATGATTTGCTTTTTTATAGTAAATTCATCGATAATGACGGTGTAGTTTTCCCTAAGAATAAAAGAACCACGACACAGTAACATTCGAGTTAAATGTAGAGCGGATGAACTTACCACGTGTGGCATAACCGAAAGTTGAACGGTGAATTGCTACATATTAGGGGCACCTGGCATCTACTTCCTGATTAAAGATAAAGAATACCAAGCATCTCTTCATTGCCCAAGAGATGGATATCTGCGTTCAATGTTATTAGAAATCGTCATTCAATTTTTGATAGAACTTCATGTGGTTATCATCGTTAAATCATTTCTTGCGCCCTATTTGCATTCCCATTCCTCAACCCAGAAATATTGTTAACGAGTAATCAGTTTCATGTTTTTTATTAGTGTTCTTGGCAATTAATACTTAAAAATAACAGTCTTTATTACTCCAAATATTTATGTTTCCATATAAGAAAAACTTTACAAAGTACATTCAATACATTTTGAGTTCCTTAAATTAATATTTACGGCCTCTCTTAAGTAGATTTAAAAGTTCGATATATAGGATCTAGTTTTTGAACCTGAATCCACACTGCGGCTGTATTCCAAAATCCGTTTTGAGGCTGGTATTTCCACGATCTTAACTTGCAAATTATTGAGAGAATTTTCTGAAGTTGTTGAAGGCTTAGCATCAATTGAATCCAAGGGTGTTGATGAAGCTAGGGGAGAGGTTGTTGAAACAGCTAAGGGTTCGGCGGTGGGTTTATTTTTACCAAAAGCTGCAAGATATTCATCGTCTTTAAAGAATGTATTTTTTTTTTTAATAAAACTTTACAATCATATTTCTAAAGTTACACATACTCGACTCTAACTCACCTAGACTTTCGAATATATCATCGGTAAGCAATAACAAAGCAGTGCTATCCTCTTGCGGCAAACCTATAAAGAAACCATCCAATTTAATGCGATAGTTTTCTTCGCCTTTTTGTCGTTGATCGTAGTGAACATCTTGGGGTGACATTAAATCGAATAATTCACTTAAAGCACTCAAATTGTCAACACCATTACGGGCTGTATGATGTGCTAAAGGTTTAGCCAAGACCGCAACCCCATGTAGGCCCAGCAAACAGCATATATGAAAAACGAATAAACGATTATTGAATTTACACATCTTGTTTGATATTGGGCTCTGTGGCTCTGTTTGCGGAGCAGAGTAGCAGAGAACCTTCACGTTAAACGTTCACTTCTAAAATGATTTTTTGTTTCCAAACCAAGACGACACCAAGTTATTTCACTGCATATTTGAAAGGAATTTTGTTATTTGTCTGTGTATGCTCTTAGAATCTTTGAAAGACCATAAGAAAAAACTAATACCTGTTCTGTGCTGTTCTTTTCTGTGCGCTGTGGCATGTCTGTGGCAATGATGAGTATGTTCTTTTCCTTTTGTGATTTAATGATTACATAACTCTTTAATTGAAAACTGGTTTTTGGACTTAAAAACCATGTTTAAGCGTTAAACAGGAGAAAGGAGGCTGTTTTTTTTCTGTATTTAAAGTTGTTTGAAGTGTCCATCGTTCAAAGACAATGTAAGCATCTGGCATATGTTGGACTTTAAACATACTTAGTTGAGTCTAACCCAGTGAACAATTATTTTTCTTTTCAATTTGGATTAATTTTAAATGTGTTTTGCTGTAATTAACTGTATGACTTCATGTGGAAGGCAATTCTCTCATAGACATTTTCCATATAGAGGTCTTTAAATCCTTTAAAAGTCTTAGAACGATTAGACGTTTCTACAAAAATCGTTACTACTTGGGAGCTTAATGGTCTCATATAGTCCAATACATATGCCTGCAAACATTGTTACAAAAACTTTACAAGGACCTAACACTTGTCATCATCGTCCTTGTTAGTAAGCCCTATCAAAGTGCTCCTAAACCTTGTTGAGATTTTAGAATTTCTAAAGTTAATTTAGTGAACACGCCTGGTTTTAGTTTCTCAAGATTATTCAAATATCGCGGTTTCATGACCTAGTTTTCAAACCGGATCCTTTGTAGTTCTTCAAGCCTCTTGGATACTATATAGACTAGTATGGAATATTGTTGGGTTTGGGAATATCGCCTTTGGTATCATACATATGTACATAATTGGTCATTACAACCCTTTAGTCAGGATTATGACCTAGCTTCTCACACCACTTGTGTGTGTTAATTTTTTATACATGAGTGGCGTGGCCTACAGTTTAAAGTCGGCTTTGAATGACAAATTTTTAAGAAACTTTTCATGGCAATTTTTTATTTATAGTTTTTGCCATAAATCTGCTGAGGGGAAGTCGTCGAAGAAATATTATTTTCAGATTTCATTTTGTTCAAGATGTCTGACCTATAGTTTGAACCGTGGTCTCACGTCTAATAAGCCATTAGACTATACATTAGACTCCTATAGCGACTCCTGTTGTCAGGGTTCCTAAAGTTAATCCTGTGACCAAGCCAGTTTGTCAGTTTTTCAAGATTGTGGAAATATCCCGGTTTAAGGAACTATTTTTCAAACCAGATCCAGTGCAAATAGTCCTTCAAGCCTATTGGATAGACTACTATGGGATTGTATTTATTGGATTTAGGAATATCGGAAGAGGGAACTTCTGTGTATTTCGTCTTTGGAATGCTTGGAAGATGGGCATTTATATTGAAACGAGACTATTAAGATGATGTATTTCTGAATGTGGTCATAAGAAAGTACCAAATAATGCAAACTGAAAAGAACTACCACTAATATTCGCTGAAAGAGAAGGCTTGCCAAGGTACCCTTCATGCGCCATAAACATAAAGCTGGATATTGAAACAATACCGACTGCATATGGAAAACGGCATGCGTCAACTACAGGGGTATAAGCCTTCTCCCTATCGCAAATAAAGTTCTTACAGGCGTATTGTGTGAACGACTGAAGCCACCCGTCAAAACACTGATTGGACCTTATTAGTGCGGCTTCAGATTTTTACAAGTCCACCATCGACCGGATCTATCACACTATGCCGAATACACACCATCTTTTTGTCGCCTATAAGGCTGCATTTGATAGCCCCATAAGGGATCGTGTTTTTGCCTCAATGTCTGAGCTCGGTATACCTGCGAAGCTAATAAGGCTATGCAGAATGACGTTGAACAATTCCCGCAGCTCCGTCCATGGATAGACCTCTCCGAGCTATTTGATACCATGCGACGTTTCAGACAAGGCGGTCCCTTATCATGCGACCTCTTCAAATTCGTCATAGATAGTGTTCTGCGAAAGGCAGGAGTGCATCGCAATGTCACTATTTTTCAAAAAAGTCTCCAGTTGCTTGCGTATGCTGACGACATCGACATAATAGGGCGTACCAAGCGAGGTGTACTTCCTGCCTATAGTGCTATTGAACGGGATTCAACTAAGATGGGTCCGGCACTAAATGAGGGCAAACAAACTAACAAGTAGAGACGTGCGGCGTATTGATTCTTAGATTACGACCGGTAACTATACTTTTGATACAGTCAAGGATTTCATTTATCTCGGCTTCGCCATTACCATTAAAAATGATGTCAGTTTGGAGATCAAACGCAGGATCACTCTTGTCGACAGGTGCTACTATGGTCTCTCAATGGGCAATTGAGTAACAGAGACCTTTCTTTTACGACAAAACTAATACTCTACAAGACGCTCATCCTACCCGTGCTTCTTTATGGCGCAAAGGCATGGACCCTCTTAAGCACTGATGCAGCAGCCTTGAGAATATTTAAGAGAATAGTCGTAAGATCTTCGGTCCAGTGGGAGGCAATAATTTCCGCTTCCGATTCAACAGTGAGTTGTATGAGTTACTCAACGACATAGACGTTGTGCAGTGTATTAATATCCAGCGGCTGAGCTGGCTTGGCCATGTCGTTCGTATCGAGGAATATGCTCCGGCCAGGCGGGTATTTGATGCGGGTATCTGCGGAAGTCGGTGAAGAGGATAACCTTGTAGCCGTTGGAAGGATCACATCGGGGAAGCCATGTTATCGATTGGTGTTATGCCAACTGATGTAGGCACGCGTAAAACAGAGGCGCTTGGAAGAATGTGTTGCGGCGGGCCAAAATCCGTAAATCGGGTTGTTATGGCTAATTATGTAAGTAAGTAAACATATAAATGCGCATCATTGAAAACAACTGGCTAGCCCCACGTAATTTTTTAGGTCCATAGCTGAAGTGGAAAAGGCTAAGTAATAAAGCAGCAGCCAGCAGAGTGCTGCCGATCTGACGATCGGAATTACTGTGTCAATGACCGCTTTGGGGGCCCGGTTATTCGGTGTAGTAAACATAATCCCCTTAGTCTAGATTCTGTTTCTGTGACAAAGTAATTCTAATCATTTTTTGCTGCCTGGTTATCAACGCAGGTATTTGCGTTGTAATTTAGTCTCCAGAAAGTAAAGTAACTCAATTAAAACACCCAGAATTCATTAAAAAGGAAAAGGTATACTGGGTTATGCTTAATGACCATTGGATACTTCACGGGGACAAGTGTTCTTTCCTTTCCAGAATTGCAAAGACTTCCGCATTTTTGCAAAATGTTACAATTACTGGTTATAAAGAAGAAGAGGAGGAAGAAGAAGAAGAGAAAAATTTCCTTTAATACCAAATAATATCATTTCACAGGCTGGCTATCTGATCGTAAAGAAAAACTGGAAATTGGTTTCCCATAAACTGTTATTAAACTGGATGGATATTCGATATTCGTGTAATGAATGCACAACAATTTATTGAAATGGGCGTAGAGTGAATAATCGTTGTTAAGCTTTCCTAATTATAGAGAATGGTTTTTAAAGAAATATTTTTAAATACTTATGGTTAGAAATCTTAAACAAATTGGCTAAGACAAATGGATTTCTAAGGATTGAAAATTTTTATGAAAAATAATTTCTTTTTTTTTGAAAAATTAAAGAAAAAAGTCGCAGAAAATTGGTAATTTTTGTTTTGACAGTGAAGACCTATAATTAAATAATAAAATTTACCATTTATTGTAATTATTTTGGTAACGTTTTGCAAAGTTATCCTATGAATGGCATACTAGTTTCATTATATAGGAAGAAAGCCATTCAAATATTTTTAATAAGCGCATTTTAATTTTCTCTAAACGGGGCCTATTTATTAAATATACTTTCTAATTAATTCCTAGCTAATATATAGCGGTTTCAAGGATTGTAATTTTATATTAAAAATTTTTCAAATATTCTTTACAAGCACAACAATGTTACCTTTCGTTCTGTTTACACTTAATTTTTTTGGTTTGGCAACTTCTAGAACTTACTGTAGATTTGTTATTGTAAATCTTCTTTATCTTTCAAGGCCTTTTGAAGTAGTTTTTTGTAATTAGATATTTGTTTACCCTTATGTCTAGTAATTTCTACAAGATATAGACTTCCTATAGGACATAAGGTTGGATTTCCTTTCTGGTAGCGCGCAAAGAGTCTACTTAACGGCTTAGGTGTATACCTACCGACCTAGGTAGTCTTGCAAAGCTCTCCGAAAACTAATACTAATAACTCCGATTACATATGGAATTAGTTACAATCTACGATCTTGATCGCAGATCCTTGACCAAAAAACCCTAGGACAAATTGTTCTAATGAATCGGAAGAGTTGGAATATCTAATCTCGTTAAGAAAGACTTTCACTCTTTCTTGTGAGTGATCGGAGAGTTTTAAGCCACCACAAGATGGAGAAAATTAATTTTCTGCTGTCTCCCAAGCCTAGTTTTTATTGCCCAAGCTCTATAATTATTCCTTTAGGTCTTTAAGGAACATTTAGTTCGATTGACCCGACCCAACATGGGTGGTGATAATTAGTCAATACTGATAATAAGGAAAACGTTTGTGAACAAAACCTTTAATTCGAACTTATACATGTCAACATGTGATTATCATTTGTACCTGTCTATGGTGAATTAGTTTATGGATCACTGCAGTGTCTAAAGGTAAACTCATGGCTATACATACATACGACCTAGCTTCTCACACCATTTGTGTTGTATGCGTTAATTTTTAAACATGAGTGGCGGGACCTACAGTTTAAAGTCGACTCCGAACGACAAATTTGAGAAGCTTATCATGCGCAATTTTTATGTATACTCAGAGATTCTATCAGAAATCTGCTGAGAGGCAGTCACCGAAGAAATCGCCTTTAGTCTAATAAGCCACCACTCTACCTACTAGATTGCGGCGACTCGTGGCTATTCTCATGACAAATAGAAGGCTAATCAGTAGTCAAAATATTTCCTAAAAATATACTGCATTATGTGGACTCTAGGATCATTTTGTGGGATATATATACTTGGATACTCTATGGCGGACGTTTTGACGTGAACAGACATTAGAGTGCGGGTCATCAGGGTAGGCCCCTAGTCCCCGATAAGGTTAGAAATTATTGATAAATTACACACTCTACTTTTTTCTTTTTTTTGAACCAGCACTCAGGGGATGGCCCCTACTCAGGCAGTGCATTGTGCAGGTTTTTTAGCAAAGGGGGAAAGAGGGATGATGCGGACGGCAAGGAAACGAATTGCTTAGCACATCTTAGGTAGAAGAGATTACCTGCTGGACCGCTAGATTGATCAGGGCGAATTTTAATACTGGTAGGGCAGCTTATTTCTTTTCTCTACTGTACATTTTACTATTTGGCTTCTGGCCTAACGAGACATAGAGATGTATTCCCGACGGCTAGGGGCCCCCTTTAGTGATTTAAGAACAAGTTCCGATTCGGAAGAGGAGGAAGAGACCCTATGAGGAAGAGACTTAACACTTGGACGAAGCGAGAGCAACCCCATTCTTTACATTTCTGACGGAACTGTGAGGAATTCGGATATTTGGACACTATTTGATGTGGTTAGCTTGGTCTAGAATTCCTAATTGTGAACATCAGCATCGTTTTAATGTAATAGCAGAGTAGGCTTAAGTGGAAACCTTGTTTTATAACTTGGGGGAGGCGACCTAACGAAATGAACCATGGTAAGGTTGGGTTAGCGGGCAACTTATCGTTTTCTTTACATTTCTGACGGAACTGTGGGGAGTTCGGATATTGGGACACTACCCGGTGTGGCCAGCTTAGTCTAGAATTCCTAGTTGTGTACATCAGTGTCGTTTTAATGTAATAGCAGAGTAGGCTTAAGTGGAAACTTTGTTTTATAACTTGGGGTGAGGCGACCTAACGAAATTAACCAAGGTTAGGTTAGGTTAGCGGGCAGCTTGTCGTTTTCTTTACATTTCTGATGGAACTGTGAGGAGTTCGGATATTTGGACACTATCCGGTGTGGTTAGCTTGGTCTAGAATTCCTAATTGTGTACATCAGCGTTTTTTTCAATGTGATAGCACAGTAGGCTTAAGTGGAAACCTAGCTTTATAACTTGGGTTGAGGTGACCTAATGAAATTCAGCATGGTTAGGTTAGGCTAGCGGGCAGCTTGTCGCTTACAGAATATTTTACGCGGTGTCCCAAGTGACATATTGTGTTATTCAGTGTGGGGTAAGCGCGCTAACCTAACTGATTTAACATAATCGACAGTAGAGTGTATAATTGAGGAATTTTTTGTATTTCTACCTTCAAATCTAAACCAAAAGAAAACTTTAATTATTGTTTTCCCTTCAACCATTCGTAATTGTACCTTTGGTTGTAAATCTTCATATTTATTGGCAAAATTGTTTAAGAAAACTTTCCATAAGCCTTAGAAATGTCATTGAGTTCGGATAGACAAAATTTGGAATTTCTTGCCATACAAAACGTAACGTTCCATAACATGGGCATACGTTTCAATACTTTAAAGCGTCGCGACTTGTTAGAGAATTTTTGGAAATTTTTTGGTCTTATAAGTTGTACCATTTATTTGGAATATGGTTTGATAAGTTTTGCAGTGGAGTCAGTGCCCAATTTAGATGTGGTTACGGGTGCCTTGTCCATGTTCAATCAGGGTTGCTTGATTTTAGTGAAAATAACTACATTTCTGGTGAATGGTGACAAGTTTATGCTTTTAATACAGCAAATGAATCAATTGGCGGAAAAGGGTACGTAGGACGTTTAGAAATGAAATAATTTTGAATTGTTTTCTTCTTAATTTCACAGCTAATCCCATGGAATTTAAAAAATGGGTGGAGGAAAATCGCCAGTCACAATTGATAGCCAAAATGTATTTCTATGCCTGCTGGATAGCAGTGGGCTGTGCTGGCATTGTGCCTGTGATTTTTATGTGGTACGATTATCGTAAGACCAGGGAATTGAATAAAAAGTTGCCGTTTGCTGTCTAGTAAGTTGAAATTAAAGTTGGAATCTGGTTCTTAACAGTTAAAGAAAGCAATTTCCCTTGCCTTATTACAGTTTTCCCTTTGATAATGGTGGCACGTTAATGTTCTCCATAAATTATGTCTTATCGCTGGTGTATATCTATGCCTTGCTTAATATGACTGTGGGCATAGACACCCTTTACGGTTGGTATATCTTCAATGTTTCCGCTCATTTCCGTATATTGAGATGCAAAGTGGCTGCGGTGGCTTTAAAACTAGATACCTTGGACGGTTATAATGATTTCACACAAGATATGCGTGCCATGATATTCTATCACAATAAGGTTTTGAAATTTGCTGAGGACTTTAATGGCATTTTTAGTGGCATATTATGGGTTGAAGTTATGTTAAGCTGCTTGCAAATGTGTTTTGTCATGTATACTTTGAATAATGATACGGATTTCTCGAATATGCCTTTTAATTTCATGGTTCTGGTGGCAGTTTCCATGCAATTGATGATCTACTGTTTTGGCGGTGAAAAATTTAAAACTGAGGTTAGTTGAGAGTGACAAAAAAAAAATCCAGGAAAAGTAATTTTTATTTGTAATCCCTATCTTCTTCTTCTTTTTGCCAGAGTTTAATGCTTAGTTTTGATATTTATTTGCTATTTCCCTGGCATAAAATGTCGCCCCAACAGAAGAAATTAATGCTGTTGCCTTTAATGCGTTCCCAGAAATTGTCCGTTTTGAAGGGCTTATTTTTTGAAGTCGATCGTAATTTATTGGTTTATGTAAGCAAAAGTTGACTTTATTCTTTTAGAGATGCTTGAAAATAATTTTCTCTTTATTTTAGATTGTTAAGACAGCGTTTTCATTTAATGCCTTATTATCGGCCATGAAGGAGTGAATGGGTCCATCCGTTGACTTGAAAATTTTGAAGAGCACTTTTTTCTTTGTTAAACTAAACACTAACTGCACTAATGATTGCACATCACAAAGTTAAACTTCTATACGACACAACCTATAGTGGGCTCAAATAAAAAACACACTGCAACAAAAATGTGTCTGTTGAAGGGCATAAGTGCAATTAAATCAATTTAGGTAGTATTAGACATAACAGATTTACAGTCAACCCTCTTATAACGCGGTACTGTCTGAACGCAGTTTCCACATAACGCGGAGCTGAAATTCCGACAGCCCTCCTATAACGCGGTACTCTTACAACGCGGTTTCCGTTCAACAACATTCCATAAGTTACTTAATTTTTTTTCAGTCCTTATACGAACTCTTTCAATAAAAATAATTTATAATTTATCTTGGCTTGGTCTCCATATAACGCGGTACGAATGATGTGATTTGTACTAATTCCGAGTTTTTTATAGCGCGGTTTCCATACGGTGTACGGTTTCCATAGAACATGCTACAAATTAGACTGATTTGTACGGTTAAATTCGAGTTTCATATAGCGCGGTTTCCATACAACGCGGTACGCACTCACCGCGTAATAGGAGAGTTGACTGTAGTACTAAAAAACTATCTTTAACAATTTTGTGACAATTGGACTTACCCAGTATGAAAAGAGGTTTAAGAACTGCTTGCTAAAGGTTGAAAAACGCAACTGTTTGTCGTTTCATCATCATCATCGGAACTCGAATGAAGATCGCGTTAAACAAAGAAGGCAGTCGTTGAACGTGTACAAATGGAGACTATGCCAGTATTCCAAATTTTGTTGTATATTTCGCAGTATAACTTCCTCTTTAATATCCCTTCCTACCGTGCAATGTCTTAATTAGTTCTGATTCTGGTCAAAAATTAAGGTAACGATCGCTCACGGGTATCTAAATTTAACCAATTGAAGAGTAAAAGTATTGTTTAGCACTAAAACTGCTCCTAGTTGTATGCTTTCTAGGCAATCACCTAATTCACCCGATAAATGAATTCCATTCGTTTCGAATTTGGCATATATTTTTTTTGAAGCGGCTGCAGCCTAGAAGGTACTGTGTTGGCTTATTATGCCCGTGGTTCAACCCTTGGCTCTGGCATTTCGAATAAAAACTTTGAGACCTATTATTACAACTGCCCGTTAACTAAAGAGAGGATTTTAAATTGTATTTCATTATTACAAGTGGACAATATGGTAGAAATTAGCGTTAAGCTAAACTTTTAACTTTTAAAGTTAAGTTTATGTTTGAACTTGCCATATTATATATTATTTTCAATATGGCAACTTCAAACTTCAAAAGAAGCCCTTTCTTGTCACTTCGTTAAAAAAAACTTGTTTAATTGCCATCACTGCACATTTTTGAAAAAGTTAACTTTATTTTATCCTTAGGTTGTAATGAAGTCGCCGTGGTCTAGTAGCTAGTGTGCTGGCTTATTAGACGTAAAGCCAGGTTTCGAGTCATAGGACAGACATAAAAACAAAATATAAAAAGTATTTCTTTGGTGATTTTCTCTGCCATGAAAAGTTTCTCAAATGAATCTGTCGTTCGGAGTCGACTTTAAATTGTAGGTCCCGCCGCTCATGTATAAAATTAACACACACAACATAAGTGGTGTGAGAAACTAGGTTAATAATCCTGACTGAAGGGCTTTAATGACCAATTATGTATTATGCTTGTATGTTAGGTTGCAATAACGAAAAGAAGTTAATGGTGACTTTAAATTTCAATTTAGCTAAAGTTAGCTTTAATAAACCCAATTTTAACAGCAAGTTGTAATAATGGCCCTGATAGTAAATAAAAAAATGCTGTAAAACGTTTCTCAAAATCTGTCGTCTGATGTCGACATTAAGCTGTCGCCATTCATAAATAAAATTAACACACACCCACCATGGGTGATGTGAAAAGCTAGGTTATAATCTTGCCTAAAGGATTGCAATGATCAATTAAGCAAGTTAAGTAAGTATCCAAAGTGTATTAAAGATTTTTTTAATCTTTTTTCGCAGCTATCAACTGTCATTTATAAAATCGAAAAAAGTTTCTAAGTTATCGATAATTTAATTAAGATATTAAAATTTCTTTTAATTGTATTTATGTTTACGGTTAAATGTAAAAATAGAATGAATTGAAATTCGCAATATTCATAATGCCAGACAAAAAAAATTCAAAATGTTAATTAAATCAATTAATTGATTGATTTGATTTTTACAATAATTCGCTAACTGGCAATTAACTTTCATTATCGCTTTTATTATTTAATTCGAAAATATTTACATTATTATTAAATGTATAAATAAAAATATTTACCAATTATTCATTTTGTTTTGTCAATACGAATCGAATTGATATTGAGAATTATGAAATAATTATGAACGGCAAGATCCAGGTGTTTGCGAAGCCATTTTTAGCGCTGATCACGAAGGTTTTTGAGAAAAAGGCGATTGAAACACCTAAAAATAGCATTTTTGGCCATTTTTAAAAAATTATAGAGCTAGATACTGACGTGCTGGAACCATCACTATTGTCAGAAATTAATCTTTGCTCTTTAAAATTAGCCCAAAGCCACATTAATTGGATGCACCCTTAAAGAAGAGGGTGGGTTTATGTCAAGGGGTGCAAAAGAAAGAGAAACGCATTACGTAGGCCCTTAAAAATTAATCAGATTTACTTGAAAATTATTACTCACGGGTTTTTGGGGTCGCCGAGTACAGATCTTCATTCAGATTTTAAAAATTCACAATGGCGGATTCAATATGGCGGTTGAGGTTTTTAAAAATTAATCAGATTTATTTTAAAATTGTTACTCAGGAGTTTTTAGGGTCACTAATTACAGATCTTCATTCAGTTTTAAAAATTCAAAACTATAGTTTCTTATTTATCTGCAAAGGCTCTACAGATTCATGTTATGCGCCCAAAATGTCTTTGGATACACCTGGAGCTATCTTATTTGCAAAACCCATGCAGGGCATTGTAATCGATCATTTCGGATGCGATCCGCCTAAGCACACAGTGGTGGATATTATATTTGACACATAATTTCATTTGATTTTATTTTTATTTTACAAATTTTTCATGATAAATTATTTCTTATGAGAGAGTAAGGCGACAATCTGTCCATAATATTTATAAGACCGTATTTCGATCTCGAGTATTTTAGTTAGAAATGTTTTCTCAAATTCGTTGCCATTTTTGCAAAGATCTGTTAACTATTTCCTTTTATGATTTCGTGTGTTTCTCTTCGCCGTATAATGCAACTCGGTGATTTGTTGAATTGAAAATTTCTTCTAATCGGTTTTTTTTATCGATAACTTGCATTTTTTTATAGTAAACTTGCAAATATCGACGACTTGCCTTTGCAAGTAACGGACATTTGAGCGATGATGTATTTCATAGATAATAGCAGATCTTCCAAAGAAATAAATAAATTTCGATGAGATCTTACACATCGTTTTTTTTATCGATAAATTGCATTTTTTAAAGTAAACTTGCAAATATTTATGAGTTGTCTTTGCAAATGACGGACATATTTCATAAATAATGACAGATCTTCCAAAGGAATACAAAAAAATTCGATGAGATCTCACATATCGTTATTTTTTTATCGATAACTTGCATTTTTTATAGTAAACTTGCAAATATCGATGACTTGCCTTTGCAATTGACGAACATATTTCATAGATAATGGCAGATCTTCTTAAAGAATAAAACAATTTCGATGAGATCTCACATATCGTTTTTTACCGATAACTGGCATTCTTTATAGTAAAGTTGCAAATATTGATAACTTGCTTTTACAAATGACGGACAAATTTCATAGATTATGACAGATCTTCCAAAACAATAAAAAAATTGCGAAGAGAAAGATGATAACTTGCATTCTTTATAGTAAACTTGCAAATATTGATGACTTGCCTTTGAAAATGACGAACATATTTCATAGATAATGATAGATCTTCTAAAAGAATAAAAAAATTTCGATGAGAATGATGATAACTTGCATTCTTTATAGTAAACTTACAAATATTGATGACTTGCCTTTGCAAATGATGGACATATTTCATAGATAATGGCAGATCTTCCAAAGGAATAAAAAAAATTCGATGAGATCTCACATATCGTTTTTTTTTTTATCGATAACTTGCATTTTTTATAGTAAACTTGCAAATATTGATGACTTGCCTTTGCAAATGACGGACATATTTCATAAATAATGGTAGATCTTACAAACGATAAGATCTCACATATCGTTTTTTTTTATCGATAACTTGCATTTTTTATAGTAAACTTGCAAATATTGATGACATGCCTTTGCAAATGACGGACATATTTCATAGATAATGGCAGATCTTCCAAAGGAATAAAAGATTTCGATGAGATCTCACATGCATGTTGTTTTATTTAAATTTTAAGATAGAAAATGCTTAATGAAAGACCCCATATAGTCAGGACTGACTATATTACTTAGGTTATGACATCACGCTGTTTTTCCCTTCTTTTCTGTCTTGATTATATCCCTTTTAAATCTTTATTAATCTCTTCATTATAATGCTGACCTGGAAAAATAAAATTTTGAATGTTTTTTTTTCTTTAATTTGTTTAACATTGATTGACATTTTAGTTTCAAATATTCTAATTAAACTTTAGATACTAATTTTCTGAACATGCAGACCAGTTCGCTTTAACCACAATCAATTGAATTTAAATCATAAAATTCTATTGATTGATGACACCACCTGTGGCAAGCTGAAAACCATTCTCTTTTCGGCTGCCATCAATTAACATTGATTTTCATATTTGGGCCTATGCAGTAGCTTTCAAATTTAAAAAGCAAACAAATCTTCTTCAAATGTTTTTAATAAAATTTTGTTTTTTTTTTTTTTTTTGTTATCGAAATGCACTTAAATTTGATTTTCAATAGAATTTCCGTTTTCATATATTTTCAGGGTAAACTTAACTATAAAATATGTATTGTTGTACAATAACAACATATAGGAATCGAATAATAATAATAATTTATTAATAATAATCCCCATAAAGATGAGCTAGCACAGCAGCATTAGCAGTAGCAGCAGCAGCTGCAGCAGCAACATTAGTAGCATTGGTTTAGAAAATATCAAGTTTATGACTTGGCTTAATTGAATTTGTTTACTTAGTTAGTTTGTTTAGACTTTCTAAACTTTAAGTTTTTTTTAATGATTTTTTTTCTCTTTAAGTTTTTCATAAATTGTTATTCATGATGTTGTGTTTAATTTTTTTTTCCACATTGAGATTAAAGATGCAATTATTTTTAATCAAACAAGGAAGTATTTTCCATTCGATACGTTAATCATAATAATCATGATAATTGAAAAGATAAATATTTTTTCGTTCAATCAAAATGTTTGCTGAGAATCTGAAGACTATAATAGTTATCGCCTAAACAATCTAAAACCATTAAGGGCAAGGTATGCCTACAAATAGTAGTCGTAGTCTAATAAGTAGTGCACTTGCTTATTAGAAATATGAAGAAAGATCTTTCCGGCATTGCTCCTCCTCAGCAGATTTTGGGCAAGAATTCTGGGAGACAAAAAATTGCCATGAAAAGTTCCTCAAAAATCTGTCGCTCAGAATCGACTTCAAACTATACAAACTAACACACACAAATGGTGTGAGAAACTAGATCGTAATTCTGTCTACAGGGTTGTAATGAATAACTCTGT
Organism: Sarcophaga peregrina; assembly: GCA_014635995.1. NCBI lineage: Eukaryota > Metazoa > Arthropoda > Insecta > Diptera > Sarcophagidae > Sarcophaga > Sarcophaga peregrina. The sequence goes on from CM025791.1 coordinate 84,905,722, forward strand.
AAGTATGTATGTATACAAGCCTATGTTTAAAAATAGAAAAAGTTAAACCCTCTGGGCTTCTATAGAAGCTATTTACAATATCGCATCAAAATATCGATCTTACGACGTGTTAAATAAATCAAAATCGAATACAATATGTTAGGTAGGCCCGTAGATCTGACTGTCCACCAAAAATTTTCTGATAAATACTCTCTGGCCATTTGCATGTCTCCTCCGACATTGTTGTGGGTATGTACCCAATAGTTGAAGAATAATATTCTCCTCTCCCTTGTCATATTTCTCTCTTTAAATTTTATTATTTCGTTAAGTATAATTGTATAGTCGATCCGATTCTGTTCTGTTCCTCTGTCCGAATTTGTTATATTTTTTTTATCGTCTCTATTTCATAATGCATTTCGAATTAATAACTTTAGTTTGTTCTTTACACTTGCCACGTAAGGAAGTTATATGATGAATGTTAATTCTTTTATTTTCTATTTTTTTTTTATAATAAAATTGTTTGTATATATTCAATGAATATGATACATTAAATTATTTAATGGGGAAGGATATCTTCGACCAGGATATGAACGTATAGGTTGCCTTTGTATCTTTTTATGGGACAGATATAAAAAACTACGGGTATTCTATCTGTCATAGGCGTTAGATGATAAGGGATGGGAAAAGTGTACCCTACGTTGGCATATCCATCTCGCCATCGTTTCAGTCTGTAAAATACTTCTTTTGAAGATATTTTATTCTTTTATTTATTTTCTTTTATTTATTTTTGCACACTCTGGTGGCATGTAGAGTGTGTTATATGTTTATGCGTCAAATCGGGTTGAGAACCAATGAGACTTAGAGCTAGAGCTAGCGGGTAACCATAAAATCATGCCTCTTAACTTTTGTATTTGTACTTTATACATACGGTATATCGGCCTATATGGGTCTAATATTAAATATGTATATAACGCGTTGCATGTAGGCGGTTGAACAGTTGGAAATAGGACCGTATTACATTTGTGACGTGGCGACGCATAACATATATGCACTGACGTCGATAATCGGAACGATAACGGCCGCTAAAATTGTCGGGGTGATGATTGCGAGCAGGGTGAATTGGGCCTCAGTGGCGAATTACGTGGAGCGCATTCTGAGACTGAAGAAGAGATACCTAAAGGCGGAGGAGCATGTAGGCACGCCAGCATAGATGCCACTAGCTCACGTGGCAAATGAGGTCCCAGTCGGGACGAAAGGAATAGTAGAGACAATTAGAAGTTTCCTCAACCTTCAATACGCAGTCCGGAAGCGGATGTGAGCATGAAGGTGGCCAAAGGGCCACCACTCTGAAGTAATACCTCCATAGTTCCGGAGTGGGCACAACAGTCCACGGTAGGAAGGGGGTAATTAGTATCCTCGGCGTAAAAAAAAATCCTGCATGAGTGCTAACAACGGATTATCCCGTAATGACTTTAAGGACCATAAATACATGATTGCAACCCTTCAGTCAGGATTACAACCTAGCTTCTCACACCACTTATGTAGTGTATACTAATTTTATACATGAGTGGCGGAACCTACTTTTCATGGCAATTTTTTATTTACTCTCAGAGTTTTTGTCAGAAACCTACTGAGGAGAAGTCGCCGAAGAAATATTATTTTTAGATTTCATTTTGTTGGAAAGGTTTGACCTGGAGTTTGAACCGCCACCTTACGTCCAAGAAGCCATCACACTACCTACTAGACTATGGGGACTTCAACATCGCATCCACTATGTTAGGTAGATAATAAATCTGGCTGTCGGACGAAAATGTTGTGATAAATGCATCCAGGCCGTATACCAAATTGGTGAAGAATAGTTTTCTAATCTTCTTCCTCGCCTCTACAGCTTTTGCAGAAGCTCTTTGTCATGTCTCCATCATTAATGCATCCTGCATGAGTGCTTATATTGCAATGGTCTAGTAGTGATTCCAAGACCCATACTGAGTGTATTCCTTTGGAGTTTAAGCATTGACAGAATCAACAACTGAATTATCAATAAAAAGCCGTAGTATGACATTAGGGTCGTGCTATTTCACTGTGCCATTAAGAAGCTTGCAACAGCTATAAACTGTCTTGGAGTTTGTTTCAGAAGAATCCTGTGCTCTAATAGAAGCGAGGATACCAGGAAATATTTTAATATCCCTTTCAGATATCGTTTTACCTCTAATAAACCTTAACTCTGGAAAGACCTTCTGGCTCATAATTGACAGTGTGGTTACGGATTTCGTCATAGGCAAATACGCAAATGCCGGTACAGGCAGAACGGTGCAAAAAATCTGGTTAGTCAGTGCATTACGGGCACTCATTCAAAGCGCATCGGCCTCGGATACATGGCAAATGTATTCTAAAGGAGTTGTAAATATAAGGAAAGGGAAGGAAACTGTTCTTCATTTAGTAGGCACTTTCCCCGCATTATGTTGATGAAAGAAGGGGCACTTTGGACAATTTAAACGAACAATCAATGATAGACACTTCTAGCCTAAATCGCTTCTTATGTGGTCTAAGTGGGTCCATTTAAACCCATTGGGTAGACAGCCATCTCTATCTACTTAACTTACCTCTGGGAAGACACTTTACCTGACCTTATACTATCTACTTATCTTAACCTTCCGAAGATATTGCAGTGATCCGGTAGCCTTATGGACTGTTATATACTCAACGCCCCCTTAAAAACTCTTCCAACTACAGTTCTATTCAGGAAGTGATTGTGTTACTTTAATAACAGATCACGACTAATACAGTTGAGAATTACCATCCAAAGCAACATGTTAGGTACGGGGTTGTTTACTTTGGGACTAGAGGCACATATTTGGTTGATAGGACAGGCTCTACTAATAGTCTGTTGGCAATTGTCTCAGTGGCTTATGGATTCGGACATTTCCAAAGCGTTAAACAACGCGTACTGCGGTATTCAAGAAATTGGTGGCAGTGATACTTTTTTCGAATTATATTTTGTTACCTAAGAGTCGAAGAAAGCCTAGCAAACTCTTAAGCACATCGAGAGGCCTATGCTCAAGTTGAGAGGCCTGTGCTCAAGTTAAGGAGGTCTGTTGGCACTTATCACGGGGTTTTATGGATTCGGACATTTCCAAAATGTTAAACAGCGCGGTATTCAAGAAATTGGTGGCAGTTATACTTTTTCCGTCGCTGTGGTCTAGTGGGTAGTGTGTTGGCTTATTAGACAAAAGGCCCGGGTTCTTCGAATCCCAGGTCAGACATCAAAACGAAAAAATATTTCTTCGGCGACTTCCTCTCAGCAGATTTCTGGCAAAGACTCTGAGAGTAAAAATTGCCATGAAAAGCTTCTGAAAAATCTGTCGTTCAGAGTCGACTTTAAACTGTAGGTCCCGCCATTCATATATAAAATTAACGCACACAACATAAGTGGTGTGAGAAGCTAGGTCGTAATCCTGACTGAAGGGTTGTAATGGCCAATTATGTATGTATGTATGTATACTTTTTCCGAATTACATTTTGTTACCTAAAGGTCCAATTAAACCTAGCATACCCTTAAGCGGCTATAATAAATCACATTGAGAGGAGTATGCTCAAGTTGAGATGCCTGTGCTCAAGTTAAGGAGGTCTATTGGCACTTATGTTGGTGGCTTATGGATTCGGACATTTCCAAAGCGTTAAACAGCGCGGTATTCAAGAAATTGGTGGTGGTGATAATTTTTTCGAATTATATTTTGTTACCTAAGGGTCCAAGAAAACCTAGCATACTCTTAAGCGGCGATAATAAATCACATTGAGAGGCCTATGCTCAAGTTGAGAGGCCTGTGCTCAAGTTAAGGAGGTCTGTTGGCACTTATCTTGGTGTCTTATGGATTTGGACATTTCCAAAGCATTAAACAGCGCATACTGCGGTATTCAAGAAATTGTTGGCGGTGATACTTTTTTCGAATTATATTTTGTTACCTAAGGGTCCAAGAAAACGTAGCATAGTCTTAAGCGGCGATATGCTCAAGTTAAGGCGGATAACTGATATGTTACTTGCATTGAAGCTTTCCTTCCCTTCTATTTTTCCTTCACATCTTTTCTTATTTCTATTCCATTCTAAAGAAAGTTCAAGAGAGATTTTATTTTTTTCTTTAAAAAATTCATCACACTTGCCGTATTGTGTAGGTCCGCTACAGTTTCTTAAAATATTTTCTTCTTCCAGAGTACATTTGGCTTTTAAATGTTTATTGGTCGTGTCTATGACACGCCCCAGACAGATTTATGATATTTCCCATTAAATTTGAAATTTTCTGAAAGAAATTTTCTGTAAAATCGTGACTTTCTTCAGCTTTCCTTCCCATCACATTTTGATTTATTAACCTGTTCGCCTCATAAGAAAGACAAAACAAAACGAAACAAAACGAAAAACTTTGTACAACTTTTTCCACATAATTTTTCTTATTTGATTACGATCATGACCAAATAAACTTGTTTTTCTTGGCCAATCACTACAGGTTCTATTGGTTACCATCATTCATTCTTTCTAACTTCTAATGCTTCTTCAGCTGGTTCTTCTTGCCTTTTTGTTTTTTCTTCGCTTTTCAAGTTGGAAAATCGAAATATTTCCATTCATTTCGTCATTTAAGCGTGAAGTGAATGTAAAAATTTTGAAATTTTCAACATTTTCTTCTTCTTCTTCAGGCGATCGCCTGTATATGTTTAATGTCTTGGCTAAAAGTCAGTGAACTTGTTGGCTTTCACGTCACAAGTTGTAAGTCCTGGGAGTTGCAAAGAAGAAAAAATAAAAATGGGAGTGTTGGCTATGCAATTAAAGTTGAAAGATTCTTGGCTAGCAATTGTTAGATGCCGATGTGAATGTTAAAAAAGTTTAAATTACTTTTGGCCGGTTATGATATTAAATTAATTGAATTTAATTTGAAATGTTAAAGGAAAAACCTAGACTGCAAGTGATAGATGGCGAGGGTAATTGGTGGTTAGTACACTGAGAGATAATAGCTGATCGATACGAAGTGAATTGTGTTTTGCAGGTGCCTGAGGAATCGCAGCTAATTATAATCTAATTATAATACTAAGTCCGGTCCATAGTAAGCATCAATAGTTATGTGCCAAGCTCTCTTAGTTTCGATCATATCATCAAAAATGTGTTTGACATTGTTGTATTGGATTACAAACCTATCCTGTTGATCAATTCTGGGCGTCTTAATTGAATTGTTTGAATTGTCGACAGTTGGTATTAGAATCAATCGTTTCACCATGATCTATAAGCTCATAATGAACAGTAGTCCCACCATACTCCCAGCATTACCTTTCATGGTTGTAATCTAGGCTTTGCTAACGTCTGGTAGGTACGTAGATTGAAGTGGTAGCTTTGAGTTCCACCAAACTAGAGAAGAAGTAGGTTAGCGCAAGGGCTACACAAAATATAGTTTTGCTTGGTCCATTTTTTATCGTCCTTAATCACCTTCCTTTGAAGTCGCCGTGTTCTAGTAGGTAGTGTGTTGGCTTATTAGACGTAAAAGCCAGGGTTCAAGTCCCAGGACAGACATCAAAACTAAATACAAGAAGGATCTTTTCGGCGATTTCCTCTCAGAAGATTTCTGGCAAAAACTCTGAGAGTAAAAAAAATTGCCATGAAAAGTTTCTCATAAAATCTGTCGTACGGAGTCGACTTTAAACTGTAGGTCCCACTACTCATGTATAAAATTAACATTGAATTCTCTATTTTGGGAACCCTATTAAAGACCTGCGAGCTCTGAATTCACAATTCAGTTACGGATTTCGTCAACATTAGATAGGCGGCTTTGGATACAGACAAAACGCCACATAAAACCTACCAAAGTTGGATAGAGGGCGCACTGAAAAGCTACTTAAACTCCAAAGGAGAACGTTTAGTGTTAGTATTGAAATCATTACTAGGCATTGCATTATAAATACCGATACAGGATGCTTTAATCTGGGACACATGCCAAAGCTTCTTCAGAAACTGTAGCCACAAGGAAGAGGAGAGAACTATTCTATTGTACTATTTAGTACATGCCCACCACAATGTCGGAGGAGTAATATTCGAATGGCCTGAATGCAGTACAAGGCGCATCGGTCTCGGTTACATATCGAATGACTTCTGTAGGAACTGTAGTAATAAGGAAGGGGAGAAAACTATTCTTCAGTTACTGGGAATTTGCCCAGCAACATGTTGGGATAAAGAGGAGCACCTTGGTGTACTCGCCATAGTCTAGTAAGTAGTGTGTTGGCTTATTAGACGTAAAACCAGGATACGAGCTCCAGGCCAGACATCAAAACTAAATATGAAAAGAATTTCTTCGGTGATTTCCTCTGCCATGAAAAGTTTCTCAAAAAAATCTGTCGTTTGGAGTCGACTTTAAACTATAGCTCCCGCTACTTATGTATAAAATTAACACACACATGTGGTGTGAGAAACTAGGTCAATAATCTTGACTGAAGGTGTATGTATGTATGTATGGTGTATATTAGATGGATAATTTAAACGAACAATCAGTGATAGACATTGCGTTCCTAAATCGCTTATTGCAAATGCAAGCCTGTGGTATAACGATGGGTTATATATTGCCTAAGTGGGTCTATTCAAACCGTTTATCTATCTACTTACCTACCTGAGTCTCAGCACAACTGTACAGCTTCCAGTCTCTTAAAATTTCTTTATAGTCTCCCCACTTTCTCCTACACCAGGTCTATTAACCTTAATCACTCCATAATGCTCGAGAAGTAACCGCACTTACCTTACCACTTGTGCAGTAAGATTTTACTATTTAACTGCTACCAGAGTTGCCAGATAGACAGTTTGGAAACAAACGATTATTAGAGTTAAATACACCAGCAAGCTAAAGAAAAAAGTGGGCGTGGCAATATAGTTACAAATCTTGCGTAAAGGTATGAATTTATTAATTCACAAGAATATTTCCGATAAACGTAAACATTTTCATAACACATCGCAATATTTTAGAGTATTCGCGAAAAAACAAAAACAATAAAACAAAAGCCTTAAGAAATGGGCACATGTCAACTGAGATGAAGTTAAAAATAACTACAATAAGAATAACAACAACAAGAAAAAAAATTATTGTCCAGTTTTTTTTTTCAACACAAAGAAAGTCTTAACTAAAGTTTCAGTCTTGAATGGTTTTGTTTTTGTTTCTCTTCAAAAGATTCCCATGTAATCTGAGCAGCATTTCATGAATTGTGTGACAACAAACACAATAAAAACAGCAGCGGTACCAGCAGCAGCAGAAACATCGTGAACAATGCCAGCGATATGATCATGTCGGCTAAAATGAGTAACAACTTTGTTACCAACAATATCACAAACAAAAACAACAACAACATGTAAACAAAAAAAGAAGAACTCGGCGAAAGTCAACAAAGCACAACCAAATCAAATTAAAACAAAAAAAAAAATAAAAAAGTTTCGAAAAAAGTAAACAAAAACAAACAGAATTTATTTCATGTTATAATCAGACGACGGCACAAAGAGAATATGTGATAAAAATGTGAGTGTGTTTGTGAGAAGCATGTATACTATAAACCAGAGGAAAATTGTTAGTAATTATTGTTTTCGTTTTATGGTTTTGTTTATATGGATTTGTACATATTCAATATATTTAAAGCAAAAAACAATTCTGTTTCCCAGTTTTCTTTCCCATTTTAATTAAATTTTTCTTTGGGTGTATAATTGATATACAAAAAAAAGTTTGAAAAGAAGCAACTAAAACCTGCTTTTCTGAAAGCTAATAAGCTACTGAATGCATTTTTACGCTCTTTTTAACGAACATTGTTGATGTTCGTGCCCAATGTGTGTAAAAAGCTGAAGTTGATTTTCCCCTGAGGGACATTGATGCTCCCTAAGGGACATTGATGATTATAATTGTTCTTCTTGTTGTTGTTGTAGCTATAAACAACAGACGAAGGAACAAAAATTGACAGCAGCAATAAATAGTTGCTGGTTGCTTGTCATTATTATTAGGGTTTCCCGTTATATTTAAAGTTTCATTATGATTTTATAAAAACCCATGGTTTGAACTTTACCATATACTAACTACTTACCTTAACCTTGGGAAGATACTGTAGTGATCCGGTAGCCTTATGGACTATTATATACTTAACACCCCCTTAAAAACTCTTCCAACTACAGTTCTATTCAGGAAGTGATTGTGTTACCAAGCAATATGTTAGGTACGGGGTTGTTTGCTTTGGGACTAGAGGCACATATTTAGTAGATAGGACAGGCTCTACTAATGGTCTGTTGGCACTTATCTCGGTGGCTTATGGATTCGGACATTTCTAAAGCGTTAAAGAGTGCGTATCGCGGTATTCAAGAAATTAATAACGGTGATACTTTTTTCGAATTATATTTTGTTACCTAAGGGTCCAAGGAAACCTAGCATACTCTTAAGCGGCGATAATAAATCACATTGAGAGGCCTATGCTCAAGTTGAGAGGCCTGTGCTCAAGTTAAGGATATTTGTTGGCACTTTTCTCGGTGGCTTATGGATTCGGACATTTCAAAACCGTTTGGACTTTACCATCATATTTGGTTTTTAAATATGATTTCTAGGAAATGTTCACCGGGACCGCGAGCTTGTATGATCGATATGTTGAGCCCATTATTTTACTATTTTTAAATTTTAATACAAGGTGTGTGTGTGTGTTACGCTAAGTTCAGACGTGCAGTTTTATTGAGTCAATATTCGGTATATTGGTTACAATATATTAAGTGTTTAGACATAACAATATATGCAGCTCAGCTGCTTATTCAATATTTATTTGACAGCTGGTAAACAAATAGCGGGTTGTTTCAACAACATTGTTGTTGTTTATTTTTCTTTGTCATTGTTGATATTTGAGTGCTGTCAGTGTTGTATTTCAAGTTTTAATCAATATTATAACAATTTATGAATTTATTGAGCAATAATTTATGGATATTTTATATGAAATATTGAGATCAGTAATGCGGTTTATTGGAATTTACTCAATATGAACATGCATTGAAATTTTTTATTCGCTTGAAAAGCCAATTGAAGCCATTATGTGTGGAATATAACATCGATCGACACGGTTTTTATGGTTAGAGGGGATCTGAAATGCCCTTTTCTGGAGTTGACCGCTGGCATAAGGTACATTGACTTTGAGGACCGTTGTGGTTTGTGACTTACTTTTACTGTGGCCTACGTCTTAAGAAAACTGTACAAGAAAATTTCGAAAGGGTTCAACTCGAATAATCTCGGAGGCTAATTCAAATTACCACCACTTGAGATTGTCATGGCTTCATATTGCTAGTGCAGCGAATCGAATGTGACCTAAAACTACAAGTCCTTGTCAACCAATTCCGGTTAAAAGAAGATGGTTATCATCTACCTACAGCGCTCACTGCTGATGGTTATGGCCTCGTTTTTACAGAAATTTTTAGAGTTGAAGCTGCCATAATTCACAAAAAATATTGAGTTTTCAGGATGCATTGAACGCTCTTGGATCTCATATGGATTGGTATAGTGCCAAATTCAAAAATCCTCTTTGTTTACATATTCATTCATCCAGAAATGGGTCTCATGTTAGAAGATGGTTTCTTCTCCAGACCTAATTCGTCTTATACACGTCGTTTTCTAGGATCGTTTACCTACAGCTTCTGGGTTAATTCAATTTTATACGAGTAGTAAGACAAGTTTCTCAAAAAAAAATCTGTCGTTCGGAGTCGACTTTAAACTGTAGGTGGCGCCACTCATGTATAAAATTAACGCACACTACATAAGTGGTGTGAGAAGCTAGGTCAATAATCCTGACTGAAGGGTTGTAGTGACCAATTATGAATGTATGTATGTAGAAAGACAAGCCAAGAGGTACACCTATTCGACCGGATTGGATTCTTCCGCTCATTTTCACGAACAGTGATGATGTATTACAGAGATATAGCGGTTCATCGACGTATGGGTGTTGATTGCTTGTTTATTGAACCGGTGGATTCAAATTTACCGAACAGTTTTTAAAATAAAATTCCTCTCGGTAGGACTATTATTGCGATTGTAAAATATACGGAGCGTGCAGTACGTTGCTTGCATAGATCATCAGACTCCATAAAAACATTTTTATTACTTGCACGGGACTGAATATAGTATGACAACCAATTTGAAGATGACATAGTCGTCGTAGTCTAATAGGTACTGCGTTGGCTTATTAAACTCTAGTTTAGACGACTCCAACAAAACAAAATTTGAATATTTTTTCGGCAAGTTCTCAGCAGATATGTGGCAAAAACTCAGAGAGTAAAAATAAAATTGCGATGAGAAGTTTCTCAAAAAATCTGTCGTTCGGTGTCGACTTTAAACTGTAGGTCTTGCCACTCGTGTATAAAAATTGCCACACATACACATAAGTGGTGTGAAAGGCTAGGCCTTAATCATGATTGAGGGTTGTAATTGCCAACTGTGAGTGTAATTTGAAAGATGAAACTTTAGCGGAAGTCCTTGTCAAATTCGGAATCCCTGATGGAAAATTCCACTTTAAAAATACTATTATGTGCGCTTATTTTTTAAAAAGATATCAACGCATTTTTGTTTTTTTTAAAAATATCGGGTCCGCCATCTAACGTTTTTTTCAATTAGTGCTTATTTCGTGAATGGTAAACTTAGCTCATGTCTGATTTGACAGATAATTAGTTTTATCCTTTTGCTGAACGAATGTGGTTGTGTACACGCGTTTTTGCTTGTGTACATGCGACGACTTTTACAGAAGATGCTGATTTTGGCAAAAAATCTCATCTTTTCAAATGAAGCTCATTTTGATCTTGGCTGGTATGTAAACAAGCAAAATTGTCGCATTTGGGACACAGAAAACCCACACGCATACATTGAAAAGCCGAAGCACCCAAAATCAGTCACTGTTTGGTGTGGATTTTGGTCCAGAGCCATAATTGAGCCATATTTCTTCGAAAATGAGCAAGGAGTGGCCGTTAAAGTCCATGGCGATCGTTATCGGGTCATGTTGAACGAATTTTTGTTCACAAAAATTGAAGAGGAGGATATTGGCAACGTTTGCTTTCAATAGGACGGTGCTACGTGCCACACAGCCGAAGCTATACTTGATGTTCTGCGTCCTGTTTTTGAAGATCGCATTGTCAGCCGCAGAGCTGATGTCGTTTGGCCACTTCGGGGCTGCGATTTGACACCATTAGACTATTATCTGTGGGGTGCCGTCAAAGATAAGTGTTACGCCGACAAGCCAGAGACAATTGACGCTTTAAAGGACAATATTCGTAAAGCCATTGGTGAAATACAGCTGCATAGAATCGATAATGTGCTTGAAAATTAGACCGATCGTGTAGGCCAGCCGAGGCAGCCATTTGAACCGGAAAGATTGTACTTTCAAATAAAAAAAGAAATTTGAAAAAATATTCTGTAGATTTTTTTGAAAGCATTTTCAAAAAAAAAGTTATTTGGCGGACCCTTTATTTTTAAATAAAAAAAAAAAACAAAAAAATCTTTAAGTTAAAGAAAAAGTTCCCCTGAATGTTATTTGCGTTTGGCAAACCCTGGCTTTTGAAAATCATACGTATGCTGGATGTTACTGCTGCTGCAGCTAACGATAACGATGGTGAAGATCATGTTAAAGTGGTCAAGTTTTTTAACGTTCTACAACAAAAAAAATCAAACACTATATCGATAAACATTTTCATTTCAAAGCCTGGTCACATTAGTGATGCTCTTAGTGAAAGAGTGACTGGCTAAATGAATGAATGAATGAAGGAACGAACGAATGAATGAATGAATGAATGAGTGAGTGAGTGGATTAGTGAGTGTATTGCGTGCAATGGTTTATGGGGCAAGATTTAATTTGTCTTTTTTTGTTTATTTGAGTATAGAACGTTAAAAACGAAGTGTTAACTTGGCTAACAACAGCTCGAGCCATTCAGTTGGTTACAGCTTGAGCGTGAGTTAAGAACGTTGTTGTTGTGTATTACAACAGCTAAATGAATACGAAAAAGAATTGAATTGGAAATTGTGAAAAAAGAAAGTCGATTTCGATTGAATTTAAACGAAACAGTGAAATTTTTTTTTATTTTATTTTATTTAAAACGAAATTTGTTTGGCAAGAAAATAAAAGAGAAAGAAAAACATAAAAAAAACGTTAAAAATAAAACAGAATCATAAATTAGAAATTCAAAATAAAAATGCGTTGCTTGATATTATATGCAGCGCTTTTAAGCGCTGTATCTGGCTATAAGACGCCCTCATATGGCGGTAGTTTAAATAAATACACCACCAGCACCACAACCACCTCTACTACTAGCACTACACTACAGCCAGAGCTGCAAACTCTAAAATTTGAGACTTCAACTGAAAATGAAGCATCACCATCCTCGGCAAGTACATCAACAGCATCTGAATCTGAATCACCATCATCATCATCCCCATCATCTTCATCCTCAACTCAATCGAATTTGATTGAGGAGGTGGTATCAGAACTGCCCGTTTCAGTGGCACCCGTTTTAGAGGAAGTGGATTTACCCAATTTGCCCAATCGCAGAATGGTTACTTACGATCAACGCCAGGAGGGTCAATATAATATAAGAGCCGATTTGGATAATTTTATGATTGTTTTAATACCACCCGGCCCCAGTGAAGGCTTAGGCCTATTGGACTTGTTAACCAAATCGTCTTTGAGGCGAACTTCCCATACATCCAAGGGCAAAAAGAAACATTACTCCACGGCCACTTCTTTAAAACCAGAACATTTAAAGCATTTAAATTATTTGGGCGTTAGATCTGCCGATCAAATGCATATATCTGCCTCAAGACCTGGAGAGTTTATAGAAGGACGTACACCCTATCATGTGGATATATCATCTTTAAATGATGAGGAAATACAGCCACGTTTAAATCCCGATCGCCAGGTTGATGTTTTGCCACCCAATTATCCTTTGGCCTATCAACATCTAATGAAGCCCTACCATTTAGAGGCTGAGTCTTCATTATTGCCACCCTCTGAATTGGGTTTGCAGCATAATGCAGGTAACAATTTAATGCAAGAAAATTTAAAAGTACACTCGCAAAAAAAAAAAATATTTTCCAAAAATTTCTTTCTGCTTTAGAAACGGCCCAAAGCCAAAATACCGGTTATTATAGATTTGCCCGTTATATAAGGGATGAAAATTTCTTGGACTCAAATCGTGTTACCTCTTCAAATCGTTTGAATCCTCAATCATTTCGCCGACGACAACAGTTGCCGGTTTATAGATCGGAACTTTCTATGGGTGCTGCCCAAATATATCCGCCTTTAGATGTGCCACAATTTAGTTATCATGTTGCCCGTAATTTCGGTTCAAAATCCTCTCCTTCCACCGATACCAGCTCTGCTTCGAATGAAGAGATCGGCAGTAAACAATCATTGGATTCGGATATTTCGTTTAGCGAAATAATTCTACCATCAGCTCATTTGCCATTGGATGATGATTCGGACTTGGCTTTATACGATGACCATCTATTGGAGGGTGATGCCAAAGCTGTGTTAAGCAATGGCATTGAACGTTGTGCACCCGGCAAGAGGCGTGATAGTTATGGTGTCTGCCGAGAAATTGAGGGCTATTGAGTTGAAAATTGAAAAAAAAAAACTTTAATTTACACAATTTTAATAATTTTTTTTTATTTTATTTTCAATTTAAGCTTCATAAAATTGAATAGATGGACTGCCTAGTTTAAGTTTTAAAAGTAAGTTTTTTTTTTTTGTAATAATAATTAAGGAGACTAACGTATACATTTTTATAATATTTTCTTTTTTAATTAGAAAATTTTAATTTAAAACTGTTTTAAGAAGAATTATGATTAGCATGTAAGAAAATTTTTATTTAAATAAACACTAAATGGCGTACATATTTAAATAAAAATTGAAATTCGTTTTGAAATATATCGTGAGTGGGCTCATAGTTTACTGAGTCCCTCCCTTTTTCAGTCCTAAAATACTTATTGGTAACCCCTTATCGATATAGCGCCAGAGTATCTTTGTAATTCTCCCATCTGAGTCATTGCTCCACAATAATCTATTCAATGTTTCTGCACACATTTTCAGCTTGATTGAAGGACATTATTTAAGCATTATTTAAGCATAGACGACCATATCCGATCACTCTTTGATAACTAGGTACCCTAATAAGGCGTAATGTGCCTTCTCGGATGCTTTTGCCCTAATTGTTGTTGGATTATCTGTGAAAATTTTAAATATTAATTACTTAAATCCCTAAATTTACTGAAATTATCCCTAGTCCAGATCATACATTGCCTGATCGCGCTTAGCTTCGTATAAAAAATCGTGTTGTGGTTCAGGCTATTACATCTAGATAAGACCCTAATCTACAGGAAAAAGTCAAACACAATTCCAGTGCAGTAAGACAACACACCATATCAAGTTGAAAGTTTAGCAACTTTTCACCAAATATACTCTTCACATATCGGGAAATATAGGATAAAAATCGAATTGTAATGGTATTGGACCTGGTTGGCTATATAATCACTGTATTAAGGACTCTAAAAAACAGTTGTCGTTACCATCAGCTGATTATTGGTATTGAAAATATTGCCGACAAAGCCTACATTTTTATATAAGCCAAACAGTGGTTAAAAATTATAGGATTGTGGACTGTGGCGCATAGCTCTATTATCAAAAATTCTCAAAACAGAGTCTGTTACGATCGAATAAAGCGCAAATATCTTTTTCATCGACCAGAAAATGAAATTCATACATACATTATTGATCATTACAACCCTTCAGTCAGGATTATTACCCTAGTTTCTCATACCACTTATGTTGTGTGTGTTAATTTTATACACAAATGGCGGGATCTACAGTTTAAAGTCGGCTCCGAACGGCAGGTTGTTTTGAGAAACTTTTCATGGCAGATTTTTTTTACTCTCAGAATTTTTGCCAGATATCTGCTGAGAGGAAATCGCCGAAGAAACACTTTTTGTATTTTGTTTTGATGTCTGGTCTGGGGCTCGAACCCTGGCTTTACGTCTAATAAGCCAACAGTCTATCTACTAGACTACGGCGACTATAAATGAAATATATTAAATACGCAAACTATCGACCAAATCATCGACCAGGAATAAAATATAAGTCCTCGATCAGAAAAATGCAAGTCACCGACCAAAAGAATGCAAGTTATCGATCAAAAAAATTAAAGTCATCGACAAAAAGAATGCAAGTTATCGATCAGAAAAATTCAAGTCATCGACCAAGGAAAAAATGCAAGTCCTCGATTAGAAAAATACAAGTCATCACCCAAAAAATGTAGTCTTTTTTATTGACCAGAACATGATATACATTGACACAAAAAATGCTAGTTATCTACAAAAAAAATTAAAGTTATCGATCAGAAAAAAATATGCAATTCCTCAATCGGAAAAATGCAAATCATCAACCAAAAGAATGCAAGTTATCGATCAGAAAAATCCAATTTTTCGCCAAAAAGAATGCAAGTTATCGATGAGATAAATGCAAGTCATCGACCACGAAAGAAAATGTAAGTCCTGGATGCAAGTCATCTCCCAAACAAAAAAAAAAAAGTCATCAACCAAAAAATGCAAGTTAACGCCGAAAAAAAAGGATCGGAAAAATGCTAGTCATCTCCCAAAACAAAAAAAAAAGTCATCACCCAAATATGCAAGTCAGCGCTGAAAAAACTAGTAGCCGTCAACAAAAAGTGCAAATCATCGACAAAAAAACTTAACACAGAGACCATGTTTATATAGAGGACAGTTTCTTGCTCATTTGAAGATAACAATTAGCTGCGTTGCCTATATCTCCGTAAACAAGTAAGGCCCGACAATAAGGAAATCTCTTTTGGAACCTTATGGCTATCCAGTCCACTAGGTCTATTTCCATCACTAGGTCCATTTTTATCCGATTTTGCCCGATTTATGGCGATAGCTTCGCTTGCTATACCTCTGGGCTTAAGTAGCGGTCGATTGTAAGAACACCTGTTTTGAAATCCTTGATCCAATAGCTTACCAAACCACTAGGTCCAAAAGCTATAACTGTTTACATTTTATAGAATTTTGCTTGATTTATGGAAGATGTATTTGATAAAAAGTTCTTGATATCGCTGCCTCCATTCTATAACATTCTAAGTTGAAAAAGTGTGTACACTTAGTACACTTAGAACGTTATAGAATGGATGCGTCGATATTTCATCTTATTTGTCACGAATAAAGAAATTTGTTATTTTCAATTCTCCTTTCTCGGTTTTCTGTAAAATCCATTCCTTTTTACTACACCTTACATCTACAGGCATGTGTGTATATATAACGATAAATTTGTCCTTTGTTGCCATAATCCTTGAAAGGAAATATGATTTCCATTTACGTTGTGTAATAGGGGCGGGGGTATAATTAAATTTCTTTACACCTAAGCCTTCTGCTATATTTTGCGTTGTAGTAATAAATTTAATTCCTTTATTAAATATCATCATTGTCGTCCTCTTTGGCATACGCCACAATCATTCTTTTGTTCTTAACCACTAGGAAGCTAGCAATGCCACCTAAAGAGTAAAATCAATATTTAGGAGTATAAATTATAGGAATTTTTTTGCTTTCTTGCTATCCATGGATGCAATCATATTCCATACAATTGAGAAGCTAAGTATGCGTAAACAGAACTCATCTTCAATTAAGGCTTTGGCCATAATTACAACGCATTTTAAGCGGTTTTTTTTTTGATATGTTCGGTCATTACATTTCCTGTTTTATTTGCAACAGAGGCCGGTCGGTATTTTATTAATATATTTCGGTATTTTATTTAACGGTAAAAATAAATGAAATGAAACAACAACAACAACAAAAAAAAAAAATCTGTTTTACAATAAAAAGTGCGTGAATAAACAAACAACTTATGACCACTTGGATGCCAGCGAACACGAACGGGGCCAAATAATCACCAGACCAGACCAGACCAGACAAGCAGGCCGTTTGACAGACTAACTCGGACTCTAACTGTTTCGATTGTAAATCAAGTCATGAACTTGACTTAATTGAAAATGATTTTTTAATTGTTGTTTGTTTTAGCGTCCCATAAACAGATTTATGGAACAAAGAACACAAAACTCTGTTCGAATTGTGCGTGTTTTGAATATTTAATTGCCACTGAAAAAAAGACAGAAAGTCAGAAGAAAAAACAACAACAAAACTTTTATTGTATAAATAATAATAATAAAAAAAAAAAAAATCTGTTTTACAATAAAAAGTGCGTGAATAAACAAACAACTTTATTGACACTTGGATGCAGCGAACGAACGGGGCAAATAATAACCAGACCAGACCAGACCAGACAAGCAGGCCGTTTTGACAGACTAACTGACTAAACTGTTCGATTGTAAATCAAGTCATTGAACTTGACTTAAATTGAAATGATTTTTTAATTTGTTGTTGTTTTTGTTTAAAATGCAATTGATTTTTAATTGTTATCTTGATTTGAACCCATAAAACTTCGTTTAATTATTAAAAATTTCAACCAAAAATAAAAATTGAAAGTTTGCATTTTCTAAATACCTTAAAGCTCTAATTAAATAAAACGTATTTAGGTTTGAATCTGCATAAATTAAAATAATTAGTAACGCTTTTAAGCCCATATTTGTTGTCAAACCCACTTTTTGTTTCAATCACTTAACGTTGGGGAAGCGTCCCATAAACAGATTTATGGAACAAAGAACACAAAACTCTGTTTGAATTGTGCGTGTTTTGAATATTTAATTGCCACTGAAAAAAAGACAGAAAGTCAGAAGAAAAAACAACAACAAAACTTTTATTGTATAAATAATAATAATAAAAAAAAAAAATTATACTTGGAATCATAAAGTTTATAAGAAATTACAGAAATTGTTTTTAATACCTACTACATCTGTAATCCATACGTACACTTAATGAAATTTGTTTGAAAGCACTTACAATGAATGCTATCCATCTTTAAATTTGAATGAAACAAGGTGTGTGAGAGATATCATCGATATCATGGTTTATTAAAGCTATAATATGTGGTCATTGCAACACTTCATTTGTGATTACAACCTAGTTTCTCCTAGTTTCAACCTAGTTTATACATGAGTAGACTACACTTTAAATTCAGATCGAAACATTTTATGGAAACTCTTCATGGCAATTCTATTTACTCCCATAATTTTTGCAAGAAATCTGGTGAGCGGAAATCGCCTAGGAAATTTTTCTTCATTTTCGAGATGCCTGTACTAAGGTTTGAACCGAGACTTCATATCTAATAGCACAATACACAAACTACTAGCCTATGAGGGCTGTGAAATCTTTTAAATGTCAGTCATTGTTTCTTTGGGCGAAATGTTTCTGAAATGTACAATTTTCTATGCCATTGATCTATGGCATGGATTACACAACAATGGCTCCAGGTGTTTTCGAAGGCATTTTACGTGATTACAGATCTTCGTTGAGATTTTAAAATTTTCAAAATGGCGGATCCAATATGTAAATCTGATTTATTGTTATAAACCTCGACCGCCATTTTGAATTTTTAAAATCTGAATGAAGATCTGTAATCAGCGACCCCAAAAACCCCCGACTAGCAATTTTCAAGTAAATCTGATTCATTTTTGCAACCTCTGAGATAGACCCACTCCTAACTTCAAGGGTGCATGCAATCAATTTGGCTTTGGGCTCATTTTAGAGAGCAAAGATCAATTGTCAATTTCTGATAATAGCTATGATTCTAGCACTTTAGCGTTTAGATCTACTAATTTTTGAAAAATTTCCAAAAACGGTATTTTTAGGGGTTATAACCCCCTTTTTCTCGAAAACCTGATGTGATGGAAAGCTTTTGAACCCGTGAATAGTATTTAGCTCGCAAAATGCTTTCGGAAACACCTGTTGGCTGTAAGGTTTGTGGTCTGTGTACGCCTAAGACTTAAGAAAACGCTAAAAGAATAATTCCAACGGGGTTAAATAGCACCGATTTCGGTGGCCAGTTTACATCATTTCCTCGTGATCCTCTCACGCGCTCCCAATCGCTTCTGAAAAATAACCAATCTGACAGAAATGTATGGCACATAGTGCTTCGTGTCGTTGGTGTGCAGCGTAGCAAATTCAGGATAAAAGAAGTTAGTAATCACAAACCTATAGCGCTTGGCATTGGCGTTCATGGTCTGGCTAATATCTGTCGTTTTCTCAAAGAAATATATGCGAATCACGCCGCCAGTCCAAATACCACACCAAGCAGTGACTTTTTCGCGATCCATTGAATGCTTTTGATTCTCATGTAAATTAGTCACCAGCCCAAATGCCATACCAAACAGTGACGGTTTTTGGCTTCCATTGAATGGTTTTTTATCTTATGTGGATTGGTATTGTCCCAAGTCTGTTAAGTTTCTTTCTTCACGTACCTATTCGTCTAGAAATGGGGGCCTCATAACTAAACATGATTTTTCGTTGATGTGTAGCGTACCAAATTCAAAGTAAAAGAAGTTAGTAAACACAGACCTATATCGCTAGGCTAATGTCTGTCGTTGTTGTCTCAAAGAAATATATGTGTGCGGATAACGCCGCATAACATAATAACATTATGTAAATATTTTTAATTAATGATATATTATTTTGTCATTTATTAAAAAGAGTGCGAATTTCATGGGAGCAATAAAAATGCAACAGCATAAATTTTAATGTGTTTATTTAAATTAAATAGTAATTCTTACAAAAAATTAATATTTAGTGGCGTAGCCCTTATTTTTTATGACTTCTTGCAACCTAGAAGGCATAGAGTCGACTAAAGCTATTAATGTGTTAATGGATATTTTCTCCCATTCACTTTACAAAATTTCTTCTAATTGCCTCTTATTTGACGGATGTTTCCTCTTAACTTCCCGATCTAATAGCTCCCATAGATTTTCTATGGGGTTTAGATCGGGAGACTGTGATGGCCAATCCAAAACATTGACATCATTGTCACTTAAAAAGTTTCGAGCTAAGCGACTTGAGTGCTTTGGATCGTTATCCTGTTGGAATATGCTACCAGGAGGCATTTTTTCCCGCAGATGAGGAAGCATGTGTTCTCCAAGGATTTCACAGTACTTCTTGGCGTCCATTTTTCCTTCGATTTGAGTTAAGGGACCTACCCCATCACGGGAAAACGCACCTGTAAATACGTGACGTAAAATCAATAATTTTTTTTAAACATATCGTTCCTTACCCCACACCATTATTGATCCACCGCCATGTTTTACGGTTGGAAGTTGATATCTTGGAGAATATCTCTGTCCAGGCGGTCTTCGAACAAAATTTATCCCATCGGAGCCAAACAAATTAAATTTGCTTTCATCGCTCCACAATACTTTAGCCCATTGTTCATTTGACCAATCCTTGTAACGTTTTGCAAATTCCAGGCGCTTTTTTTTATTGATTGCACTGATGAGAGGTTTCTTTGCGGGTCGTCTCGCATGCAAATTAGCCTCTTTCAACCTACGGCGAACAGTGTGAACGCCTATAGAGACTCCCATTTGCTCATTTGCGAAATTAGCAACGTCCACTGCGGTCTTTCGTGGATATTTTTTAACCAGTGCAATCATCTGGTGGTCTTGGCGAGAGGTAGTTTTTCGAGGATTACCACTACCTGGTTTCCTTTCCACACTATTCCTCAAGGAAAATCGAGATTTAATCCGACATACGGTTGATTGATTTACACCAAAGAGGTGTCCAACTTCACGCATGGATTTTCCTTCTTCTAAGGCTTTAATGATTGCAGTTTTGCTGTCAGCTGAGAGCTGCTTCTATTACAAAACACATGTTGTATAACTTATTTAAGAAATTTTCAATTATAATTAAATAAATAACTTATTTTAACTATTTTTTTATTATGTTGCATTTTTTTTTGCTCGCTAAAAATTTGCACTTTTTTCACTAATTCAAAAATATTTAACTTTTTAAAGCAGAATTTGGAATAAACTGTGGTTACTTTGAAAACTTATAATTGAAAGAATTAACAGCAAAAGAAAATAGATAAATTAGTTACCGTTATTTTGAAACAGATCTTATTAAAGATCATATGGCAATGTCTGTCGTTGTTGGCTCAAAGAAATATATGCGGATAACTCCGCCAGCCCAAAGGCCGCACCAAACAGTAAGTTTTTCGGGTTCCATTGAATGCTTTTGACTCTTATGTGACTTGGTATCGTCCAGAAATGGGGCCTCATGATATACATGATTTTTCGAAGAAAATTAAGATCAACTGCTCCAGATTTCCTTTAGCGGACACATATTGTTGTCTATGGGCATTCAGGTTGATTGAATTCCAACATATTCAACAGATGTAACTTTAATAAGACGGTCGTTATAAATTGTGAAAGTTAGGATGTCTCTATTGGAAGACCCGTTATGTATGAATACCATATTATTGTCATAATTTCATATTTGACCACTGAATTAGAAAATAATTTGAAATAAAAAATTTCTATTGAAATGAAAAAGAACTCATGCATTAAATTAATGAACTTTATACAGTTTTTTTTGTAGCACGCAATTAAATAATTAATGTGTATGACACTTTCATAGAATATGTTCAAATGCTTATTGCACATTCATTAACTTTAAGCATAAAATCATTCACAATATTCCTAGTGCGTTGCTATTATATTTCGTAAGTCCATAGCTTCAATAAATTGTTTGCCAAGATTTATGTGTCATACGCTCTTCGAAATATTTCGAAGTTCGTAATTATTATGTACTATTCGGAGTAATTCGAATATGAAACGGTTTTCATAAATACCGGTGTTTTGTATTCGATTTCATTGAAGATTTTACCATAAATTTTCTGTTGTTATAAAAATTCGAATATGAAAATGAGAATCCTTCGACAGGGTTGTTTTACTAAATTATAAAGGAGGGTTGAACAGACTAAGGGGATATAAGTTCTGCTAAAAATACTTTCTTTGGCTAGGCAAAGATTTCGAAGAATGTTGGTGTAAGTCACAGTAGTTGTATTCAGTAGGGCACATAATATTTTCTGTTAATTTTACGTCATTGTGGCAGTGCTACTAAGATGTAGAACATACATAGGTATATGTCACATATATACATTGGTTTATAACAGTTCTCTAATGAATGTTATAAATCGAAAGTAATATTCATCATACTACTGTTACATCCGAATGAAGTTGAGTGCATATACACAAGATACAAGAAGTAGTCGTAGTAACGATACCAGAAACAAACATTAAATTACAATAACAAAACTACATAGGAAAACTACTAAAAAAAACAACAAACAATTGGAAACTTCTAGAAAGATTTGTTCCTATTCGATAACCAATTATTGCCAATGAGATCGAGGAGCTTAAAAATAGTTTAGTATAGATCCCTCGAATAAACTTTACCTTTTAGAGATGGTTGAACTAGAAATTGGGGGATCTTGTTTGACTTTGCTGCCTTAATGAATTTGTTTACAATCCAATGGTTATATTACATTTGAGGACGTCATTAGGAAAAGTACAATATCCAGTGATCAAAATAAGCCATTGTAAATGCGTTCTAGAAAAGAGAGAAAGAGAGCGAGGATAGTGAAGGAGAAATGGAAATAGAAAAAAGGAGAAGAGTTAGAAATGGGTGGATATTGCACAATCCAATACTTCATTGTGAAATTGTATGATGACATTCCGAATAGTTCTTTTCAGATACTTTCGATGAACTGGATAATCAACACTATTTTCTACCTGCTAACATGAATGTACCGCCCAGTTTTAAACCAAACGTTTGCTAAGTCTCAACTTCTTTCGTTAAGTAGGTCTGAGTGAACTCTCTTAAAACGACATCTATAGATTTTATAAATTTGATGCTGAAAGTTCTGATCATATCTTGGTGATATATACTACGTTCAGACAGGCAATAAACATTTGCAATAAACGTCATTATTGAGCTCAATATATCATATAAAGTTTCAATTAATTATTGTGCAATAAATACATACGCAAATTGCTCTAATATTGAATAAAATTTTAAATACAGTTCAGTGAGAATCTTGTCTGAACACTTAACACAGTGTGCTCAATAAACCGAATATTGACTAAATAAAAGTGCATGTCTGAACATAGTAATAATCGATCCACCGTATTAGTTGTGGAGCAAAAAATCTAGGATAGTGTTACTGATCCGTTGACGCTGTCAGACGTGCAATATCATTCAGACATTGACGCAATAAACTTTGCACAAATTTATTTGCTTTGCAAACAATCGAAAACTATGTGTGTTGCAGTATTGAGGCGCAATAAATCTCTTTAATAATCAAGTTTTTCTTTTTCAAAAGAAGACAGGAGTCTTTGGGTGTGGAATACTCTTCTAGTAGATCTTTTTTTCTGTCACCCTAATTCTTCTTCCTTAACTTTCATAGATATTTTCGTAATTGGGGGTCGCCGTGGTCTAGTAGGTAGTGTGCTGGCTTATTAGACGTTCGAGTCCCAGGCCAGACATCAAAATAAAAAAATACAAAAAGTGTTTTTTCGGCGATTTCTTCTCTTTCTCTTCTTGAAAAGTTTCAGCAAATCCAATGTGGTCTAAAACTACAAGTCCTTGTCAACCAATTCCGGTTAAAAGATGCTGGTTATCATCTGCCTACAGTGCCCCTCGCTGGTTATGGCCTCGTTTTCACAGAAATTTTTAGCTGACCCCGTCATAATCATACATTGAATGCTCTTGTATGGTATGGTTCCAAATTCAACATTCTTCTTTGTTTACATACTCATTCATCCAGAAATGGGTCTCATATCAGAAGATGATTTCTTTTCCAGACCTAATTCGTCTTGTACACGTCGTTGTCTAAGATCGTTTACCTACAGCTTCTGCGTTAATTCAATTTTATACGAGTAGTAAGACAAGTTTCTCAAAAAAAATCTGTCGTTTGGAGTCGACTTTAAACTGTAAGTCCCGCCACTTCTGTATAAAATTAACACACACAACAAAAGTGGTGTGAGAAACTGCGGGCTTCTTGGGGACGATTGCTCTAGACTGTCTAAGGGTGAAGGTATAGCACTGGCCATTTTATAGTCACCAGTAGCAACTCGTTTCCTTACCATTCGCATCTTCCTTCTTTCCACCTTTCCTAAAACCTGCACAATGCACTGCATGAGTAGGGGTCATTCCCTGAGTTAGAGTCAATGCGTTTGAGGGTTAATGGTTATATTTTAAAGTGTTAGAGTAGCAAAGACAAATATAACATTGACTGGTTTTCAAAATGCTTCAAAGATCTGATGTATAATCATATATCCTTGTTTTACTTACTTACTTAATTGGCCATTAACAACCCTATTAACGGATTTCGGTCTATCGCTACTCATTCTTCCAGGCACCTTTTCTTCTTAGGCGCCTACGCCAGGTGGTCACACCAGTCGATGATAGGGCTTTCTCGATTTGGTGCTTCCAACGCATACTAGGTTGCCCTCTTCGCCCCTGATCCCCGCTTCAAATATCCGTCTCGCCAGAGTATCCTCCTTCCTTCGAACGAAATGGCCGAGCAGTTGCAGCCTCTGGATATTAATACGCTGCACAACGAATATGTGGTTGAGGAGCTCATATATTTCACTATTGGATCGGATGAGGAAATCATCGCCAACTCGCACTGAACTGAAGATCTTACGTAGGACTTTTCTCTCGAATTTTCTCAAGATTTTTGCATCAGTGTTTAATAGGGTCCATGCTTCTGGGCCATAAAGAAGCACTGTTAGGATGAGTGTCTTGTAGAGTATTAGTTTTTTCGGGGGGTTGCCATGATCTAGTAGGTAGCGTAAAGCCAGGGTTCGAGTCCCAGGCCAGACATTAAAAATAAAAAAAATACAAAAATTATTTTTACGGCGATTTCTTCTCTTTCTCTTCTTGTTTCTCGAAAATCTGTCGTACCGGAGTCGACTTTAAACTGTAGGTCTCGCCACTTTTATATAAAATTAACACACACAACATAAGTGGTGGGGGAAACTGCGGGATTCTTGGGGACCATTGCTGGGCATTTTACAGTCACCAGCAGCAACTCGTTTCCTTAACGTTCGCATCTTCCCTCCCTCTTTCTACCTTTCCTAAAACTGCACAATGCACTGGATGAGTAGGGGTCATCCCCTGAGTGCTGGTTTAACAAAAAAAAAAAAAAAAAAATGAGAGAGAGGTCTCTGCTATTCAATTGCCTATTGAGACCATAGCAAAAGTGATCCTGTGTTTGATCTCCAAACTGACATCATTTTTTTACTCATCACAAAATCTCCTTGAACAATGAAAACTTTTAACCTCGATGGCTTCTTTTTTCTTGTGTACGAGTGTATATATCAAGTACATCTAAGTCACTTTGTAAATTTCCTACACAATAAATTTGAATTCTTCATAGTTTAAAATAAAATTAAAAAAAAGGAATTCTAAATTAGACGATAATATTTTATCAAAAAGTCACACAAATTTTGGTTAAGTTCACCATTACCATCCTCCGCCATTACTAAGCACACTTTACATTACTTCCTTGCCATTCAACAAAATTTAAAACAATAAAAGCCAACGTTTTCTTTTTTTTCATATCCTTTACTTGCCACTTTCTTATTTTCTTCCTTGTTTTTCTTTTTTTTTTGGAATATTTTGTTGCCTTATAACAAGAATCTATCACCTCATTAATTTTAGCCAAAGGGCTATATGGCTGTAATGGAGAAGATGAGACGATATCCTAAAAGATTCATGCACAAC
Organism: Sarcophaga peregrina; assembly: GCA_014635995.1. NCBI lineage: Eukaryota > Metazoa > Arthropoda > Insecta > Diptera > Sarcophagidae > Sarcophaga > Sarcophaga peregrina. Next base: position 84,931,437 of record CM025791.1, read on the forward strand.
CAGGCATAATCAAATTGAAGCATCAAACACTCTTCACACACACACACAGAGATTCTGCAGAGGGTGTAACAAAGTTGAAAGAAGTCCAAGGGGGTGGTTAGGGTATCGGTAAGATGATATGAAGGGTGTTTGTAGAGTAGAATAGAAATGTAAAATATTTCGTTAAGTTGTTACTGCATTAACTTTATGTGAAGCACATAATGAGAGAGTAGAAGAAGAAGCAGAAGCAGCAGCTATTGTATTACTTGCAGCAAACTTCACTTGAATAACAGTTTCATACTGCATACAACATAACCAAGATTTGTGTTGTGTGTTGTATGTGTGGCAGCATCTCTCATATCAAGTGCAAGTGGAAAGGGTACTCAAAATGTTGTCTTGTTGTTGCTGTTGCTGTTGGAAAACTTTCAACTGAAAATCCAACAAGGAAGTAAAACTGTTTATAACGAATACTAGTTGTTGCAAGAAGCCTCATCTTATTTAGTTTCATGTTAACTATGAACATTTCTAAAGGATTGAAAGCAAGCAACGAATTAACGATATGCTGCACGCAAGTTATTTCACTTGCATAATTAAATGCAAAGATTTTCTTTAAACGAACAAAAGCTTCGAAATATTTTGTTTCACTGTAAGCCTAATAAAATTAGGTCTTGCAATATGTAGACTTACTTACTTAATTGGTCATTACAACCCTTCAGTCAGGATTATTGACCTAGTTTCCAACACTACTTATGTTGTGTGTTTTAATTTTAGACATAAGTGGCGGGTTTACAGGGTACAGTTTAAAGACGACTCCGAACGACAGATTTTTGAGAAACTTTTCATGGCAATTTTATTTTTACTCTCAGAGTTTTTGCCAGAAATCTGTTGAGAGGAAGTCGCCGTAGAAAATATTTTTATATTTTCGTTTTGATGTCTAACCTGGGATTTAAACTCGATTGTTACATCTAATAAGTCAACACACTACCTACTAGACTACGGGGACCCCCCGGTAGACTATGTAGACTCCAATATGTTAAACTTCCAACATAAATCATGAACTAAAATGTACCCAGTACCCAGTACTTCTGACAAGGAATCTTTTAATAGATAAATTACTCTCCACTAACTCTTGTTTTTTATTTGGTCCGCCATCTAACGTTTTTTTTTCAACTAGTGCTTATTTCGTGAATGGTAACACTTAGCTCATGCTTGATCTACTTGTCAAATTCCGCTAAACGAATATGGTTGTGTATACGCTTTTTCGCTTCGCTAATTAGGTCTGCCATCGATTTACAGAAGATGCCGATTTTGGCTAAAAAAATCATCTTTTCAGATGAAGTCCATTTTGATCTTGGCGGGTATGTAAACAAGCAAAATTGCACGCACACATTGAAAAGCCAACGCACCCAAAACGAGTCACTGTTTGGTGCGAATTTTCATCCTCCAGAAGGCATAATTCGGCCATTTTTCTTCGAAAATGAGCAAGGAGTCGCCGTTACAGTCAATGGCGATCGTTATCGGGCCATGTTGAACGAATTTCTGTTCACAAAAATTGAAGAGGATGATACCGACAACATTTGGTTTCAATAGGACGGCGCAACGTGCCACACAGCCGAAGCTACACTCGCTGTTGTACGCCCTGTATTTGAAGATCGCATTATCAGCCGCAGAGCTGATATCGTTTGGCCACCTTGGAGCTGCGAATTGTCACCGTTGGACTATTATTTGTGGGTTGCCGTCAAAGATAAGTGTTAGGCCGACAAGCCATATACAATTGATGCTTTAAAGGACAATATTCGTGAAGCCATTGGTGAAATACAGCTGCACACAATCGATAATGTGCTTAAAAATTGGAACGATCGTGTAGGCTACTGCATGGCCAGCAGGGGCAGCCATTTGAATGAAATTATTTTCCATTATTAATCGGAAGGATTGTACTTTCAAATAAAAAAAGAAATTTGAGAAAACATTGAGTAGTTTTTTTTTAAAGCATTTTTAAAATTACTCGACGTAAGGCCAGGGTTCAATCAAACTCCAGATCAGATTTAAAAACGAAATTATGGAAAAATATTTCTACCTCGAATGCTTCTCATCAGATTTCTGACAAAAACTCTCAGAGTAAATAAAATAGCAATGAAGAGCTTCTTAGAAATCTATCGTTCGAAGTTGTCTTTAAACTGTAAGTCTCAACACTCATGTATAAAAATTAACGCACACAACACATGTAAGTGGTGTGAGAGGCTAGGCCTCAGGATTACGAAAGGTTCTAATGACCAATAGTCCTATGTTTCAAACAAAAATTATGAACTAATTACATACATATGTACATACATAATTGGGCTACTAAAACCCTTCTGTTAGGATTACAACCTAGCTTCTCACACCTGATTATGTTGTGAATCTTAATTTTATCCATAAGTTGTGGGATCGGAGACAGAACGAAAGATTTTGAGAAATGTTTCTTGGCAATTTCATTTCATTCTCAGAATTTTTGCCGGAAATCTGTTGAGGCAAAGTCGCCTATGAAATATTTCATTCATAATTCGTTTTGCTGGAGATGTCTAAGCTAGAGTTTGAACCGTGGGCTCACCAACACACTACCTACTAGACTACGAAAACTAAATATTTCATCTAATCTGCACTAGTCCGGTTTACTGCAAAGAGTTGCTTCAGTCTCAAATTTTCTGCCTTAAACAGAATGAAAGTTTCAATTTTCAATGAAGCGAAGTGCAACACACTTCTCACTGAACTACGGTGACTAATTCATCTAAGTGTGCACCAACACGGTTTACTAGAAAGAATAGTTTCAGTCTAAAATTTTCTACCTTAAAGAGAATGATGTTTCAATTTCAATGAAGCGAATTACTGGATTTTGAATGTTACAATATACCTGGATGTTATCCCCAAGGTCACAAGTCTTTATTTGCCTGAAAAATATCTCTTTAATGGAACTTTTACATTGAGTCCTTAAATGACCTTCTAGACGTTTATAGTCCTACTGTTGTAAAATCCATTAAAAAATTATGCAAAACTATGGACGTATTCGTTGAACTGCATGACAAAACCTGTGTTGCTTATAGCTGGCAACAAGTCCTAACTCAATAGTGATGCAAGTTATTTATTATTCTGAGATTAGATAGTACAGTAAGACCCCGCTAAAAGCTGCTCGGCTTAACGCTGTTTCAGTATTACATGGTAGTATTGGGATTCCCCTAAAACGGATACTGTATTGATACTTGTTGAATATGTGTGCTATTGGAACGACCACGCATCAGCCAAAAGCGGTGCACCATAACGCGCCCTTTTTCAACCCTCATTTGTTAGTCTGTGCAGAATAAAGATTCCAAATGTATTTTCCAAAAGCGCAATGTATTTACTTATGTACGTGTTAATTTGCCTCGTTTAACGCTGTATCGTTTAGCACTGGAACTTATTGTTACGTATTCCCCGCTTTAAGCGAGGTCTTACTGTATTTTTGAACTAAAAAATGATGAATTAGGGTATGTTGGAAGGTCTTGCGACAGTTCATGGTGAAGATATTACAAAACCAAGCACAGCTCTCTTACTATAATGAAAATTGGAGAACCAATTATATTAGCGTTCAGACGAGTGCACGAACATGCTACAAGGGATTCAAACTGGAAAATAGTAAACTAAGGGCGAAATTCCCTATATACCCTGATGTAGAAAATCAATCTTAAAAAGTATATACTGACGATATGAATTTCTTGACAGTAATTCCAGTAATTGGAATATACATTTCCGAAGGAGAATATTTGAAGTCGCCGTGGTCTAGTGGGTAGTGTGTTGGCTTATTAGACAAAATGCCCGGGTTCGAATCCCAGGTCAGACATCAAAACGAAAAATATTTCTTCGGCGACTTCCTCTCAGCAGTTTTCTGGCAAAGACTCTGAGAGTAAAAATTGCCATGAAAAGCTTCTCAAAAAATCTGTCGTTCGGAGTCGACTTTAAACTGTAGGTCTCGCCACTCATGTATAAAATTAACGCACTCAACATAAGTGGTGTGAGAAGCTAGGTCGTAATCCTGACTGAAGGGTTGTAATGGCCAATTATGTATGTATGAAGGAGAATATTTACATCGGATAACGAAAAGGTTCTTGAATCGACTATGATTAGCTTGATTAGTTTGAAAGTACTTGGTCGTACTTAGTCTTCCGTTAGGGGATTTTAAAACCCTAACATTGGACGCGAGGACTGTAAATATAAGGTAATGAAATGAAGTTTTTTCTAATTGGTCCTGAGTCGTTTGGTGAAATTATTAAAAGCTATGCTTAGGATCTGGTGAAGGAAGAAATTCAATTGGATCGCAGTTAAACCAAAGGATGTCGGTGAAATACCGAAACAAACGTTGTAGTCTACAAAACAGTTTAGCATTTTTGAAAATTTATTTAAGAAAACTAAAATGCAATTGTGGCTTATATTAGACAGTCTACAGTGAAATTAAGAAACAAAAAAAAAAAAACCAAGAGAATAACTTTCCATTTAAGTTGCAAATTATTACCGACAAGTTCTTTAAATGTTTAACAAATTTTATGGGAAGACCTAGACCTTGGTTCAGACTGAACGACACTCAATAAAAAAATGTTCTCGAGTTCAATATTTAAATTTAAATAAACTTGAACTCAAAAATGTTTTTTTTATTCTTCTAAGCCTTTTTCTTTTTTGTTCTTCTTTTCCCAAAAACTTTATTGTCTTTATTTGTATTTCCTTTCCATCCTTCCCTTTCCTATTTGGGCTTATGTATTGGTATTCCTTTTCATTTGAAGGGCTTTAACGCCACCACAACAAAGTTTTTTCTTTTATTTTTTTGAGTTTGAGTTGGCTTAGGATAAAGTTTATCTAACGTCTGATAAAGAAGGAAGAAAATGGAAAAAAGAAAATTTACAGAAATTCGTGACATAAATTTGAAATGTAATTAGAAAAATTAAATACAACAACATTCCATTGTATTTAAGGAGCCATTTTTGTTAGCGTTTGTTTCTATTTTAGCGGCTAAAAAGTTTTTGTTTTTGGAAACGAATTAAAAAGAGTTGAAATTAAACCCAAAAAAGTATTTCAAGGGTTATGTTATTTAAAGCATTTGTCTCATATAAAAATTGTTTAAACAAATGAAACTTTAAATAAAAATTTTTTACTTCAAGTATATTGCATTTGATAGCCTTCAGAGAGTAGTCGCCGTAGTCTAGTAGATAGTGTGTGGGTCTATTACACGTACCACCCGAATTTAAATCCCAGGTCAGACATCAAAAACTTGAAATATTTCTTCGTCGTTTTGGCAAAAGCTCTGAGAGTAAATGAAAATGACATGGAAAGCTTCCCAAAAATCTGTCGTTCGGAGTTGACTTTAGACTGTAGATCTGTAGTCCTGACTTAATGTTTTAATGACCAATTATCTATGTATGTATCCTTCAAAGAATTTAAAATACGAGGCTTATTTAAGAAACACGCATCTTTGAAATGCTGGCACTGAGGTATTTATAAATGAACCTTGCCACTGTCCTGGAATACATACTTATGAGGTATTTGTTAAACAAATTCTTCAATCGCACTTGATCCTTCAGTAAGGATAACAACCTAATTTCCTACATCACTCCTGTTATATGTGCTAATGTTATATATGGCTGACGGGACCAACAGTTCTCAGCCGAATCCGAACGACAGATTGTTGAGAAACTTTTTGCCAGAAATCTTTTGAGAGGAATTCGCTGGAAAAAAATATTTTCCCGTGATTTATTTTGTTGTAAATATGTGAATTGGGGTTTGAACCGTGGTCTCATGTCTAATGCGCCGGTACGTACTAGACAATGTCGTGCAATATTCCATGTCGTGCAATCATACATACACACATAGATAATTGGTCATTACATCCCTTCAGTCAGGATTACGACCAACCGACATTTACCAACATTTTAAAGTCACCTTCGAACGACAGATTTTTGTGAAACTCTTCACGGCATTTTTATTTATTCTCAGAGTTTTTGCCAGAAATCTGCTGAGAGGAAGTCGCCGAAGTAATATTTTTATATTTTCGTTTCGATGCCTGATTTGAGATTTGAACTCGGGACTTAAGTCTAAAAAGCCAACACATTACCTACTAGACTACGTCGGTCTGGCTATCTCCTGGTGAAGTGGTTATTACAGTCCTTGATTACGATATGAAATTTAAACAATTTTAATGACAAGCTTAAGACCTTTCTACTAATAGAAAATATCAGAGAATGGATGTTCTGCAAGTGGTGAGGTTAGTTGAGCTACTGATTTGTCAAGTTTTACAACTCAATTGATTGTCGTTATGTAGAGATGGTGTCCCTATTTTGTCGACTTCAAACAATTTGCCTTTCTTCACAGATTCCAAATATGGCTTCTAATGATTCAATCTCATTTTGACAGGATCTACATACGATCCGGTACGATCCGGCTTAACGCGAGGTATACTTTCCAATAAGCTGCAACGCTAAGGTTGGCTGCTGAGCTTGGATAAGGCCAGTTTAATGTTGTTTGTCGGTTTTATCATGGGGCATTGAGATATGGAACTGATCCCAGCCAGACTATTGCAGGGCATGCTGCGATGAGGAGGAGTTGAAGACTATCGATCACCTCCTCTGTAACTGCCCAGCCCTTGGTAGATTGAGGACCCTTGGCAGAGCCGTCTTTGGGAGCTTGAATTCAGTGTCGAGAGCCGACATCAAGGCTCTCCACTGATTCATTAGTGGCTTAGGCTGGTTGAGAGGTGCTAGGAATTCATCGGTATAGTCGCGTTCTCCCACCCTTTGTGAGTGATCCTTCCGCTTACCACTTCGCCTTTCCTACATACCCTCATTTCATCATAACCCCTCTATTATTCTTCCCTCCTTTAGGACGTTGTACAAAAGATCAATTCGACCTCCGGGTACTGTAATTGTCTTGATTGACTGGTACCCGTCCTCTAACCTAATTTATTTATTCCAAAAAACGATATAGAAAAAATATGTCGCTTGAGATATTTTGACGGTTATGGCTCGATATGTAAAAACATTGTGGCTTCGGAAAATACAGTCGGAATCTTTATTCTAGACAGGGTAACAGCAAAACAGCATTGAACAAGATACATATAGTAAGCACCGTCGCTACACAGAGTATCAATACATTGTGCGATTTAGGGGAATCCCAATACTACCGCGTAATACTGAAAGAGCGTTAAGCGGGGTCTTACTGTATTCTGGTCGACGCGAGTGTCTGGATAAATAGTAATTGCTATGCTATGGGTCTTCCTTTAGAAGAGCCATAACAATTAATGATTTCTTTCCCTCCGATGGTAGAATGACGCTCCACCAGAATGACAGCCATAAGTCCAATGGTTGTCCAACTAATGGAATTTTGTATCTCAATGAAGAGAAAGTCAATTGAATTTATAAGATTATTCTCAACAGATCTATAATCACACAACATTTCTCCGTATCCGATTTTAATTACGGCTGTGTTCCGTAGTCCTGATGTTATGACACCACCCTGAGTAAAGTTTCATTTCGTTTTTAACAATTTTCCCCAATGTATTGTATTTCATTGCCTGAGCTGCCATGTGTACGTGTGTGATATTTAATTAAAATAAATACGCGGCATATCAGTGAAAACATTTTCAAAAATTTTTTTTTTTTTTTAAAGAATTAAAACGAGAATATCCTCACTCATATGCTGTGTATGTCTGATAAATTACCTTTTACAGCGATTTTATTTTAAATACAGCACATCAATCATTTGAATTACAACAACAAAATGTAAAAAGAGAGGAGTTTTTTTTATTTTCAAATAATTTTTAAATAAATACATATTCAGGATTTTATTTAAATTTTTATACTCAATCCATACATATACACAGGCACATACACGGCTTAATAATAAAGCTTGACATTCAAAAAAATTAAAATGAAAATGAAAATGATGGGCTTATCTTTTTATTGCTTGAAAATACGTACATACGTACAGGGTGGCTGATATGTATTGCAGCCAACTTCAGGTTGTTATCTCATTTGTAAGCCGCTCGTCTGACAGATTTATTCCAGTGACAGTTCATTTTATTATTTACAAGCTTACAAAAGGCATTTTTGATCTATTGCATTCAGAAAAAAGGTTATTCGTATTGGAATTCAAGCGGGATAGGGTGATTGCTTTATATTTGGCGTGGGAAAACCACAGGTGCTATCGTTAGATCCCTCCCGCATTTAAATGTGAATACATCCTTTTATTTCTCGTATCATTGCTCGTTACCGTGATACTGGCAGTGTTGCATTGCCGTCAAAAAGTGACGAAAAAATACGGTAACAACCACCAGAAAGTGGACCCGAAAAAGTTCTTCGGCGACTTCCTATCGGCAGATTTTTGGCAAAGACTCTGAGAGTAAAAATTGCCATGAAAAGCTTCTCAAAAATCTGTCGAGTGGGAGTCGACTTTAAACTGTAGGACCCGCCACTCATGTATAAAATTAACGCACACAACATAAGTGGTGTGAGAAGCTAGGTCGTCATCCTGACTGAAGGGTTGTAATGGTCAATTATGTATGTTATGTATGAACAACACCAGAAATGACCCGAAAAGTGAAGGCCAGATTTGATCGAAATCCACGCCGCAGTGTTAGAAAAATTGCTCGTGAGCTGAACATATTGCAAGAACGGATGCAACACATATTGAAAAATGAGCTTGGACTTAAAGCTATTGAAGTCGCCGTGGTCTAGTAGATAGTGTGTTGGCTTATTAGACGAAAGACCCGAGTTCGAATCCCAGGGCAGACATCGAAACGAAAATTTGAAAATAATATTTCGGTGACTTCCTCTCAGCAGATTTTTGGCAAAAACTCTGAGAGTAAAAAATTGCATGGAATGCTTCTCAAAGAAATGTGTCGTTCGGAGTCGACTTTAAACTGTAGGTCCCGCCACTCAAGTATAAATTAACGCACACAACATAAGTGGTGTGAGAAGCTAGGACGTTGTACTATGGGTCAATTCGACCACCGAGTACGGTACTTGTCAGAATTGACAAAAACTCGTCCTCTAACCTAACCTAACCTAAAGTCATTGAGTTCCAAAAAGTGCAAGAGCTCACCAATGGACAAAAAAAAGTTAGACTGGAAAAAGCCAAGCTATTTCAAATTGAGCAGTTTATGAACAAACAAAATGATCAGGCTTACTTGCCAGAAAGGTCAGCTGAAATTTACACCTGCGATCGTCTACCAGAACTCAAGCGCCGCCGATGGTAATGATGTGAGCCGCCGTAACGGCCGATGGTTGCTCTCTGCTCGTATTCATCGACCGTGGGGTCAAAATAAATGCCGAATATTATCGGGAAAATGTCTTAAAGACAGTATTGAAGCCTAGGGCAGACAAATATTTCCAAGCAAATATTTCTCAGCACCACCGCACTCAGCAAGCGTCAACCAAGAATGGCTTAAAAAGGAAGTTCATCGCTTCATTTCTACCGCACGATGGCCATCAAAATCTTCGGGTCTCAATCAATTGGACTTTTGCGCCTGGGAAATTTTGGAGATTAAGGTCCTTACTAAAATATACCAAACTGACGATCATCTCAAGACGGCGCTTTGCCGGAAATGGGCCAAAATACCGCAGAGCCACTTTTGTACAGCCTATGATGGCTTTGTCAGCAGTTTGAAGGCCATAATTCGTACCAAAGGTGGCCAATTCGAACAAATCTAAACTGATTCTAAAATTTGATGTTATTTCCAACATTTTTTGCATTTGAACAATAAAATTTAAAAAAAAATTAAAAATTCAATTTGTTGCATTATATATCAGCCACCCTGTACTCATATGAAAGCTGGCATATGTGGAGATATGCAATGTTTTATGAACTTTATCTACATTTTGAAAACAAACGCATATGGAGTAAATTAAACACCTGAGTTAAGGTAAATATTTTCATTTATTTCATCGCTTGTTTTTTCCGTTTTTAAATACAATCTGGTTCAAATGAAATGTAATGCAAACAACAACATAAAGATCTCAACAGGATAAATATGCTCGGAAAGAAATACGGCAACTGGAAATATGGAAAATATTCTGCTTGTTATCATCATATACGAGGTGTAAATAGATGCATGTATAGGGCATATGAAGGTAAATATTAATAATAAAGTCAATGTACAGGTAAAAAAAAGCAATACATTTTACAATACATAAATGGAAAAATATTTAAACAAATAAGAAATTGATATGAAAATGAAATTAATATGTTGGAAACACCATCCATCCCTCCACATCATCATTGGACTGTGAGAAGATTTTAAAATTTACAAGCCACCATGTAAGCGTAATATTGGGATATCGAGGAGAGATATCAAGTGAGAGCTGCTTAAAACAGACTATTTGAACAAAAGCTTTAAAATCGTATCTGAAAGTCTAGTATATATTGTAAGCAGCCTAATAAAGGCCTTTTGTATGGATAATATGGGTTCTTTAATTCAATTTGCTGCACATCACTCAGAGTTTTGTAGAATTTAATAAAAACTCATTAATCCGTATACCCACTAAAAGATCTAAAAAGGAGAAATGTCATCTTCTACATTATCATTGCTATTGTCATTTCTTAGAGGTGCCATATCACTTCATCTATGCTGCTTGCAATCCAAGTCTACCGCCCTTACAAACTTCAGGATGCTGAAATATTCTTTGCCCTACTCATAGTATCCTGGGTGTTTCCTTTTGGTGCATGCAGTTAAGCCTCTTAGGTTCCAAATATTTATTCTAATGATTTACAGTCAACCCTCCTATAACGCGGTACTCTCAGAACGGGTTTCCATATAACGTTGGGCTGAAATTGTGACAGTCCGCGGCACTCTTATAGCGTTGTTTGCGTTCAACTTCATCCCTTAAGTTCCTTCCGCACAGGCTATGAATGAATAGTAAACAGATTTTGTAAGAGGGTTTAATATAAGTTCTATTTTCGACGTAAAAGCTCAGAACGCGGTTGCCATATAACGCGGGTCTGAAGTTGCGACAGTGCTCCTATAACGCGGTACTCTTATAGCGCGGTTTGCGTTCAACTTCATCCCTTAAGTTCCTTCCGCACAGCCTATGAATGAATAGTAACTAGATATTGGGGGTCGTCATCGTCTAGCAGGGTAGTGTGCTGGCTTATTAGACGTAAAGCCAGGGTTCGAGTCCCAGGCCAGACATCAAAAATAAAAAAAAAAATACAAAAAAATTCTATTCTATTCTATCATACTATTGTGTCACAAATTGAGAGTAATGAAACGATGTACGCTTGAGCAACGTTGGAATTTCTTGGGCTAACGACTGATGTAGATTTTGCTAAAATAAATCATCTTTTCGGCGTGGAGATTCCGCCGCCTAGCTATGAAGAGGTCAAAGTCGCGATTACGCGTCTTAAAAACAATAAAGCGGCAGGTCCTGATGGCCTCCCCGCTGAATTGTTTAGGACCGGATGTAATGAGTTGGTAGGGCGCATGCACCAGCTCATCTACAAAATATGGCTAGAAGAAAGTATGCCCAACGATTGGAACCTCAGTGTCCTCTGTCCTGTCCTGAAAAAGGGAGACCCCACAATCTGCGCCAACTACAGGGGTATTAGCCTTCTCCCTATCGCATATAAGGTTCTTACAGGCGTATTGTGTGAACGACTGAAGCCACTCGTCAAAACACTGATTGGACCTTATCAGTGCGGCTTCAGACCTGGCAAATCCACCATAGACCAGATCTTCACACTGCGCCAAATCCTGGAAAAGGCCCACGAAAAACAAGTCGACACACACCATCTTTTTGTCGACTATAAGGCAGCCTTCGATAGCCCCATAAGGGATCGTGTTTATGCCGCAATGTCTGAGCTCGGTATACCTGCGAAGCTGATAAGACTATGCAGAATGACGTTGAGCAATTCCTGCAGCTCCGTCAAGGTAGGAATGGACCTCTCCGAACCTTTTGATACCGTGCGAGGTTTCAGACAAGGCGACCCCTTATCATGCGACCTCTTCAACTTCGTCATGGAGAGTGTTCTGCGAAAGGCAGGAGTGCATCGCAATGGCACTATCTTTCAAAAAAGTGTCCAATTGCTTGCGTACGCTGACGACATCGACATCATAGGGCGTACCAAGCGAGATGTTACTGCTGCCTTTAGCGCTATTGAACGGGAGTCTAAGAAGATGGGTCTGGCAGTAAATGAGGGCAAAACAAAGTATATGTTGTCGACAAGTAGAGACGTGCGGCGTATTGATTCTCAGATTACGGCCGATAGCTATACTTTTGATACAGTCAAGGAATTTATTTATCTTGGCTCCGCCGTTACCACCAAAAATGATGTCAGTCTGGAGATCAAACGCAGGATTACTCTTGCCAACAGGTGCTACTATGGTCTCAATAGGCAATTGAGCAGCAGAGACCTCTCTCGTGCGACAAAATTAATACTCTACAAGACGCTCATCTTACCCGTGCTTCTTTATGGCGCAGAGGCATGGACCCTATTAAGAACTGATGCAGCAGCCTTGAGGGTATTCGAGAGGAAAGTCCTACGTAAGATCTTCGGTCCTGTGCGAGTTGGCGATGATTTCCGCATCCGATCTAACAGTGAGCTGTATGAGCTCCTCAACGACATAGATGTTGTGCAGCGTATTAATATCCAGCGGCTGCGCTGGCTCGGCCATGTCGTTCGAATGGAGGAGGATGCTCCGGCGAAACGGGTATTTGATGCGGGGATCTGCGGAAGTCGGCGAAGAGGACGACCTTGTATCCGTTGGAAGGACCAAATCGAGGAAGCCCTGTCATCGATTGGTGTGACCAACTGGCGTAGGCGCGCAAGAAGCAGAGGCGCCTGGAAGGATGTGTTACGGCAGGCCGAAATCCGTTAATCGGGTTGTTATGGCCAATTAAGTAAGTAAGTAAGTAAGTAAATCATCTTTTCTGATGCAGCCCATTTAATATTGGTGGGTACGTAAATTGCTATATTTGGGGCTCAAAAGCCAATCCACCCATTAAGAGTGACTGTTTGTTCACACTCAATGGCGTGAAAGCACCGCTTCTTATCACTTCTCACTTCTTCTAAGACTTACCAGCTGTTTCAGCTTTCCCAGATAGATGGGGAAATAACGTCATAACAGCATGGATCCGTATCTGTCTATCAGATAGCTTAGTTATGTCCTGTCTTTTACACTTTTTGTTCAAGTAAAATTGAGCACATCTTTCAATGGCAGAGACGAGAGCTTGGAAGAATCACGATACGTTCACTCTTAGGCTAAAATTCCCTTTTCTGTCGAAACTTTCCGTTCTTCATCGATTCTATACAAAATAAAAATACAAACAAAGTGATGCCTCTTTTAAAAGTGCATATAGGCTCTAGATTATGCGATTCACTTTTGTCACTAACTCTCATTGCGAGGCATTACGCAAAATCATTAAGTTTTGTCCTGCTTAGAAAGTAAGGAAGTTCAAAATCTCGCGAAAGGCTTGTATCCACACAAGCCTGTAAACACATATACAGAAAATATTGCATACATTCAGGAGTTACATTTGTATATACAAAAAATATTGCATACAATTAGGAGTTTTATTAAAAAAAAAAACCGAATTCCAACATGACTAGTGTCCAAAGATTTAGTCTGCACTAACACGGATTAGAACAAGATTTCATTGTCCCTGTCATATCATCACAATTATCGAGTTAAGAAAGTCAAAAAATCTAAACATAGTCTCAAAGTCGTCGTAGTCTAGTAAGTAGTGTGTTGGCTTATTAGTTTAAAGGCCTGTGTTTAAACCCCAGGTCAGACATCAAAACGAAAATATGAAAATATTTCTTCGGCGACTTCCTCTCAGCAGATTTCTGGCAAAAACTGTGAGAGTAAATAAAATCGCCATGAAAAGCTTCTCCAAAATCTATCATTTCGACTTTAAGCCCGCCCCTCAGGCGTAAAATTAATGTACTCCACATAAGTGGTGTGAGAAGCTAGTTCGTAATCCTGACTGAAGGCTGGTAATGACCAATTATGTATGTATGTATGGTCTCCAAAGCTCTTGTCTTTACTGCCATTGAAATGGACGTAAATCCATGCACCGATGTGTGGTGTTAAACTACCACAAGCTAGTTTCTCTACTTTTGTACAATGAGTCAATTCGACCACCGGGTACTGACTTGGCAGAATTGACAAGAACACGTCCTCTAACCTAGTTTCTCTACTTTGCTTAATTTCTTTTCAGAATTAAGATTTGTTCTGTCTACCCACACAATCAGCCGATAGGCTATAATTGTCAGTCACTATAATTCGGACATAAAATGCATGGAGATAATTGATAGAACAAATGTTCCTTTCTTTAGAAGTACATCGCTTCACTTAATTCCATTTCTAAGGATTGAGGCATATCTCCATTATGACATTATTGTGCACGCAAAATAGTTATTTTATAAAGATGTTGTTGAGAACCACTCAAATTCTGAAAATTCTATGGTAAAAACATTTTTATAAAACCTATACAAATACTTTGCATACTTTTTGGCATTTTATTTACCTACAAACATATGGTATACTTTTATGGGTATCATTTAAACATATAGACAGAAAATATTGCATACATTCAGGAGTTACATTTGTATATACAAAAAATATTGCATACATTCAGGAGTTACATTTGTATATACAAAAAATATATTGCATACATTTAGGAGTTTTATTTAAAACAAAAAAAAAACCGAACTCCAACATAAATATTCTCCCTTTCAATGAGCCATCAATAGTATTACACTTAACCGCAATGCATTTTCACAACACATGTTAACATTTTCACTGGCATTTTTCCCATTTTTATTTCCACTCATTTTACAATAACGCCGAGGCCTATTTGGGGTCTCGTTGATATAAATTTTTCTGTAGAATTTATTGTGTTTCATAATTTATGCGATTTAAACGTTTGTGCATAAATTTGCATATTTTTTTTTCTTTTTTAAATACAAATTATTTTGTTGTTGTTGTTGTTGTTTCTATTCTATATTTTCCTATTGATAATATTTACAACAGTAGTTGCCATTTATTTAGTTTGTTGGCAACCACAGGAAAATAAATAGACAATCATTATGAATTAGACTTGTCCATAAACAATTGCAACAATAATAATAATAATAACAACAACTTAAAACAACAACAACTGCCATAATGAGTAAAAATAATAATTTACAACAACAACAACAAAAAATATTATTTAGTAAATCCGACAAATATTATTCCATTAATAAATACTGTCTGACAGTTGTAAATTAAATCGTAAATACATAGTGTCGGTCGGTTGGTTGTTGGTTGGTTGGTTGGGAAAGCCAACAGAGAGTAACACAATATTGACATTTACAGGAGCTGTGAGTGTGATTTTGAATATAAATTTTTGTGGCCAAGGGTGATGGCCATAGACTTCGTAAATGAAATTAGAAATGTTTAGAGTTTATTAACAGAAAGAGCATATCATAATTTAAATAGTTACAATATTTAATATAATATTGGGTATAAGCATTAATTTTTATCGTACTACTTGCATTAGAACAAAGCTACGTAAAGGGTCAGTGTAATGTAGTCATCGTACTCTAGTGGGTAATATGTTGGCCTCTGGCTCTGGTTGAAAGCCAAAGTCAAACATTTCCAACAAAATGAAATACTAGAAACTAGGTTCTAATCCTCAATAAAGGATTGTAATGACCAATTAGTACTACAGGCACCACGGTTTCATGAAGCTTTAAGTATACACACATAATAGGTCATTACAAACCTTCAGTCACGATTATTGACCCAGCTTTTCATACTACTCTTCTCTCCAGACTCAGGTAGATAGATTGCTAAACGATTTGAATAAACCCACTTAAGCCATATATAACCCATCGTTACACCACAGGCTTGCATTTGTAATAAGCGATTTAGGAACGCAATATCTATCACTTATTGTTCGTTTAAATTATCCATGTAATATACACCATACATACATACATAATTGGTCATTACAAACCTTCAGTCAGGATTATTTACTATTATTTATCGCACACCACTTGTGTGTGTTAATTTTATACATAAGTGGCGGGACCTACAGTTTAAAGTCGATTCGGAACAACAGATTTGTGAGAAACTTTTCATGCCAATTTTATTTTTACTCTCATAGTTTTTGCCAGAAATTTGCTGAGAAGAAATCGCTGAAAAAATACTTTTTTTTTGTATCTTATTTTAATGTCTGGCCTGGGACTTGGACCCCTGTCTTTACGTCTAATAAGCCAGCACACTATCTACTAGACCACGGCTACTTTAAGGCTTTAAGTATAGGGAGTATATATATGGGGTTTCCTTCTTATTTAAGTAAACTATTGTCCAATGTAGTCCAGTAGGTAGACTATGGTTCAAACCCCAGATCAGATGTTCCCAAGTCGCCTTTAAACTGTAAGTCCCGTCACTCATGTATAAAATTAACAGGCACGACATAAGTGGTGTGAGAAGCTTGACTAAAGGATTGTAATGACCAATTGTGTATGTACAGTGAGCGTCAAAAGAAATTGTACGTTAAACGTATATACATCAATAAATTACCGTTATTTTTATTTTAAAGTTCTTTCAGTGCCAGTTTTTAAAATTTAAAAGAAAAAAAGAAAAAAAATTACAAAAAATTTCGAAATATTGTCAAATTTTTTCGGGCACTCCCCTTAAATGGTAAAAGAATGCTGAGTTTGGTGATTGTTAGAATTTTATCCATGGTGTATAGTTTCTTTTGACGCTCACTGCATGTTCATATTTTAACGAGTGTTTCTATTTTGCAGGCGTAAGGATGCAAGTTTGTTAAACTTTGTTAATGAAAGCCTCAAGTAGACATAGCACATTTGAGTTCTAAAAGGTCTCGTTGTAGTACCGACATTACGTATCCTGACACTTTGATGTCGGTGTGGGCTTACTTCAAATTACTTTTGGTTAGACATGTTCTAGTTATACATGAATCCGTCGTTTTAGGTTTCATGGTGCCAAACAAACACATAGAAGTTGGTTTCGAGTCTTCTTCTCTAGTTTGTTGTTACAGCTTTTTCCAGAAAAGTGTACCCATAGAACAGTGTGTTCCGTTATAATTGTTTTGAAGTTCCTAAGATCAACTCTGATTAAATTCAATACGAATCTTGCCCTGCATGAAATCTTCTGGTCTACCCTATACTTAGAGAGGTTTTCAGCTCACATGAGAACTCGTTTAAAGTTTGCCTTGTAGTTGTCTTTGCAAGTGTTTCCTCTTTGTTGTTACCTTCAATGTCACTGGTTTGGTTTTGTTGACGAAGAATTTCAATGTTTTGGTGATATCAATTGGCACCAAAGATCCTGTGATTCGAGGCCGCATTGACTTCACGTTCTTTTGTTCGGATGCATTAAAGACCGTGTATACAAGGGTAATTCCCAAACGTTGAACCATATCGAAACCTCTATTCTACACATAATTGCCAAAATATCGCTCGGACGCTCGCTATGGACGGAAACTACTTCAAAACGGTAGACTGCTGGAACCATCTGTATTTCAGGTGCTCCTCAGCTAAGATCCTTAAGTAAAATTTTCAATGTAATCCAAGGATAACAAGTTAACAAGTAAAATTTAAAAATTTCCCACTACAGCAGCCACACTTTCTTCCGTACGCACACGGTACAGTTTTAAATCGAGAAGAATTGTTATGGACGACGTTCTCTCTCTATGAACTTCGCGGTGTAGCCAAAAAAACCGATTAACCCAAGCTTGCTCTTTATCAATTTAGGAGAAGAAATCATAACTTTCTTTCAACATTTACAAGTGAAGGGAATATTAGAATACGTTGCATTATATATTGTTCAGATATGCACTTATATTGAGTAAATCGCAATAAAAGTCATATAAAATGTCAATTAATTATTGCTCAATAAATTCTAAATTGTTATAATATTGATTAAAACTTGAAATACAGCACTGTCATAAGGACGTTCAGTAAGCATATTACAATTCTCCAAACACTTGCTATTGATATTTGACAACTCCAATATCAATAATGACAAACAAAAAAATAAAAACAAAACAAAAACAATGTTGTTGAAACAACCAGCTGTCAAATGAATATTGAATATTGTTATTGTTATGTCTAAACACTTAAAATATTGTAATCAATAAACCGAATATTGACTCAATAAAAGTTCATGTCTTAACATAGTATTTGATATGTAACTTATCGCTAGTGAGTTGTCTAACACCCTCCAGGCAGTTAGGGTGAGCAAATGTGAATATTACTGATCCCTAAATTATTTGTAAATTATTTTAATAAAATTGTTTACCGTTAAAAAACTGTATTTCCCATTTAATAAACACAACATTAACCACACAATTGTTAAATGAAACTCCGAACTGTTTTCAGTTTTCAGTTTTTCGACCACAATTTCCGAAACTCTATTCAATTACTGTTATAAATACTACCATTTAAAAATAATTTTATTTAAATATAATTTAAATAATATAATAATAATAATAATAAAATATTTTTATTTATTCATACTATTTAACAACAACAACAACAACTAGTGATATTAAATAAATAAAGCGTGTAATAAATATTGAGTAAATAGTCGTAGTAATATTTGTAAAATATGAATAATTTTTACTAGGTTTTGATTTACAAACAAACACATCTGGTTGTATAGGGTGGACCATCTATTGTGTCACAAAATTCAATATATTATCTTCACTGAACGTAATGAAACGATTTATGCCTCGTTTTCGCTTCACTAGTTGGGCCAATGAGAAACTGCTTGATGAGGTCAAATTTGCCGAAAAAATTATCTTTTCGAATTGGCCTATATTTCTTTGAAAATGAGTACAATGAAACGATCACAGTCAATGGAGACGCACATCCCGCCATGATAACCATTTTCTTATACCCGCTCTTCATGGTATTGATGTGAACGATGCTTGGTTTCAACAGGATGGTGTAACTTGCCACACACCTTATGTTGCAATCGATTTATAGCGTCAAACGTTTGATGCCCATTTAATTAAACGAAATTTTGCGATTAGACACCGTTGGACTATTTTCTGTAATTAACCGTTAAAGAAAAGTGTTATGTTGTAAAGTCCCCGTAGTCTAGTAGGTAGTGTGTTAACAGCTATCAGATTTGACGATTTTGTGCTCCAGAAATATCATATTGACGATGTAACGATTAATGCCCTAATTTTGACGATTTTGAGACTTTTGTACATTAAAGGCCTCCTTAAGCTTTGTATTTTACTATTGGAATTTTAAGTTATGATTTTTCTGTATCTTATGTCTTTTTCATCCTTTAGAACCTCCTCTGCATCCTCTGCAGGAAGGGAGTTCCACATACGAATAGTCCGACTAAAGAACGAATTTTATCTGCAATGCAGTATGCGATCCACTAGCCAATCGATCAAATAAGTACGTGTTCGCCCAGAAAGTCGAGTGTTACGTAGGAATACATAATTTTCGGGAACCATTCCCTTATTTCTCTCAAGCAAAATCCTTTATAATAGCGATTAAACAGTGAAACACAACCCACATTACAACGATACTTCAATGAATCCATGGAGTTCGACACCCTATAGTCATTAACGGGCCTCGTCGGCCTCTCTTGTGTGCGATCGAGAAGTCTCAAAATAGACATTGAGGTGCCGGCCTATATATAAGAGTTATAAATAGTAAGAAGATCAGATAACGTGAAGAAGATATATACTTATAAGTGATTTGAGTGATTCGAATCGTTCATCTAAATTTACAGCCTTTGTCGTTGTTGCATATACAAACAAAGAAGAAAGGAAAGACAAAGACAACAAGCAAATCATATACACAATCTTTTTGTGAGTATTGCAATGCTCGTACGCGAATCATATTTATTTTCTGCTTAGTGTAAATTTTAAGTAGAGACGAGTCGGAATCAATAACATCATGCGTATAAGTAGGACGAGTACTTCCAACTTTGGGTATGAGTAGTATGAGTATCATATTAAAATAAGTATGAATGCGTATAAGTATCAGAAATTATAAGTATGACTTGAACCTACTCATCGTTTTGAATACTCATTGGTGATCTCTGGTATGTAGGTTATGTTGACAAACGAGAGACAGTTAAGCATTTGAAGGCCAACGATATGACCCCATGCACTCGAATAAGTGCACGAAATTGGTCCTATCCAGAGATCAGCAACGAGTATTCAAAACGATGAGTAGATTCGAGTCATACTTATAATTTCCTGATATTTATACGCATTCATACTTATTTTAATATGATACTCATACTACTTATACTCAAAGTTGGAACTACTCGTCGTATTCATACTTAACAATACGCATGATGTTATTGACTTCGACTCGTCTCTACTTAACATTTACACGAAGCATAAAATAAGTATGATTCGCGTACGAACACTACTATACTCACAAGAAGATTGTGTGTATGCTTTGCTTGTTGTCTTTGTCTTTCCTTTCTTCTTTGTTTGTATATGCAACAACAACAAAGGCTGTAAATTTTGATGAATGATTCGAATCAGCTCGAATCACTTATAGTATTATAAGTATTTTTCTAAATTTATGAATCAGAATGAGTAGGCGTATGAATCAAACATATTTCGAATGTTGTGATGTGTTTGATGTCAACGTTGTACTCATACTCATTGCTACTTATACTTATAAATCAATGTTGTAGCGAGTACGAATGACTCAGAGTAGTTGAATTGCAATTCTGTTGAATCACTCATAGTCAAAATTACATGAATATTTATGAGTAGCGGAAAAACGATTCATTGCTTGATTCAATCGAATGTGATACTGTGAGGCCACTGGAATAAATATTGTCAAAATTTTAAACCGTTTTTTTTTATTAAACAGTTAAATCACCCACCCTATATTTTGCATTTCAGAGGAATTACTTTTCTTCTCACCGCTTTTCATTTTCATTGTACATATGAGCGAGTATACTTTATAATTTAATACAATAGTTTAAAGGCATATTTATGCATGTTTGGTATATGCATTTATAATGCATGCATTTATAAGCATATAGATTTCATTTCATATGTTTTATATCTCTTATGTACATACATATAGTATTTGCATATATAAATATGTATTCGCTCATATTGTAATGCTGTTGATATTACAATAATTTCGTTTATTTTTAATTTAAATTCTTTTAAAATTTTTTTTCACTTTTTTTTTAAGTTCATTTCATAGTAAATTCATACAAATTGTAATGAAATCTGACACATACAAACGAAAATTAATTAAAGTTTTTTGCAAAAGATAAAATTACACATGTTGGTTGGCTTTCTGTGGGCTTAAATTTTCAATTCGTTTCGTTTTTTAAAAGTCAGGTTAAATTTAAATCGTTGAAAAGTTTAAATAAATTTGTCTTTAATTTTATGCCAACCTTTAAAAATGTTCTCCTATCGTGTCTACTATTTTTGTCTTTAACTTTCTATAGGAGAAGGTACAGTGGAACCTTGATTTTCTGTGATAGTCGGCACCGGAAGTATACTGTATAATCGTTTTTCCCGGTTAATTAAGTACCAGTTTCAAAAATATGTAAAAAGAAAAATAATTTTGTCAGAAGACAGTAACTCCTTGTGTACTAAAAACGTAAATCCCCATTTTCGCTTGTTTGTCCAAAATAATAGAAAAAAATTTTTGGTTGTAATCCCGGATAATATAGATAATCACGGTTAAACGATGCAGAAAAATTTAAGATGTTCCAAAATAAAATTAAAATGATGAAAAAAATTTTCTGACGCTGCCGTATATTCGAATCATGCTTTTGGTGCCGGTAGTCACTTCTATCGATTTATATCGAGCTTTCTCACAGATCGCACTATTAGAGTGGTTATAGATGGCGTCTTTTCCGTTAAGTTCAGTAAAAATTCAGGGGTAGCGCCGGACTCTGTTCTTTCTCCTACTCTTTTTCTTATTTTTCTCAATGATCTTCTATCTATTACTTTGAATCTTATTTAATCTTTTGCGGATGACAGCAACATTTGTCATTCATATTCATTTGATCGGAGGCCGAGCCTTTTTGGAGATTGGGGCAAGGAGGTCGAACATGAATGACGCACCCACAGGTGACCTGAGTGGGGCCGCATGAACAGGGTCGATTTCAATGCGCGCAAAGCCCAATTTTTCCCTTCCGTAACGTTTCTTGTGAAGCTCACTACCTTCCTTATTCTATCCTCAGCGTATTTTTCGAAATCTGTTTTGTAAAGGTCACCCACCACCCACCGTCTGAAATAGGCAGATGTGATAGGTTAATCATCGAAGTCTAGTGGGCAGCTTAATTGGCTGACTGTGGCAACGCCAAATAATAAAGTCTTAATCACTTTGTTTGAATACAATTCGTAATTGTATTCAATAATATCGGGTCTTCCAAAAGAAAATGTCTAATGGGGTCAAATCTTATGATCTTGCTAGCCTTCACGTGAGATGACTATACCCGTAAATAGCTCTTGCAGAATATCCAATGTGGCAAAAGTGTTGTCGAGATGGAACGTTCCGGAACGTCGTTCCGGTACTTCTTTTTTGGACAGGAACTCGTTCCGGAACTAAAGATGATTTCTGATAACGAGAATTGTTTGACGTTTTGAAAAATTTGGGACATGAGACCTAAAATCATAAATTATCATGGAAAATCACCGCCGTCGTTAAATTTGGGACACGAGACTGCGCAGAGCGGCCGTTTACCCCAGGATAGGCCCTGTCTATATAATTATATATACGTGTTCCGGTAAAAAAAAGAGCGCAACACCACTGCATAAAATGTATGGGACGTAGCGCTAGCCTAATTAAACCATACGTCGTGTTAGTGTCCAGGTCCTTTAATTCAGGCCTCGTTGATCATACCGTTGACAGTGACAGTCGTTTTCCAAGTAATATGGCCCGAGTGGACTCTTTCGGGAAGCATTGTATGCTCTTAAATCTTATGTGGATCAACAATACGTTTTGTTCATGTACCCATTCATTTAGGAATGGGCCTCTTCCCTAAAGATGATTTTTCAATGAACATACGAGTTAACTGCCAACAGCTCTAGACGTCGTTCAGCGAACACATATCGTTGTCCATAATTACTTAAAAGAGACTGAATAAATGACAACTAATTTAATAGATGAGGTCGCCGTGGTCTAGTAGGTAGTTTGCTGGCTTATTAGACGTAAAGCCAAGGTTCGAGTCCCAGGCCAGACATCAAAACAAAATACAAAAAGTATTTTTTCGCCGATTTCTTCTCAGCAGATTTCTTGCAAAAACCCGGAAAGTAAATAAAATTGCCATGAAGAGCTTCTCAAAAAAATAAAATTTGTCGTTCGGAGTCGACTTTCAACTGTAGGTCCTGCCACTCATGTATAAAATTAACACATACAACATAAGTGGTGTAAGAACCTATGTCGTAATCCTGACTGCAGGGTTGTCATGACCAATTATGTATGTATGGATGTGTATATAGACCGTTGACAGCTCAAAATCCAAACAAAGCTTTGACCTTTTCGGAACGCAGTCACGGACCCATTCATTTAGGAATGGACTCCACTGCTGAAAATTGGAGTCAGTTTTCAACTACTTAAAGCCCTTTGAGCGTACACATGTCGTTGATTTTATATAATTTGACAGATGTAGCTTCAACAAGATGGCTGTTATCAGCTGTCAGAAAACGATAGCCCCTTTAGGAAGACCTATATAATTTATTTGAATTTTTTTTTTGAAAAAAATAAATTTTAAAATCGACGAAATAATAGAAATTTAAATGGCATTAAAAATTCGATAGGTTTTCTTTATTGTTCTTTTTATTTGAATGGAGCTCTATGTGAACAGCAAACGTAGGATGTCTAAGAAGTTAACAAGTTCGAAATAAGATAAAACCTTACTAAACAAAAATAATTTTAGAAAAAAATTCTAAAAATAAATAAAAAAAAACAAATTTTTGTATTAAAGTAAAAAGATGTGATATGAAAACAACCCTCGCATATTAAAAATACAAGTAAAAATATGATCCATTAGCATTAAGGGAATACAAAAAGTCTGCTGCCATAGTTACCCAAATATGTACTAACACAACCAACACAAATGTAAACGTACGTCTAAGAAATTCACATGAACATTAAATTGGATTTTCCTTTAATAAGTCTGTGGAAAAACGAGAAAAGAAAATCAAAAGAAAAATGGCATGAAAGTGAACAAACAACACAACAGGCTTCATGCTTAAAATAGGAATTTCTAAAGAAAAAGAAAGCAAGAAACGAAAAATCAAAAGCTCAACTAACTATCATGGATATGAAGATATACGGAGGAGGAGGAGGAGGAGTATCTTTCAAATTTATTAATAACACATGAAATGTTGTAGATACTGTTGTAGATAGGTACACTTTCATAGGATAGACTTGTCTTACTCAATGATGATGAAAATCTTATTAACGAGAGATGCTAGACAAACACAGGCACAGGCACCGGCATCGGCACAGTGTTTTCTTTTCAACAAATCACGAAGGAAATTAAAGAGAAAATTTTCCACCTGCCTTGTAGAAATAGTAGAAGAAGTAGTAAAAACTACTTTAATAATCTTCTTCAAATCCAAAGGTACTGATTGTGTTATACTTAAAGCCTTACTTTGTGTCTCGTATTAGTTAATGATGGATGCTCTTTGCTGTTCATTTGAGTTGATATTTGAAATATGATTTCATGATTATTGATTTCCTTAAGATTTTTTTTCTATGATTAAGAAGGAGAAAAAGAAACCCTCAAATAGCAAATTTAATTAGTTTATAGACA
The DNA here is from genome assembly GCA_014635995.1 of Sarcophaga peregrina. Lineage (NCBI taxonomy): Eukaryota > Metazoa > Arthropoda > Insecta > Diptera > Sarcophagidae > Sarcophaga > Sarcophaga peregrina. The sequence continues at coordinate 84,956,200 of CM025791.1, forward strand.
TACATACGTACATACATCCTAGTATATAATCTTTTATATGTTTTATAAGGCATGGCACTCATAATCAAACTAATCCGCTTAAATTGAAGAAAGTTTCCTTTGGCATATGATTTCCTTTAAGGTTATGGGTTAATAAATTATAGAAGATATTTAAGAAGTTTATTTACATTTAGTTTAGGGTGTTAATTAAAACATGCTTGACTAAATTAATATAATTTTATACGCATTTATAAGACAGAGAGAGAGAGATAGAGATTATTTATGAACAGTTTATTGAATTTAAATGATAAATTTCATGCAATTATTCTATACTTGGCTGCACAGAACTGATAATTTCTTTTAAAACTATCTATAAGACTTAAATATATCAGGGTGGGCCATTTAACGGTTTAAGTTTCTGAATTTGGCAATACTTATGTCATTCTATTCTGTCCACAAATTCAGTATTTTATCTCCACTGAACAGTAAAGTAGTCGCCGTAGTCTAGTAGGTAATGTGTTGGCTTATTAGACGTAAAGACTAGGATACGAGCTCCAGGCCAGACATCAAAACAAAATATAAAAAATATTTCTTCGGTGATTTTCTTTGCCATGAAAAGTTTCTCAAAAGAATCTGTCGTTTGGAGTCGACATTTAAACTGTAGCTCCCGCTACTTATGTATAAAATTAACACACACAAGTGGTGTGAGAAACTAGGTCAATAATCCTGAAGGCCCATAATGACCAATTATGTATGTATGTATGGTGTATATTACCTAGATAATTTAAACGAACGATAAGCGATAACATTAAGATTCCTAAATCGCTTATTGCAAATGCAAGCCTGTGGTATAACGATGGGTTATATATGACCTAAGTGGGTCTATTCAAATCGTTTATCTATCTACTTACCTACCTAAGTCTCAGCACAACTGTACAGCTTACCAGTCTCTTAAAATTTCTTAATAGTCTCCCCACTTTCTCCTACAGCAGGCCTATTAACCTTAATTACTCCATAATGCTCGAGAAGTAACCGCACTTACCTTACCACTTGTGCAGTAAGATTTTACTATTTAACTGCTACCAGAGTTGCCAGATAGACAGTTTGGAAATAATTCAAATGTACAATTATTAGAGTTAAATACACTAGCAAGCTAAAGAAAAAAGTGGGCGTGGCAGTATAGTTAGAAATCTTGCGTAAAGGTATGTAGTTATTAATTCACCAGAATATTGCTATGTATTTCAGGTCAGGCATCATAACGAAATATGAAAAAAAATATTTCTTTGACGATTTCCTCTCAGCAGATTTCTGGCAAAAAACTCTGAGAGTAAACTGCCATGAAAAAGTTTTTCAGAGTCGACGATAAACTGTAGTTGGCGGTACCTACAGTTTAACGTCGTACAAAAAATTAACGCACACAACTTAAGTGATCTGAGAAGCTAGGCCGTAATCCTAGCTGAAGGGTTGTTATGGTCAATTATGTATGGCTGTATCTCCCCTGAACGTAATGTATTGATTTACACTTGAGCAAAGTTGGGTTTTATTGGAAATTTATTTTCAAAATGAAAGCAATTGGAATCGGAGATTGCACGAAAATGTCGCACAAATTTTGATCGCAGAGAAGGACTTACAGTGCCCGGTATATGCAAGTTTATTGCTAAAGTTTGTGAAAATGGTTTCATTGTTAATGGGACAAGATGTGAGCATGCTCGTACAGTGCATAGATTCGAAAATATCAAAGCAAGGTCTGAGATTAGGAGTGAGAAATCTATCAATATCAAACCGATATCGTTTTCAAGAATAGAACCTTTCACGCACGAGTTTACGTCAAATTTTGCGTCCTCAGTCTTACAAAGTTCAATTGGTTTAAGAGTTAAAGTCGCATGACCATCACCTTCGTTTTCGCTTAACTAGATGGGCTAACAAGAAACTGCAGGACGAAGTATTGCCGTATTTAGGCCTCAGAAAACCAAAAAATGGTCTTACAGAAGTGAATGCACCCATTGCGAGTAACTGTTTGGTGCACGTCACAAGATGCATTATTAGCGTATATTTATTTGGAAATGAGGACGCCTCAACCATTACGGTCTATTGCACAATAATAACCAATTTTTTTTAACATTTCACGCACCAGTTTAGGTCAAACTTAGCGAAAAGCCCTCAGCGTGAAGTCTTAAAAAGTTGAATTGTTTTAAAATTTAAAGGCGCATGACCTTCAGCTTCGTTTTCGCTTCACTAGATGGGCTAACGAGAAACTGCACGACGTTGTTTGTTGTATTTAGGCCTCAGGAAACCCACAAGTAGTCCTACAGAAATCAATTCATCCATTACAAATGACTGTTTGGTGCAGCTTGTCAAGCGGAGGCATTATTAGTCCACATTTCTTTAAAAGTGAGGACACTTCAACAATTACGGTCAATGCAGACACCTAATGCACCATAATTACCAATTTTCTTTTAATATTTCACGGACCAGTTTACGTCAAGCTTTGCGAAAAGTCCACGGCATGACGTCTTACAAAGTACAATTTGTTTCGTTTCACTAGAGGGGCCAACGAGAAACTACACGATGATGTCGATTTTACATACATACATACATAATTGGTCATTACAACCCTTCAGTTAGGATAACGACCTAGCTTCTCACACCACTTATGTTGTGAACATTAATTTTATACATGAGTGGCTAAGCCTACAGTCGATTTTGAACGACAGATTTTTGAGGATTTTTTGATGGAAAATTTTATTTACACTTAGAGTTTCTGGCAAAAATCTGCTTAGGGGAAATCGTTCTGATGTCTGATTTGGGGTTTGAACTCGAACCTTAAATCTAATAAGCCAACATACTACTTACTAGACTATGTCGATTTTCCAAAAAAAAAAAAATCATCTTATCGAATGAAGCTCATTTTCATCAAGGGGGGTACATTAATAAGCAAAATTACCGAATTTGCGGCTTAGAAAACCCACAAGTGGTCTTACGAAATATGAATAATGCACCCATTACGAATGATTGTTTGATGCAGCTTGTGAAGTGGAGGCATTATTAGCCGACATTTCTTTAAAAATGAGGACACTTCAACTATTAAGGTCAATACAGACACCTAATGGACCATAATAACTAATATTTTTGTACCAGATTTTCATGCTATTAACGTGAACAATGTTTGATTTCAAATTGCCACACATCTCATGGCACAAACTTTTTATTGCACCAAACGCTTGATGGCAATTTAATTACTCGCAATGGTGATATCAATTGGCCCCTAAGAAGTTGAGATTTGACACCGTTGTGTTATTTTTTGGAGGTGCCCTTAAAGAAAATTGTTATGCCGATAAACCAGAGAATTTGAACAACAACATTCGTGTTGTCATTGCTGCAGGTACAGTAGTCGATCACAAAGTAGAACCTCTTTGTTTTTGAGGTGATTCTAATTTCTAGTGGTTTTTTTTGATAAACGTGTATCAAATTTCTCAAATAAACTATCCAAAAAATACATAAATGCGACCAAAAACATCAAAGTGCAAAACGTATAGAATTTGGTGATTACCCCTTTTTAGTTTTGCAGAATAAATAGAATTTGGGGATTTCTTGTGTTAAAATAGCAAAAAAGAAAAAATGATCAGAAATTAGAATTTTAAATTCGAATTTTAGAGCGTATAATGTATTGCAAGCACTGATTCTAATTTCTGGAATTTCTAATTACTGGAGGTTCTAGTATTGTCAGGCCAGTCTCAGTAGTCCATTTCTAGCCGCAACAATTGTACTTCACAACAAAAGAATAAATTTGGCAAAATTTTAAACCGTTTTTGGTTTTATTGTATTTTGAAATTTAAACTTTTAAATGACACACCCTTTATAAGGGATTGGTAAAGCAAATTAATTTATTGTAGATTTCCTTATAACATCTGATCAAACAATTACAAACATTTCTTTTATATTTCTTTTCAACTAAACATATGAAAAACATTTAAAAATTACTGCCACTCAATTCAAGCTTGATAATGTGAAAATTTTTTTTTAAAATGTTACTCATAAAATGTTATGAAGTAAGGACAGGTACCCCATAAAAATATTCTAAAATTATATTTCAAATCTTCATATTTCTCTTAAAAGACATACAAAGTTAAAGAAACTTTAAAAAAGTTTTTATCCCGATAATAGAGACAAACAATTCCTTCTCCCCCTTTTAAAACAAAAAACAAATATTCTCTTCCCCCCTATTTCATTTACTTCAAATCACCCTTTTGTTTATTATTTATTTCAGTTTTTGTACCCTACATCAGCCTATATATTCTATTTGTGCTTTTGTAGACGTTTGTAATAGCTAGCAATATAAGTTGGAAGTTCCACTTGAAGTCGACGTATTCTAGACGAGAGCTCATGGTTCGAACCCCAACTCAGATATCTCGACTACTTCCTCTTAGTAGTATTTCCTCTATAGAGCCACAGTATAAAAGGATTTGTTCCTCTACACCAATGTCAATGGCTTTAGTAAATATTTTCACAGTCTCAACTCTTGCAACAGTGCCCGGTTCGCTTTTGTAGCCTAAGTTTTTACACTAAGCATGGCATCAAAAGCTAATTTCATGTAGGCAAACATTTGATCAATTTCCGAAAGAAGGAATTTTTATAATTTAAAGATTGGATCATAAACAGATTAACTTCAATGCTAAGAAAAGGGTCAACATAGAAACGCTCCCTAGAGCTCGCTAGTAGTTGTAGTTTCTTTATCCTCTTAATCAGTGTAACTTTAACTTCTGGCTGAGAGAGGGCATATTTACCGGCTGGCTTTTACTACATCAAAGTATAAATCTGGTGTATCAGTAGCACATTCCTGTTACAGACCTAGTTTTGGTTAGGTCGGAGTGGTAACTCTGATATCACAAAGCTCACTTGGGCACGCATAACGGCCCGATGTGATGCCACGGGTGAACGCAGTCCCTGTACTGACCAAGTTCCAGCAATATAAGAGAAGAGGAAGAAGTTGGTCAGCGCAAGGATGCTCTGTCATAGTCCTAATTTGCCCAGCATTTTCCTTCAAGAGTTCAACGTCTAATGTAAGTAAAGCAATGAGAAATAATTCATTTGCTCCATGTCCGAACAGCAGATTTTGGATCCAGATTAACTACGCCGTCCAGAATCCCTTTAATACTTAAGCAAAAGTCAATTCAGAATGTCATTATCTTATCAAGAGGGATGCATTTCCGAACCACATAGGAAAGGTTTTTTCTTTACGCCGAGGAGGGGTAAATGTACCTAACCGCACCATAGAGGAAACCGTCACGTCCCTCGTGTGTGGGGCCCTCACCCACTAAGTCCCCCCCTCGTGCCGTAGACCGTTGTGTCCACTCCGAAACTAAGGTGTTATTACTCCGGAGTGGAGTCTTTTTGGCCCTTTGGCCACATTCATGCTCATATCCGCATTCGGATTGCGTATTGAAGATTGAGGAGAATTCTAAATATCTCCACTATTCCTTTCGTCCAAGCTCCCGACTGGGACCTCGTCTGACACGTGAGCTAGTGTCATCTATGCCGGCGTGCCTTACATGGTCCGCAGCCTCCAGATCTCTCTTCTTCAGTCTCAGAATGCGCTCCATGTATTTCGCTACTGAGGCCCAATTCTTCCTGCTCGCAATCATAACCCCTACAATGTTAGCGGCCGTTATCGTTGCGATCATCGACGTCAGTGCAGAGAGATAGCTCTGCCAGCGTGTATATTCGGTGTTAGTGTGTTCTGCATCATCAATCACCTCCCCTTCCTCGTAAAGACAGTAAGGGGAGGTGGTCTTGCCCATTCTGTTCAGATATTTCCTAAAACATTCGTGGCCCGATGGCATCTGTGTAAAGTAATAATTTACTTTTCCAAATTTCCGACCGATCCGTGGCTTTATGTGCGAAATAAGTCACGCCGTCCGCCTTCCTCTATCCTCATCGTTCCATCGTCATTGCCATTCTGAGATTTTCAGCCGATTTCGCCTTATATATCTCCATCCGCTCTGCTGCCTGCAGATCCACAGGGATTGCACCTGCCATCACAAGTACGACTGGAGAGGACCCTGAACGATATGCCGACGCAATACGTAGTGCAGCCGTTCTCTGTTCCGATAGAAGTATGTTCGCCCGTTTTCCAACCTATAGAGTTCCGGCCCAAATTTTGCTACCATAGAGCATAATGCTGCTTCCAACCTCCATCAGGAGTCTCCGTCTCATCGATAGGGGGCCTTTAATATTTGCCATTAATCTGCTGAGCAGTCTAACGATTTTCCTGGGTTTGTTAGTCGAGTACTGAATCTGGTATGAAAATGCCAGTCTGTGATCCAGCCTTATTTCCAGGTATCTTACCGAACACTTGGTCCTAATTATCTCGTTTCAAATATTCATGTCCACCTGCAAGGGAATACGACGACCAGTGATCAGCAGTAATTCCGTTTTATGCATGGCCATGTCTAGGCCGTGGGAATCCAACTATTTTTCCGTAAATAGCATGACACGTCTCAGTTTTCTCTGCGCCTCTTCCGTATTTCTGGCCATGATAACGGGTGCAATATCATCTGCGTATCCAACCAAAAAAGTTCCTTCTGACATATCCTCTCTTAGAGTTCCTTCGTAATTAACGTTCCATAGGTCGGACCAGGGATGGGAAATTGGTCTTAACAAATTGTACTAACGTTCACTAAAAATTGTACCTTTTTCAGACCGATTGTACTAAATACAATTTTTTTCGTTTTTAAACTTTTTTTTATTATAAATTAATAAAAATATAAATGACAATTCATTTCATTGTGTGTAGTATTAATTGTTAGCGCAGTTTTGTCTTCAGTATAAAAATTAAGGTTTTTAGTTTTTGCAAAATTATAGCACCAGTCTCATTTTTGTTCAATAAGAAGCTTTATTTACCAAAAATATTTATACTTAAAACTTAATAAATACCCCTTATTAAAGTAAATATTCAGTCTTTGATATTCTTATAAAGATTATTTAATATTTCTCCGTCTATTTTCAGCACAGGTAAATTGTCTGTTATTTTGAATATAATCTTCAGACAAGAATGGGGAATTCGTGTGGGAAAACGTTCTCAATAATATTCATATCAGGACAGCAAGCTGGCCAAGATGAAACCTCAATAGATTGTTTACGGAACCATTCCATCCTCTGTCAGATGACATGGCATTGTCCTGTTGTAAAATATATTTTTTCATTATTTTCTCTCTAGAAAGGCAGCAAACTACAGCTAAAAACAGTAAAGTACTCCGTACTATACATTCGCGTAAATGGAAACTGAAATTCGAGGCAACCACTTAAAGAAATAACCCCCCAGTCTATTGACTATCTCCCCAAAATTTGAATTTCTAAGGTCAGGATAGTCATCTGGTCTATCTAAATTCCACCTTTTTTCATCAGAGAATATGACCTGGAGACAATTCATTGTTTGTTATTATTGAAATGTTGGTGGTGCTATAATTATGAAAAGCACTTTATAATAGGTAAACTTAACAACATACTTTAATACTTAACTATAAAGGAATAAAAAAGTTTATTTTAAATCACTATTTATGATAAATTTTGTATCAGCAAACTATTTGTTATTTCAAAATTGTAGCAACACTAATTAAATGACTTCAATAAATCCCTAGTTTGGATTAAATTAGAGACAGTCGAAGAGAACAGTCCATTTGTCCCTTTGATTTTTATTAAATTTTGGTATGAAAATATCCTTTCTACATTTGCAGATGAATGTGGAACGGATAATATTCCTTTTATAACTCTTGATATTTCAAGTTAGCAACGAGTTGCCATATGCAAATGAAACGAAAATAAAAAATTATTCAAGTAGAGGACATTTTTCAATAGTGCTAAATAAGTCATTGAGGTGCTACGGTGTTTTTGACTTCCAAATAGTGCTAAAAAAAGTACAATTGTACCAACTTTTCCATCCCTGGGTCGGACCCAAGGATAGATCCTTGAGCCGCTCCTGATGTTATATGTTTCTCCCTTGGTCCCGAGCTTATGTTAGACAACAGCTGTCTGTTACTCACTATACCCTTATTCTTGGACCTATCACATGATCCGTTCGATGTTCCTCAAATTTCGAGCATCTAAGCATACCTTACGCAGCAGTTTCTTGGGGATATTTTTAGTCATCTTGGCGATGGGTTCTGCTCAGAACGATGATTGGTTATCAATTTTTTAAAATCTGGGATTAATTTAAGGCTTCATCGTTTAGGAAACGGCTTAAGTCATCATTATAGGGTTTTAACAGGATTATGTAGGGCACTATTTGAACGGTCTTGAGTTCTTTTTTGTAACTTCTTTACATATTTTCATTTCATTATCACATATGCAACAGAATATTTATGACTCAAGATAAAGTGGGCCTTTGGGGCAAATACAATTTTTTTTTATCGAATAAATAAACTTCAGTTACATACACACATACATTTACAACAGATGATATGGTAAACTTGTCATTGTTTGTATTGGTTACAGTTAAAACTGCCAATAACTTTCATATGGGGAGAGAGAGGTTTACAACGTTTTTAAATTTATACGTACGGTACGACACTCTATCCCCGACTATACTACGAGTATATATCAAGGGCACAGACACTTTAAAAGTGTTTTATGATAGAATTTTTCGTAAATTGAGTATAAAAATGAATGAAAAATAAAATGAATTGTTGCGACTACAAACAAATACAAGAAGTCTACTGTCATACAATATACATACATATGTACGAGTATGTGTAGTTCTGTATGCAAATTCTGTAACAGAAATATATTTGAAAGGAATGACAAATAAAGAATGACAAAAAAAAGTACCAAACGAATGAAACATAATGTGTCTGCAACAGTTAAAATATTTATTTTTATGATTATTGTCAAATGATGAAGGTTATAACAATGACTGTATGTGTGTGTGAAACAGGCTGACGAAAGTATTCATATCCGTATCCGTATCTGTATCTATGTTTTTGTAAATTTTCGGTGAAAGTTATGCGGTTTATTTAGTGGTTGTTATCGCCGCCCAACTAATATTAGCGGAAAATATTTTTTTTTTTATTCCTGAAAATTATAGTGAATATATGCATGAGTATGCGAGTATATGCATGAGTATGCGAGTATATGACATTTTTATGTTTTTCGCAATTTAAATGTCTAGTTTTGAGCCTCATAAATTTTTATATAAATTTCTGTATTCTAAATTCTAATTTGGAATAAATTTTGATGAGTGTAATCTAATAGACATAGTAATTTAATATAGTAGTAAAGCAGACAGTGAAATATTATGGATAATAAATTGGAAAATACGCCAGGGAAGCAGGTTTAATTTATTAAATGACTGTTGAAAAAAATAGAAAATTTTTAAAATTTACATTTATTTGTCATATATTTTTTATTTTAAAAATGTTTATGATGAAATTACTTAAATGGCCATTACAACCCTTTAGTTAGGATTACAACCTAGCTTCTCACACCACCCACAATGTTTGTGTTAATATTATCCACCAATGAAGGGATCTATAATTAAATGACGACATCGAATTCCAGATTTGGCAAAATTTACAGTTCTTTTTGCCAGAAGACTACTGGGCTGATTTTGTTGGAGATGACTAACCTTGGTTTTGAACCTCTACCTCACGTCTCATAAATCAGTCTATCTACTAGGCTACAGCTCTATCATTAACATACTTTCTCTAGCATTTCGATCGATATTTCATTAACGCCAGTTGTAAAGTTGGTTTCCAAAGTTGGAATTATGGCTGCTTCACCTATTCCCACAAGAAAGTTAACTAGTTAAGGTTCAATGAAGCCGATGGACTGCTCTAAAACGCACGATTAATTGTAGCCTGTTAATGTACTTCTGGCTTTGCGTACTGCAGGCCCTGTTATTCTTTGTTGACAAGAAATTCGGCAATTATTCAAGGAGGAATTCAAGGAAGAATTGCATCAAAACTCTGAGTTACTATTGTGCCTCAATCGCGCCTGTTAATGTGGTCAAGGCATCGCATGCCACCGGTCTTTTACCATTGAAAAGTGGGTGCTTAGAAGAAGAAGTTCAGAAATTTCTCACTCTGAGGTGGTTCATTACCCAGAATCTTCTTTAGGCTAGAGGTTTCATTGACAGTTTCCATATTGCCACAGAAATTTCTCAACGAGTCTCTGTTAACATATTTCAGGATAATTTTGTAAAGCTTGATGGAAATTTCTCGTATTTTTTTTTTTTTTGCTACTTTGAAGCATCAGAGTTTCTAAGCTTGTTCATTAGCAGGGTTTATAATCTCCTTCTAACTTTACAGTCTTCCCAAGGCAATCATAATCTTTTACATTGTTGAGGTACATTTATGTTCATTCGGTATAATACCTGGACCGATCACTCTAATGGTCATATTTGTGATGGGTTCTTTCGCATCAACAGCCGACTTTTTTCTATTGGAAAGAACACTGGTTGCAGGATATTCTCTAGATCTTTTCGAGGGCTGTCTTGGTATACATAGCCCTCTCTTGGCAGTTACGTATATTATCATTAAGGCAGATAGACCTATATTACTGAGGGTCTTTAATGTTGTACTCAGCTTGTGACGGGTTCTTTCATATCAACAGTCGACCTTTTCTATTGGAAATACCTCTGGTTGCAGGATATTTCCTAGATCTTTTCGAGGGCTGTCTGGTATACATTGCCCTCTCTGGGCAGTTACGGATGTTATCATTAAGGCAGATAGACTTATATTACTAACACTCTTTAATGTTGTACTCAGCTTGTGACGGGCTCTTTCATATCAACAGTCGACCTTATCTATTGGAAAGAACACTGCTTGCATGATATTCTCTTGAACTTTTCCAGGAGCTGCCTGGTATACATTGCCCTCTCTGGGCAGTTACGTACATTATCTTTAAGGCCGATAGACTCATATTACTGAGTCTCTCTTTAATGTTGTCCTCAGCTCTGGAATCAATATGATATTCTGCTTCTTCAATTCGCATAAAATTCCGTTTAACTAAGTATTGAAAAGGTTCCTGTAAATACGTTAGGTCTAGCTTTAAGCCCATATACTCTGATTTTTATCGAATGTTTTCTAAAGCAGCTGTTATCTCCTAATCATGGATAAATCTGTCGTAAATGTGTTTAGATATACCGTCTAATAACTCTTTAATGAGCATTAATGATATTAACTTAGAAAATATTTCATTTACCATTGCATACTTTAAGGGATACTAAAATTTTTAATTATACTTTTCAGGTTTGAAAATATTCATAATAATTGTGTTTATAATTGTAAAATTTTATGAATTTTCATTTTTAGTTAATTAAAATTTCTTTTATTGTCTACTTTAAGGCAGTAAATTTGTTTGTTAATAGTTTTATTTTAAGCTATAAAAGAACGTTAATTACAAAAACTTTCTCTCCTAAAACTATACCATACATCTGTACACGAAAAAGCAATGATACTTAAATTTAATATCAGAAATTCCGTATGACTTGAAACATTTTGCAAAATTAGAGTCATGGTCGTAATATAAACAGTCCATTTGGAATAGACTTTCGTACATAATATGTCACTTCATTTTCCATATACGAGTATGCTAGTCAGGCGGCAGAAAGAGCCAGAAGAGGACATCAAAATATTTAAAGCCTGCACGTAAATGTAAGCATACGTACAGGGGAATATGTTTTTTGAAGCTATTTTCGGTTATAATGTGTATACAAGCGGCAGCAGTAGTATAGTGGAAGGGTTGTTGTTGTTGTTGTTTTTGCCTGGTATCTCTCTGGGTAGATAAGAACCGGACGAATTTTAAATATGTCATGTAAAGACAGAAAAGAAGCGAAATGGTGTATAGCCTTGGCCAAAAAACTGTTGTACTGTGTTTATATTTCTCCGGGTTTTTTTTGTTCCATACCAACCAACACATACGTTGCATACTTTATGGCTTATGTTGTAGTTAAAACCTGCATTAGATTGAGTGCGCGTGTGAAAGCATGTATGTGTGTTAGGGTTTGTTAAAAATAATAGCTAAATACCGCTATTTTTAGCTAGTGGACTTTAACGGTGACAAACTCAAATATGGTAACACGTTGACAGTAGACTATGGCTTATAAAGTCATACTCTTACTATCCAAAAAAAAAAGATGAAACCCAGCCATGCCAAGGCAAATTGTCTATGCATGTCTATCTATTACAGGGACTATCTTGCCTGTTTGTTCGCTTGCTTCCTAGCTGCGTTGTATGAGGGCTATATACTTGCAATCCTTTGCTGCCACTTTAAATTATTGTTGCATGCTTGTCTAAATTTCTAGTTTTTAGTTCGTGTTGTTGTTGTTGTTTTTGTTGTCCTATGCTGCTGTTTATTTTCTTTTATAGAGTGATAAAATTTTAGAGAGAGAGAGAGATTTGTGCTTAAAAATTGCATACGCAAATTGTAGCATATATTTAGGAGGTATTAGCAAGTAGATTGTAAATGTGGATAATAAATATCAAACTGGTAATTAGTAAAAAAGTTTAAAAAGAAAAGAAAAAAAATCCGGTTATCTTGCTTATCTACTATAAGTGCACATGCATCCTTGCATACTTTAGTCCGTCGAATATATTCTAATGCCTTTGAATATCAAACGTTATGGCATTAGAATTTGAAAGAAAACTTAACCAGCATTTAAACTAAAGTACTCTTAATGCAAGTTATTTAAAATTAATATACGAAAATGTTTTTAAAGCTTTTATAAGATCAAATTTTATATCCTTTCTAATACCTGTCATTTACCATAGTATGTAGCAGTGGCATTATTTTAGGAGTAAATCATACTTATGGTATACTTTTAGGCTTAAAATAATTGATAAGCATACATTTTCATATGCAAATAACCAATAAGTATACAATAAACAAGCCAAGGAATGCTTAAAGATTTTTAAGTAAAATGTTCTTTTTTTTAATTAAATGAAGCATACTTTTAGTCAAATAAAGTAATGTAAAAACTATTGCATATGCAAATATTTGTTTAGGAGTTTAACTTAAATAATTTTATATTTCAAATCCAGAGAAACAATATTTTCTTTTATTCAAATAAAAAAATGTTTATTCTACCCCTAAAAGTATACTTTATAAATATTAAGTATAATTATGTAAAATAAAATTGGTAATTAAACCACGCCTATGAACAGTTAACAATTTATGAAAACTATTTAAACTTTTTAAATCCTAAAAGTATGCCGTAATTTTATTATATTGGAAAGAAATATATTTTTTCTTTTGTAATAACCATTGCTTTTCGTTTTATTTTGAGCAACTTTCTTCCCTATTTTATGGTTAAAGCTTCTTTTACATACACATACAAATATCCTAAAAGCATACTGTATTTTTTTATTATGTTTACATCAAAACAGTTCAACCATTTATGGCAATGATTTTTTTGACTTTTTATTTGGTTTTCATTTAAATATTCTTTAATTTTAACAATTTCTTAATTCGAAAAACCGTCCTTTATTTAATGTTCTGTTTTATATTCCAAATCCATACCCAATTGTATGGCCCTTAAATGTATGGTTGCTATTCAATCATTTGTTAAATCATTTCACATTTAAACACCAGCACTCTGGCAATTTAGTAACGAACATCAAAGAAAAGCAGTGATTTGTATTCGCCAGAATGCTCTCTAATGGTATTTGCCTTGAAATTTCGTTTAATTACACAATAATACAACTCCCCCCTAAAATATGCAATGAATGTTTGGCCCTTGAACCACAAACGCATTAGATACTACAACAGCATGGAGTGGAGATGGGGCAGGAGAGAAGGCCTGCTATATAATCGAAAAAGGAAAGCTTTAAATAATACCAATTAATTACCATAAAATCAAGAGAAATGAAATGTTAGCAGCCAGTAAATGAGTGGGTGTTGAATGCCACAATAAATGAAATTAGCTTTAATAAATTATACAGTAAAATGGTAGCATACTTTTAGGCGTTATATAAACGGAAAATCAAAAAAGTATAATTAAAATGAATGATTTAGTTTGTTTGATTGTTTATCTTCTTTGGATTCAAAATTTTTAAATCGCTTTGTAAAATCAATTGTGAGTTAATAAATGACCAACCAAATCTAACACTTTACGCTTGATTGTCTCTAAATTGAATAGACACTGAGTTAAATAAGAGAAACAAAAAAGAAAAAAGTTCTAAAGATAAGACCAATACGTCTATTGTCTGTTCCTTTACGTTTATCTTTAAAACCCTTTTGAATTTCAAGTATGCCTAAATGTATACTGTACTTTATGTACTATCCCTTAACTAACCAATAATACAATAATACTTAAAAATATCAAGTATGAGTATGTGTGGTTGATTACGTTTGTCTAGTTGAGCATTTGATTGTTGTTTTTTACTTACTTTTTCTGTTTGGAAAAGCTATTCAAATAATGTAGACAGAGGTTCCTTTCTGTGTTTTTTTTTTGTGTAAACTGGGCACTTATGCCATTGTTTTTCCGGCTAGACATCATGTCTAGTTGCCTGTCAATATATGCTCACCATCCATTCAACATTTGACATGAATCATCATCATCATCGTCGTCAGCATCATCAACATTATTATGTATTGTCGTTATTCTACATCATCCTTGTGCCAGCTAACCTTGATGCCAGCTTAGGTCAACCAGTTTCGAGTACGAAAGGGAAATTTATTTGTTTTGCTGTCTGTACATTAACAAGGTTTCAATTGTGTTTAACAATGGAAATAATAGTATGTATACTTTAAGGCTTAAAGAAAAATAAATAAAACGGTAAAAGTTTAAAGCATAACTTACGGCAAAAAGGTGAAGAAAGTTATTTAAGTTTTAAGATTTAAAAACGAAAAATTCAAAGAAAATTTCTGTTGTTTATTCTAAGATTTTCATTAAATTTAAATTCACTTGTAGATACCTAGTGGTCTGTCAAGGAAACCAAATAAAAAGAGGCCACGGATGAGAATTCTGAGGAGAATATAGTCTAGGCAAAGGTGATTTAAATAAAGTCAATAGCTTCTATGGACTATTAGGGTAGTTAAGGACTGGCATTAAGGAGTTATTGCTTATGACGGAACTAACATTGAATAAATTTGGGGGTCGCCGTGGTCTAGGTAATGTGCTGGCTTATTAGACGTAAAGCCAGGGTTCGAGTCCCAGGCCAGACATCAAAATAAAAAATACAAAAAGTATTTTTTCGGCGATTTCTTCTCTTTCTCCTCTTGAAAAGTTTCTCAAAAAAAAAAATCTGTCGTTCGGAGTCGACTTTAAACTGTATGTCCCTCCACTTCTGTATAAAATTAACACACACAACATAAGTGGTGTGGGAAACTTCGGGCTTCTTGGGGACGATTGCTGTAGATTGTCTTATGGTGAAGGTATAGCACTGGCCATTTTATAGTGACCAGCAGCAACTCGTTTCTTACCGTTCGCATCTTCCCTCTTTCCTCCTTTCCTAAGACTGCACAATGCACTGCATGAGTAGGGGTCATCCCCTAAATGCTGGTTTAATAATAACAAAAAAAAAATTTTTTTTTGAATAAAGTCAACAGCTTCTATAGACTATTACGATAGTTAAGGACTGGCATCCAGGAGTTATTGTTTATCAAGGTTTATCGGTATTAAAACGGGACCTTATAGGATCCAAACGTATTTTTAATACGGCTGCCTAATTAAGCCTAACCTACCCAGGACATTTTTTAAATCATTCGATGTAAATCTGCCATTGGGCTATTGAAACATGGACACTTGTTATGTACGATTGTGCTTAGTAGTGCTCTTTGGTAACATCAAAGCTGGCCAATAGTTTCGTTCATGCCTAAGTTCAGTGTCACTTAAGGTTTATAAAAAAAATAAACAAAAAAAACCAACATGTTTTTCATTGTCTACCTTTAGGCTAAACAATATACCATTTTTTCATAGACTATTTTTAGGCTACCATATATAAACTACTTCCCCTTTTGGACAATTTAACCCAAATCAATCACTTTTTATAAATAACATCCATGACATTAATCACATATAATATGATAGAATATATACTTTCCCTGGATAATCTTCATATCATAATAAAATATCATGTCCATAATCATCATATCAACATCATTATTATCTTAGTTATAGTGGTCATATAAGCATAGATGACTAGTGAATGTCTGTTAACAACCCCTCATCAATGCTAGGAAGAAAAAAAACTCACCCCCCTTAAAATCACTGAAAAGTTTTTCAAATAAACTACACAAGCATAATGTTATTTACGTGTAAAGACCGTAACATAGGGCAATGGGGGGTTAGAGGGATGAACGATACGATTTAATAACATATTAAGTAACTTAAAGTTGATAGATTAGATTGTAAAGGTTAATACCGCTTATTAAATAAAATTATAGATTTTGGAGTATGAAATAAAGATTTCCAAGAAAGTGATATAAAAATAAAGAAATATATGGAGAAGGGGAGGTATACTTTTAGGCATTAAGTGAAATAAAAAATATTGCAGACTTCTATGTTCAGGCGGGTTGTTTTTTTTTTTTTTTGTTTAAACTTGAGTGTACTTTTAGGAAAATGTTTTTATTAAAAAAATAAACTTTTGTGGTGGAAAACTTTTTCAAAGAGCAGACTTTCCCTATCACGCTTGGCAGTGGTTGCCAAAGTGACACCTTAAGGGTATATTATCTGTTTGAGGTTACAACACTGTATTGTTGGCTGCTGATTCTCTAAGTTTTAAGAGTCACAATAGACTTCCAAGAAGTGGAACGAAAGTTCTATTTATCTTGTACAGTGCTAGACTCTAAATATTACAAAGGAAAATTTTAAAAAAAATTGGTAGAAAACTCGAATGTGGCTATTAAGTCTGCTGAAAGATGGTTAAACATTACTCCGTTCAATAAGTCAAGTTCTCCTGGACTGTACAGAATCCCAAATGTTATTTTTGAAGCTGGTATATGGGCTGAGTTGGATATGTTTACGCACATATACAAGAGCTACTATCAACATAGCATAAAGCCATGGATCTGTCGAAAATTTGGAGAAATAAATTATTACGTTACACAGATGCTATCGGGCCTCAGATATTTTAGGAAATATCTCAATAGAATGGGCAAGACCACCTCCCCTTACTGCCTTTACGAGGAAGGGGAGGTAATAGATGATGCAGAACACACTAACTTTGAAAGTGCACGCTGGCAGAGCTATTGCTCTTCACTGATGTCGATGATCGGAACAATAACGGCCGCTAACATTGTCGGGGTTATGATTGCGAGCAGAGAGAATTGGGCCTCAGTGGCGAATTACGTGAAGTGCATTCTGAGACTGAAGAAGAGAGATCTGGAGGCTGCTGAGCATGTGGGCACGTCGGCATAGATGACACTAGCATCACGTGTCAAACGAGGTCCCAGTTGGGAGCTTGGACGGAAGGAATAGTGGAGACAATTAGAAGTCTCCTCAACCTTCATTACGCAGTCCGGACGCGGATGTGAGCATGAAGGCGGCCAAAGGGCCAAAAGGACTCCATTCCGAAGTAATATCACCGTAGTTCCGGAGTGGACACAACAGTCCACGGTACGAGGGGGGGATTTAGTGGGTAAGGGCCCCACACACGTAGGACGTGACGACTTCCTCTATGGTGCGGTTAGGTACATTTGTCCCTCCTTGGCGTAAAAAAAAGAAAAAAAAAACTATCAACATAGCGTTCTTCAAGGGAGATGGAGTCTGCAGCGATTAGAGATACTGCTTAAGCCTAGTAGACAACATGACTGTCTCTCTTCGTACAGATTATTGTGTATGCTGCACTCTGTAGGTGTTTCATAAGATAGATAGTCGTTGCCTTCAGGAATATCTCGAAGACTTAAATGATCTCTCGAAAGTACAATTTAAGTTTCGCAAGGAAAGGTTTACTGTCGACGCTATCCGAGCTGTGACAATGATAGCGTAGGAAGAGGTAGTCACTCGGGGTTAAAATAAATTTAACGATGAAAGATTTGATCTAGCTGAGGCATTTACTACGAATAATAATGTTGAAAATGTGGAAGATGAAGGAAAACAAAAATATCCGAAAATATCTGAAAGAATCTCACACGAACTAAGTCAGTCTATGCAAACTGAACTGGACTAAGTTTAATTCCTTTAGAACTCCTTAAAAAAAAAATAATCTGGGAAGACTTGGAAGCTAAACTCAGTGATACCTTACAGTTACTATAGTGAAAGGTACAATTCAAATAGGTCTCACATTGGAATACTTCCCAATTAAACTTGTTTACCCATAGTGCAAGCCATAGTCCAAGGTCTTTTAATTGATACGCCTTTAATGTGTTTTATTTTTATTTAAAAAATAATTCAAATAAATTAAATTGCCCTTAAATCAGTAGAGTCATTAAAAAATATACAAATTTAAATACAGACCTACAATAACAACAACAAAGACAGCAATAATTGACCATCTCTCTTTCCCTTGACTGACAGTTAAAACCCAAGTTTGTTTTGTTTATTTTTTCAAACAAATCTGCTTACTACACTACCATACATACCCATAAAGAAAGCATGAAAAAAGTGTAAAAAAAAACTGTTGCATACCTTTAAAGCTGTTGGCTGGTGGAAAAAACAAACACACAAAATACTTTGCATACTTTTAGATGCGTTTAACAAACGTTAGCCAGTGTTTTAGTAAAAAAAAGTGGAAAAAACAGAAAAAGAGAGAGCATGGTTAGGGGTTAAGTGCATGAATAATTGATTTCATTTCAACAACAACATTCAACATGAAGTAGTAACGGCATAACGGTGACAATGTGACATTTTGTGTCTGGCATTCATACATCAAAAGGAGTTGATATGTATACCCAGCCCATGCTGCTGGCTAAAATAGCCAGCCAAACATTTCATTTAAATTTAAATAAGCAGCAAATGCTGCCAGGCGTTTGTGGAGGCATTATTAAGCGCAATCTCTTGCTTTTTCTCTCTCATCTCTCTCTATTTCGCTGATGGGTTTACCTTAACATATGCTACAGAAAACAGAGCCTTAAGTTTTTTTTTCTTGTTTTGTTTTCTTTTATGAGGTTTCATACACTCGATTGCAGTTTATTTGCCAATATTCAGTAGCAAATATGAGTAGTATTTTCGAAAATGGCTTTTTGTTTGTGCGTTTAAATATACAATTACCCCGTTTCAGCTTTGATGGACTGACTTGACTACCTTATGGTACTCAGCATAGTTGAGTATTTGACTGGCTGGTTGTTCTTGGTCTTTGGTCTTAATGCTGTTGTTGTTGTTGTTATTTTCTTTGTTTTGCAAAAAATTCCTTTGTCCGTTTTTAATCCTTGACAACTGTATGATGTTCCTCTTAGTGATTCGTTATGCTATTGTATTATACGTTGTATCGTATCCTCGGGTATACAAACGCACAGCGTGTAGTAAGAAATCAAGAACGGCTAAAGCTGGAGTTTGGAGTTGGAGTAGAACAGTTGTCATGGTTTATCAGTCGTTTACCATGCGTTTTTCCGTGTTCTTGTTATTGTTGTTGTTGTTGTTATTACGGTTATTGTCTATCCGGGCATCAAGCGAAGCATAAATATATTTACACACTGCTCCTACAATCATTATACATGGCATTCATATCATCCTACATTCATTCATTTAGTCATTCAATCATTTGTTCATACATACATTCATTCATTCATTCATTAAATGTTTGTGTATGTATGTATACATACGCCTGTATTGTGTCCATCATACAATGTTGTTTCTCTAGTGTATTACGCCTGGAGTTTATTTGTCATCAGCATCAACATCACCAACATCATCATCACCATCATCCTCTTCATCATCCTCTTCATCATCCTGTTCATCTCTTCGTTGTCCTTTACTATGTTTTTTGTTATTCTGTATGAAGAGTTTATTTGTTTTGATGCTGCTCATTTGTTGCCATGACAAAATTATTTCTCCTTTTTTTGTTATTGTTGTTGGGATTTATTTGTTAAATTCCTCCGACTACTACCTTCTTTTTCTATAATTTTTTAATTTTTCTTTTTTTTTAATGTTTCTATGGCCGCAGAACATAAAAAATAATAAAAAAAAATCAAATTAATCGCTTGTTATTATTTCAATAAATGTTTCAGATTGTATTGCATAGCTATAGGCGTTTTAAAAAACATGTCATGCGAATTGTTATTAAATACAAACCGAATTGGTAACGGAAAAAGAGAATTTAATTGAACATTACAGAGGAAAACAAATGTCCTGGTAAAGGACACAATAACTAGAGAAAGAAAAAATTGAACTTCAACTAGGTAAAGAGCTAAGCTCATCTGGAGATGTAAGGGCTGGTATGTGGTTAGTCTGTTCACTGCCTGTGTGATCACCTGATCTTCAGATATTATGTGATAAACTTTATCTGAAAATATTGCTAGAATGAGGGGGACTTCTTGACAGATCATGTGGCTGACAGGACTCCGCCTTAGTTGTCTCCCGGGCAGAATCAGTAGACTTTATTCTGAGCACTGCCTGTGTGATCACCTGATCTTCAGATATTATGTGATAAACTTTATCTGGAAAATATTGCTAGAATGAGGTGGACTTCTTGACAGATCATGTGGCTGACAGGATCCGCCTTAGTTGTCTCCCGGGCAGAATCAGTAGACTTTATGGTTCTGCATATTGATTTTCGACAAGAACGAGGGACCATTCTATAATGTCTAGTATGGTTTGTTTCAATGAAAGTTTGTCTCAATTTAACTAGAATGGAACGTACAATGAACGGGATTAAGTGCAGGCCGTCAACAGTGCATTCAGCTCTTAGCGGGTGAACCTGAGAATATAATGAGAATCACCGGAGAATTTTATTTCTGCTGACTCCTGAGTCATTTTGGAATTAGTGATAACAAGCAAGCAGATGAGAAGCTTGTGAGAAGCTTGAAGGGAACTTCGACGCAACTGTTGCATCACAATCTAATTGTGGAGTGAGAAATTATAAACAACGAAAGAAAAATGAAGAGTATGATGAAAACTTTTCTAAAATCGAATGGTTTTGAGGCAATTAAGACCTTAACTGGGAATTACATTAAGAGGATACCCATAATTGCACTTTCCACGAACCTCTGTTGTTTGATCGGCATGCTTATAGACGTAATACTCTCTCAAATGGCCTCAGCATTAGCTGTGAGTCCGAAGAGAAGAAAGATATTATGTTTTTCCTCATGTACCAGTGTCCTTCCCTTGCCAAGAAGAGGCGCATCTCATTTTCAGGCCGCAATTTGACAAAGTGCCTAAATAAGGGCTTAAACGGCACCTTGCTCTGCAAGAACACTCCACCACCTAACCCAACATACTTGTGCTCCAAAACATACACGGGAATTATGGCTTAAAAACTTTGCTTGGCCTCCTGTGTCTCCATTACTCACAGCAGAGAGATGAAACATCTTTAATATATTTCAAGGCGCTAGCACACACATCCAGAAAGCTAATTCTCTAAGGTATAGGACTGCTAATCATGTTTAAGTTGTCACATCATCTACACAAGCCACATAGCAGATTAATTGGAAATCAGTTTCAGAGCAGTTTTCCTTTGAATTTTTCTTTTGTTTGTGGATCATAGTCCCTCCTGAGGAGAATTCATTTAATGCCAAATCCAAAGTTTGAATGCTTTACACTTTAAAGGATTTTCCAGTTCCTATAAATATCGATATCAAATAAATTGATCACTAAAGTATGCTATAAAGAACTATAAAGTGATTTAATTAATACTTGCTTAAAGTATGCAACAATTTGTAAATAATTTTGTTGAACGCCAATAAATATGCAACAATTTTTTATGGATTCTCTTTTGTGACATGAGAGCAAAGGAAGATATTTTACTAATACTTTACTGTTGCATTTGTAAACTTTGTTTCTGTGTTGATATGTAATAAAAACAAAGTAAGAGAGAGAGATAGAAAGAGTGAGAGAGAGAGAGAGAGAAAGAAGCAGAACAAGTAAGTGGGCGAATTGCAAGAAACTATATTGAAACTGAGTTAATTAATGTTCATGTATTCATGCAAAGGAATGTAAATTGACCCCTTGACAATGCACTGAACAAAGTGACTCGATGAATATCAACAACAGCACACCAACAACAGCAGCAACAATAACTATAACAAAAGCAACGGAATATCATCAAACCAAACCATTGGCAATTGGCATTAAAAATCAATCTTGTCTCCATAAAAACATGATAAAGTGGAAAATATTTGTTAAACAAAAGATTGTTGAAGAACAATTGACAACAACAGCCAGAGCAATAGCACCCATTTCTCAATTCTTATGGCCTTGGCTAGATTGGCATGAGTTCTCTCTTTTCCAACAATGTCCTTCAAATGAGGTTGTCACTATAAATTGATGAAAACATACAATAGCAACAGCGACAGACAACAAAAAACAGAATAAAAAAATAGAAAAGAAAGAAAATATTGTAAATAAATTTCAATATCATTTCTTATTTTTCTTTCGTGTTTTTTCACCATTTTTATCAGATGACTGTCTGTCTGTCTGTCTGTTGTTAACATTTTCATTACTTACGTTGCCATATAATGTAAATGACAGTTTCGATTGGCCATTTGATGGGTCAAATGGACAGAATGACAATTTCATTTCAGTTATTTTAAATAAAAATACAACAATAACAACAACAACAACATATTCTTTATTATTGTTGTTGTCAACAAATTTTATTTAAAATTTTCAAAAAATATGCATGGAAAATGGAGTTCGTTTCTGTAAGCATTACAAGGCTATAAAAAGACTCATTCAAAGAGAATGTTGTTCGATGGCAATGATCTTAATCGTTATAGATTTTTCCTAGACTTCTCAGTTTAATTTTAATTATACAGACACCCTGTATAAAGATTCCTTCAAACCTATTGCCCTGACAAACTATAGGAGTACTGCATAGTGTCAATAAGGCCAATACTATGCAAAGCACAGCTATTCTGTCAAGTGTTTTGTTCTGGTATTCATTAATATCCTACAGTTTCCAAGTATGTATTCTGATAATTAATTGTCATCATCACTATATTATATTCGAGACAATCCCTTTACTGAACCAGTGTTTTGGGTATTATCCTCTGTCTGAAATTCTTAAATGGCTTAAACACAGCCTTTGCCTACCATTCGCTTCTCTTTCGCTGAGTGCACCATACGAAACATTAATTCCTATTTCACAGAAAGTTTCTAGTTCCATAGTGGCTTGGAAGTTTTCCTCCTCACCAGGTGATTTGCTAGTTAAATTTGGCAAAACTCGATCTGAGCCTGAAAAGAGTGTAACACTACATCCTCTACTTAAATGATTCGACCTCCTCAGACAGTCCCCTACTATATTCGAGCTCACCTCATACGAACCGACCGATCAACGGGATTACAGCTTGTATGCCACATAATATTGCCTTTTGATATTCTGTTTAAGTTAAACTAAGTACATCTTTCGATTTCATTCGATTCCGATATACCATGTTCAGACAACTACTTTTATTGAGTCAATATTCGGCTTATTGAGCACAATGTTTTAAGTGTTCAGACATAATAATATACGCATTTCAACTAATAATTCAATATCCATTTGACAGCTGGTAAACAAAACAGCTGTATGACAGTGCTGGATTTTGAATTTTACTCAATATTATAACAATTTGCGTATTTATTGCGCAATAATTAATTGAAACTTTTTATGAAATATTGAGCTCAATAAAGGCGTTTAATTGTGTGTGTGATTTACGCAATAAAAGTGCAAAGGAAACTATTTGACTGGCCTAATAGTTATGCTTGAACCATTCGTATGCCACATACGAGTCTCTGCTATACTTTTCTGTATTCTTCAAAGCCATTGATCTTGAAAGACTTGAAAAGTATTAATGATTGCGTTGCATTCCTTACTAGCCGCAGAAAAAAATTCACACTGCAGCTGATAATAATCAAATTGATTCGTTGAAAATTTGTTCAGAGCGCTAAAAAAGTGTCTTCTAGGTTCTGGCTTCTATATCATTGTAGTTGCGAGATAATAGACGTTGTTAAGCCTTTAGCATAGTAAAGGTTTTGAAATCTTTTGCAGAAATTCGCATGTTAGTTCCCGTAATAGAATCTTTCCATAACTATGTCTGTACCTAGGCTGAGTGAAAGCACACAGCCTTCTTAAATGTACGTAAGTAATTGGTAATTACAACCCTCTGGTCAGCATTGAAAACTAAGTTCATACACCACCATATCGCTGTGTTTGTTCATTTTACTTATGAGTGACAAGATTTTAAATTTAAAGTCGACTCCGAACAACAGCTGTGAGAAACTTAACTTTGCAATTAAATTTGTTCAAGACGAGTCGAAAAAAACCCCGGAAAAAATAAGAAATGCGCCTAAAAACCGACTTCACTTTTTTCTACAAAAAATGCTAAAGAAGAAAAAAGTGTGCCTAATAACCGACATCACTTTTTTCTATAAAAATTCTACAGAAAAAAGAAATGAGCCTAAAATGCATGTGATTTTAATATACTACTTAAGTATTCAGCTTAAAATCCATTACACATAAAGATTTAGAAAATCTAAGCGGCGTTTATAAAGCTTTTACAAAAAATCAGTAATATTCCAAAAAGTTCTAAAGTGCGCCTAAAAATCGACTTCACTTTTTTATACAAAATTCTTAAAAAAACGGAAGAAGTGCGCCTAAAAACCGAATTCACTTTTGCTACAAAAATTCTAAAGAACAAAGAAATGCGCCTAAAAACCAACATCAATTTTTTCTACAATAATTCTAAAAAAAAAGAAAAATGCGCCTAAAAACCGACTTCACTTTTTTCTACAAATATTCTGAAGAAGAAAGAAATGCGCCTGAAAATGGACTTCACTTTTTTCTACAAAAATTCTAAAGAAGAAAAAAGTGCGCCTAAAACCAACTTCACTTTTTTCTACAAAAAAAAAGATAGCCTTAATGTTCTTCTTCAATATGTTTGTTTACATTCGCTGCAATAAAACAAGCACTTTCAATTTAAATTTTTTATGTGAGAATATATTTTTTTATTTCCTTTAAATACGAAAAATCTTTTTCTGTTGCTGATTTCTCCTTTAAAATTTCCCTTTACTAAAAGTACTCTTTTCGCAAATGACGTCACTTTTTAAGGAGAAATATTTCCAAAGGAAATTTCCATAATTCCAACCCCTTTATAATATATATGCTCTTGCTCTTTTCGAAAAGGATGTGTGCTCTCTCTCTCTCTCTCTCTTTTAAAAACTCTCTCACTCTTACTCTCTTGAAGTGAGAGAAAATGTCCTCTATTATGGGAAATTTTTTCTATTATTAATAATGCAAGTAAAACAGAAAAATTAAATGAAACCAGCCGGCTTTTTTTTTTTGAAAATATTATTGCGAATGTAATTATTACCCTCTCACTATACTAGTTTATTTGTTGTTTTAGTAATTGTTGTTATTGTTGTGAGTCTTTGTAGTTTTACCTTGAATGAGTTTGTCGTTTGGTTTAGTCTGTACAAAAACCACTGTAATATAGAAAACCATTCACCATGTTTATAATGGTGGTTAGGACAACAACTACTCACTATCATTCGGTCTTTCTCTCTCGTTCTCTCTGTCTCTCTTATGTAGTTTAATGGTTAAACAATAAACCTCTCCTGTTCATATGCAAATTATATTTAGAATGGCAGGCGAAAGAGGAAGCAAGTAAAGGATGAATGGTTACGTTAAGGCTAACATTACAATACTAGTTAGTCACTATCACATTAACACTGTAGTGGTTGACTGGTTGGTGAACGTATGAGTGTGAGTGTGTGTGTGTGTGTGTGTGTGCATGTTTGTGTGGAAAACACCAGTTGCTTATGGTAACTTTAGCTCTCTTGTTCTCTATGGGACTCTGTTGCTTTACTGGTTTGTTTCTCTGTTGAATATTTTTGTGCTATGCTTGTTTATATGTATGTATGGGTGTGTGCTCATGAGTGTGTATATGCGTTGCCCTGTTTTTAGTTATTTGTTTGCTAAATGCATATTGGTTTTGGTTTTATTTTAAACTGGCTTTCATTTCCTTTAACGCAGTAGGGTAACCTATCTAAGGGTTTTTAATTGAATGTGAATTGCAATGGAAGCTTGGTTTGTTTCCAGGATAGTATGCAATACATTCATATTGTACTTGTATCCTAATTATAGGCTACAAAAAAAAAATTAATAAAAACTGGAAAACAATTGACTAAAAAGAATCCTGCTTCCAACTTACCCTTTTACTACTTGGCCTGTCTATATTTCTGAAAGGCTTGTATAGAAATTTGTTTGGTTTTGACATGGTATTTTGTAGCTTAAAGGTGTGTGCTCTTAAAACAAGTGCATACATTTGTGCGTGCTTGTGTGCCCGGTGTGTCTAAGGTAGAAAAAAAAAGAAAATTAAAAAGTAAAGTATACTTTTAGGTGCGTTTCAACATTCTTTCGTCTATTTTGTTTGTTTTGTTTTAATTTCCTTTCATACAAGCAAACACACACACACAGAGAATAGGTTTTTGCTATGGTTTTTGACACAGTATTTAAAAAAAATACCCAAGAAGTAGGAAACCATGGCTGCAAAGTTAGCAAAGAAAAAAAAATAGTTGGAAGCTAAATAAAGCCAATCAAACAAGGACACCATACAAGAGAATTTTAAAGCCAAGTATTTTAGTTTCTCGAGCATATATGATAGAGGAGGGATTTTCTTTTTAAAATTAAACAATAAATTAACAGGAAAATATGAAGAGTGTCAAGGACAGAGAAGGGTTATAATGAGCACTTGATATTACAATAACCAATTAAAGCTTGTAGGGTATAGTTAACCATACTACAACAAACTAATTTAATAGACTTCTTTGAGCTTTTTTTTTTTAGTAATACTAACAAGCCAAAGGAAGCATTTTTCTTCCCTCTGTTGTTAATTGAATTTTGTTTTAAAGACAACAAAGTTTTTAGCCAGTTTTTTCTATATTCAAATATATTTGCAGGGCAGAAGAAAAGGAAGGAGATTGCTTTCCACAGCCCCCAATTATTTTAAACTAATTATTGTATTTAATTTGTTTATTTGATTGTCTTAAATTAGCACTATTATAGTAAATTAATTATGATTCTCTAAGCCATTGAAAATTCTGTAATTATAAATTCAAATTAGAAAACCTCAAATTAAATTTCCCACAAAAAAAAAAACGAACATGAAAGACTCTAGGTTTACCTGTTAATTTGCAACATGAACGTTTTGTATTACAACCATAAATATGCACAATAATTATTATTATAAAGGCGCCTGTTTATCTTGCTATAGCAGCCATCACACCACCCTAAAACTATGCTATTGTTTTAAAATATAACAATCGCAATAGGTGGTATTGTTTTAATTTATGTTTTCTATTTTAAAATGTTTTATAGTAGGGGCACTGCTTAATTAGTTTGTATTTATTTATAATTAATTATGATCAGTTTAAAGAAAATATTTATTTTCAATTAAATTAAAAGAAAAACAAATATTTATTGCTTTACTCTTTCTTCTGTTAGGGAGGCCTATTTACTAGGTGACAGAATTATTTCAGCCTCATTAAACAAATGCTTAAAAATAAGCTCATAAAGTAATAAAAAGAATAATTTATCCTCCATCAGAGGGAGGGGAGGGGGAGGACAAGTTTAGGACGTCTTATTGGTATTGTTCGTTATTTAAAGATTCTATTGAAATGAAATGGTTTCTGAATTTTTAAGGTGAGTTCCCAACTGTTGGAGTATGATAGAGAGGATGTACCTTCTTCGTCGCCAATATAGTTTCCGTAGAAGTCCTTGTGAGGCATTGACAGGGTCTTGGCCTGTACC
This sequence comes from Sarcophaga peregrina, assembly GCA_014635995.1. NCBI lineage: Eukaryota > Metazoa > Arthropoda > Insecta > Diptera > Sarcophagidae > Sarcophaga > Sarcophaga peregrina. Next base: position 84,983,997 of record CM025791.1, read on the forward strand.
CTTGTGTTCAATTACATTACCTACTAGAGTAGGTGAATGGTCTCTAATGGTCGCTTCATTCTCAGACTGTCTTTTGAAGATTCCGTAATATAGTAGGTAATGTGTTGACTTAATAGACGTGCGGCCACGTTGCAAATCCCAGGTCAGAGATCTCCATTAAAACGGAATATGAAAAAATACTTCTTTGTCGACTATCTCTCAGCAGATTTCTGGCATTAATTCGGAGAGTAAGTGATATTGACATTAAAAGTTCCACAAAAAAAAATCTGTCGTCAGGAGTCGACTTTAAAATGTAGGTGGTGCTGTTCATTTATAATATTAACACACGTAATATAATTGCTTTGAGAAGCTAGGTTGTATTCCTAACTGAAGCGTTGTAATGACGAATTAAGTGTGTTTGCATGTATCTGTACTCCACTAGCTTTCCTTATATTTATGGCAACATATCCGTTCAAGGCTAAAGGAGGTCAAGAGAAATTTAAGCTAATTTCGGATATGACGTTCTACATTAATTGGCTCTAAAAATACTGTGTTATCATAAACCTAATAATTATAATTCCTATAAGTATGCTTCACAAATACTGTGTTATCATAAACCTAATTATTATAATTCCTAGAAGTATGCTTTACATACATAATTGGTCATTACAATCCTTCAGTTAGGATTACGACCTAGCTTCTCACACCACTTATGTTGTGTGCGTTAATTTTATACATGAGTGGCGGGACCTACAGTTTAAAGTCGACTCCGAACGACAGATTTTTGAGAAGCTTCCCATGGCAGTTATTACTCTCAGAGTCTTTGCCAGAAATCTGCTGAGAGGAAGTCGCCGAAGAAATATTTTCCGTTTTGATGGTCGACCTGGGATCGAACAGGGCCCTCTTCGTCTAATTAAGCCTACACACTACCCTCTAGACCACGGCGACTTCATGCTTTACAAAACCTTAATTTCGGAAGTGAAGCCTAAATATTTTCTACATCAAAAAAAATCAAATGTTAACCCCTTAAGTTATGCCCTACTCTTTTAATTAAATTTAAATTATTTTAAATTATGTCTTTAGATTATTTGCATTAGGACCAAAAGTCGTTTGACACAAATCTTGGTAAACTTTAGGAATCTTCTTTTTTTTTTTTTAAATTTCAACACAAACAAAAAAATCAAAAATTAATCCCTTTAAGTATGCCCCACTTTTTAAAACTTAATTTTTCTTTATTTAAAAATTTCTTGACTTTCTTTGCATATCCCCTGTACTGTTTTCATTCTAAACACTTTAATTAGATTAGTATCCCTTGCATATTATTTTATACCGTCACCCCCCTCTTCCTTCCTTGGAGACCCTTTTTATCGTTTTCGCTATCTATTATGGCTGATCTTAATGCAATAGTGTAAATGGTACGTGTCATTGCAAATATTTGCATAGAATAACAAGAAAAGCAGAGTAAAGTAAAGTAAAAAAATAAATCTCCGGTTTCAAAAGCTTATCAGAACCATCGACTAACCCCTCGGCTGTAAGGTCCTTTACAATTATTTTCCTTTTCTTGCTTATGCTGGTAGAAAGTGTTGCTTCAAACTTGGCTGCTACTTAAAATGCAAAATAAATGCGTTTAGGAAATATACTGTGAGTTTTGGTTTAAAGAAATGGCCATACACAGGGACCATATACACACAATACAGGGGGAGGGGAAGGGATGAGAAAAATAATAAATGAAGCCAGGCATTGAGATTATGCGATTGCAAAAGCTTGCAGGAATACTAATGATGAAAGAAAATGTAAAGGGTTTTCCTTGCATACTTTTGTGAAATTTACAAATTTTTGAAGTCTACTTTTAGGTTTCTTATTTTGTAACACCCTGTATTCGAAAGTTATTATGTTGCTGCAATAGTTTAAGCAGCCCATGCAAATATTTTTAAAATAAATAATAATTTTCCTTTCATTTCACTTCCGATAAACCGCGCTCTAATGGCATTTTGTAAGTGTGCTTGTGTTGAGATTTTAATCTTTTAATTTCATGTTTCGCACTTTATTTGAAATTCACTTTTCACCTCGAGGGTGGTTTCATTTTTTCTTCTTCTTCGTTGCATTATAACCATGTTACCAGTTTCCCCAATTATTCATGACGTTTTTCAATGGCTTTTAGGAAAAGGGTAACGAATTTCCATGTTGTCGTAGGTAAGGTGGGTGTTAAGCTTGTATTTCAGTATCAAAAATATATGGAGTGTTCCACAGAGCGAGTCTAAGAGCATATAATTTGTAGCTGATTTATGGCCACCAAAAAAAAAAAAACAGCCATGCCATGGGTTTAAAACATAAGAATTGCAATGTTAATTACAATTATATGGCACTACTGGGATTTGTTTGAGGAATTTAATGGGAGAAGCGCCATTGAAATGTGAGTATTTAACAAGGGGAAAACAAATTTCTATTTTGGTGGTTGGGGCTTATTTATTGACTCATAATGACTTTAAAAAATATTTTAATGGAGAACTGTAGATGGATGAAATGAACTTTGAACATCATTGTTGGCATAGGCAAACGGGGAACAATGGTTCCAGAAATCACCATAAAATTGATAGGAAAAGTTAGGAAAGGCACCTGTGAGATGAATTTCTCTACAATGGTGGGTGAAATAGTCTTCATACCGAATGCGAGATAAAACTTACGCACCACACCTAAAGATTACATACCCATAAATCTCGACTCCTTCCTATTAAAGACCTTGGAGAGGCTGATAGTTATAAATGTACGTTAGATACTGGATATGCACAATAAGGGGAATTCTGTTGAAACTGCCTTTCATAGCTTAACTTGTACGGTAGAGAATTCTCTGCCTTCTGCGACATCGAAGTTTGCGTCAATAGTGTGGCGATAAGCGCTATTTCTGGCACACTGAGAAGATGAGGTATACAGGGCGCAATGGTAATCTGCATATCGAAACTACTCAGTGATAGAACCTTTTCTACCTGACTCTAGGAGATTCGCACATCGGGTACTCCACAGGGTGGGGTGGTTTTCCCTCTCCTCTTGTGATATACGAACTGCTAGTGCTGTTAGAAGATAATGATTGTTGCGCTGTTGCCTATGCAGATGGTGTGGTTCTTACAATAGGGTACCTACCTACTACCTTCTGGAGCGATGCTGATGATAAGAAATCAACGAGATTATTAAGAATAAATAAAGTTTACTTAAATAAAGGCCGCTGAAGTTGCCGTAGTGTGGTAGGTAGTGTGTTGGCTTATTAGACGTAAAGCGTGGGTTCGTATCCCAGGCCTGGCATCAAAATGAAATGTGAAAGAAATATTTCTTCGGCGATTTCCTCCCAGCAGATTTCTGGCAAAAACTCTGAGAGTAAATAAAATTGCCATGACAAGCTTTTCAAAAATCTCTCTTTCGGAGTCGACGTTAAACTGTAGGTCCAGCCCCTCACGTATAAAATTAACGCACACAAAATGAGTGGTGTGAGAAGCTAGGTCGTAATCCTGACTGAAGATTTGTAATGGCCCATTATATATGTAAATATTTAACCAGCCCCATCTGAGATGACTATGCCTTCGAAACGATCGTGCACTGTTTCCAATGTAGCATAAGCACGTAGCGTCAAACTACTGAAACAACATGTCGTTTGCATTCAGATCTTACTATCCGGGTCAAAAGAAGTTGGTTATCACCGATCAATAGTACTCAGCGTTGGCCTAAACAATGTCGTCCTTAAAGAAATAAGTATCAATGGCGCTGGCGGGCCAAAATCTTTACCGTACGGTGATACATTTGATGCTCTTGGAGGTCATGTGGATTTGTTATCGTATTTATTCATCAAGAAATGGGCCTCAACGCTTAAGATTGCCAACTGATTCAGAGATTATTCGGTGAATTTAAGTCGTTGTCTATGATCGGTTCTCTTATAGTTCCTGGGTTAGTTGAATTTGATACTGGATACTGGGCTAATCACGATGCATAAGTTGTGGTCCACGAAAGGCTGGACGACATAAAATCGACTCGGATTCTCCTGCACACTCTCACGGACTGGTGTGATGTTTTCGGGTGTAGGACGATCGTATACTGAACCAGTGGATTCTAATTTATCGACCACATTGCAAATAGCGCTTCAGTTGGACAATTATGGTGATTGTTAAATAAAGGAGGCTTGGTATCATTTTGAGAAAACAGTTTTATTTTTAGTACGTGTTGCTGTATGCTATATAAGTTCTTAATGCTTTGCCAAACAGACTGACTAAATAACAACCATTGTGACAGAGCTAGCTTCAAGAAGACGGGCGTTATTGAATGGAATTATGGAAGAATGGAAAACCCAATTTATATGTCTAAGGCTTTGAAGTCGCCATAGTCTAGTAGGTTGTATGTTGGCTTATTAGACGTAAGGCCGGAGTTCAAATCCCAGGTCAGACATCAAAACGAAATATTTCTTTGGCGACTTCCTCTCAGCAAGATTTTTGGCAAAAACTCTGAGAGTAAATAAAATTGCCATGAAAAGCTTCTTACAAAAATCTGTCGTTCGGAGAGGACTTTAAAGTGTAGTCTGGCCACTCATGTATAAAAAATTAACACACACAACGTAAATGGTGTGAGAAGGTAGGTTGTAATCCTGACTGAATAGTTGTAATGACCAATTATGTATCTTAGATTTTAGAAAACACAGCCCTGCATGGGTTTTGCAAATAAGATGGCTCTAGATGTTTCCGAAGGTATTTTGCGCGCCGAACACGAACCTGGGTTTAAAACCTTTCCATCACGTCAGATTTTCGAGAAAAAAAGGTGTTGAAAGCCCTAAAAATGGCGTTTTTGGCTATTTTTAAAAAATTGTAGAACTAAACACTAACGTGGTAGAACCATGGCTATTGTCAGAAATTGACAATTGATCTTTCCTCTTTAAAATGAGCCCAAAGTTAAATTGATTGAATGCAGCCTTAAAGTATGGGGTGGGTGGGTTTATGTCAAGGGGTGCAAGAGAAAAAGAAACACATTACGGAAGTCCTTAAAAATTAATCAGATTTACTTGAAAACTGTTTCTCGGGGGCTTTTGGAGTCGCTGATTACAGATCTTCATTCAGTTTTAAAAAATTCATAGTGGCGGATTCAATATGGCGGTCGTAAATTGATTTTTTTATAAACCACGACCGGCCAGATTCGTGTTCAGTGTGCAAGATGCCTTCGGAAACATCTGGAGCCATCTTATTTGCACAAAAAAAGTCCAAATTTGCAGGGCTGTGTAATCTTATTGATATAAGTTTAACTGCATTGCAAAACTGTGTCGTCTTCCACAACTTTGTCTAGTCCAATCAAAGGCTTTTGCCAATTACTTTAAGCAAGCCTTTGCATGTCATAGTTTAAGTCCTTGTAATAATGCAAGTAATTTTTGATAAAAAAAATTTAATTTAAGTTTGCAAAATTGTTTCCTCTAAGCATTTCACTGAAAGTCATTAATTTCACTTTTTAATCCTGATGTTTATTTACGAGCATTTACTTTATTTCTTTTTTCTTTGATTTTCTTTTGTCTTTGATCTTTTCTTCTCTTTTCTTCATAGACTTCTTAGTCATTTTCATTTAATTTTTTATTTTTCTTAGATTAACTGACATTTGTCGCAATGATTGTGTCTTTTTTTGTTGTTTTGTTGCTTATCGTTTAAGCAAAAGTACTGAAATACGCAGACTAACCCACCCTCGTTTAATTGAATTTCGTTCTTTCTTTTTTTTTTAAGCTAAAGCAGGACTTGGGTATAGTTTTTGGGTGTTAAGAAAAGAAGGAAAACATAAGAAAAAGAAAAGAAATTTCCCGGCAATATAAATGATTTTCATTTTAACGTGGAATTTTTTTTTTGTGCTTATCCTGTATCCTGTAGCCGAAGTTTATTTACTTTGATTGCCGTTGACAATTTGTTGTTCCCCTTTTTGGTGTTGGTGCTCGTCCTTTTAAGACATCATCCTTCATCAGTTTCATTATGTTGGTGTTGGTAAGTCCTTTTGATTTTTTTTTTTTCATTTTTTTCCATTTTTTAATAAATGATTTCTGTTTATTTCGTTTTCTTTCTTATTTTTTGATGATGAGTAGTGAGTGTTTGTGTCTTGAAATATTTTTTATTTGTTTAACATACGCTACAATAAATATTTCATTGCCATCAGCACATTTCTCCATACGAATTGATGAGTATTTGCACAGGATTTTTATCAATTCGATTTTATCTCTTCTGTTTTTAATTTTTTTTTGCTTTTTTTTTGTCTTTCTTCTGTTTAAATTTTATTTCAAATTGAAACATTTTCCCTTTTTCTGATTGTCTGGGTATTTATTTAATCCGACATCAGTTTTCTCCATTCCACACATTTTAATTTAATTCCAAGGATTAATGAAATTTTTCTATTTTTAAACTGCCTTGAAACATAATGTTCTCTTATAGACAATAGGCCTGCTATCGTTTTAATACTTTTTTTATTTTTAATTCTTTAAATTCCTATTATTGAACAGCTCTTGAGCATATGTACTTCAATTGTCAACTGCAAATTTGGTTGTTAAATAAACCAATGATCTCTACTACTAAAGAATTTTGAGATGAATTTTGCGTTTGAAAACAAATTTTGGTAGCATTTACAAGCATAGCTGCCAGATAAATGAAACTTCAAATCGACAATAGATAACGATGTACAGTAGCGAGCACAAAAAATGCAACGTTGGGTAAAATTATCTTTAAGTGCGATAATTTTAAAAAAATGGTGACCAGTTCAAAATATTTCTTTGGGTTATGAATCCCTACAGTTCTAGATACCTATTATCAATAACAAATAAATATTTTTAATTAATGATATATTATTTTGTCATTTATTAAAAAGAGTGCGAATTTCATGGGAGCAATAAAAATGCAACAGCATAAATTTTAATGTGTTTATTTACTTCTTGCAACCTAGAAGGCATAGAGTCGACTAAAGCTATTAATGTGTTAATGGATATTTTCTCGCATTCACTTTTCAAAATTTCTTCTAATTGCCTCTTATTTGACGGATGTTTCCTCTTAATTTCCCGATCTAATAGCTCCCATTGATTTTCTATGGGGTTTAGATCGGGAGACTGTGATGGCCAATCCAAAACATTGACATCATTGTCGCTTAAAAAGTTTCGAGCTAAGCGACTTGAGTGCTTTGGATCGTTATCCTGTTGGAATATGCTACCTGGAGGCATTTTTTCCCGCAGATGAGGAAGCATGTGTTCTCCAAGGATTTCACAGTACTTCTTGGCGTCCATTTTTCCTTCGATTTGAGTTAAGGGACCTACCCCATCACGGGAAAACGCACCTGTAAATACGTGGCGTAAAATTAATAATTTTTTTTAAACATGTCGTTCCTTACCCCACACCATTATTGATCCACCGCCATGTTTTACGGTTGGAAGTTGATATCTTGGAGAATATCTCTGTCCAGGCGGTCTTCGAACAAAATTTATCCCATCGGAGCCAAACAAATTAAATTTGCTTTCATCGCTCCACAAGACTTTTGCCCATTGTTCATTTGACCAATCCTTGTTCTTTTTATTGATTGCACTGATGAGAGGTTTCTTTGCGGGTCGTCTCGCATGCAAATTAGCCTCTTTCAATCTACGGCGAACAGTGTGAACGCCTATAAGACTCCCATTTGCTCGTTTGCGAAATTAGCAACGTCCACTGCGGTCTTTCGTGGATCTTTTTTAACCAGTGCAATCATCTGGCGGTCTTGGCGAGAGGTAGTTTTTCGAGGATTACCACTACCTGGTATCCTTTCCACACTCTTTCTCAAGGAAAATCGAGATTTAATCCGACATACGGTTGATTGATTAACACCAAAGAGGTGTCCAACTTCACGCATGGATTTTCCTTCTTCTAAGGCTTTAATGATTGCAGTTTTGCTGTCAGCTGAGAGCTGCTTCTATTACAAAACACATGTTGTATAACTTATTTAAGAAATTTTCAATTATAATTAAATAAATAACTTACTTTAACTATTTTTTTATTATGTTGCATTTTTTTTTGCTCGCTAAAAATTTGCACTTTTTTCTCTAATTCAAAAGTATTTAACTTTTTAAAGCAGAATTTGGAATAAACTGTGGTTACTTTGAAAACTTATAATTGAAAGAATTAACAGCAAAAGAAAATAGATAAATTAGTTACCGTTATTTTGAAACAGATCTTATTAAAGATCATATGGCACAGTGTTGCATTTTTTGTGCTCGCTACTGTATGTACGCTGAATGGGCTATGTATCATTTGGCAATTGACCCTAACTTTCAAAGAAAAATTATCTTCAGAATTGGGATTCATTTCTGGATGGATAATTACTTGAACCAATAAAATTATCTAACTTCTATCAATACAGTAAGCCCCCGGTTAACGCTGGTTGATACTTGTTGCATATGTGTGCAAATGAAACGGCCATACACCAAGCAAAAGCGGTGCACTATAAGCGACGGTGTATATTACGTATCTCTTTCAACGCTCTCGGGGTTTTACTGTACCACTCTACATACAATTAAAGGACTTCCATATAGGCTGGCAGCACCAGCGGTTCATTTTTCTTTATAGACGACGTTGGCCAGACCACCACTGTCACTATAGGTCGATGATTATGGTTGGATTGGACAATCATGCCACATTATAAATTCTAAAAGAGAGATTTAAGAACACATGGAGGTGATGTGAACTATACACCGAGATTGTGGGATCTAAAATTGCATGTATGTATGTGCAAAAAAGCCATTTATCACAATTGGTCTCAAAGCTAACATAACCCTTGTGATCCGTCAAAGTCAACCTGATAGATGCGCCAGAATAATGGAAATTTGAATATTTCAGATATGCTCCATCTAGAGAAGACGTGAAAGATTTATTCTTATGAACGATGACATATTCCACACCAAATGCCATCAAAAGGACTTTAAAATAGGTAAAAATTCGTTGTTTGTGAAAAACATAAGATATCTAATAGTATAAAACCTTGTAGTAGTATTAGCATAGTATTTGATTGCATACTTTTAGGATGTTAGAAAAAAAAATGTATTTATTAAGTATTCTTTTAAACTGGTTATTTTTCTTATTATATGCCATATATTCCTGTCTAGTAATAATACATTTTAATTACTACATCATAAAAGTCTGATAGCTTTTAAATTAATAATTTCAGTAAAATTTAAAATTTATTGCATACCTTAAGGATGCTATAATTTAATTTTTTAAAAGCATATTCTACAGTTTTTTTACTTTTTAACTACTATGAAGAGAATACAATATTTCCTGTATTTGTCTTAAGTTTAAATATTTAATTTGTCTTCACTTCAACATCCTTTATCTTGAGTTTCCCGAAATACATGCCACAGAAATTTCAACACACACACACACACATATTCATTTGCATGCTCTCTTATACTGACATTTAAGCTCACATGGTACATGTGTGTTTATGGCATATTTTACACCTGTGGTTAAGTTTACAACAACAACAACAACAACATATCTTCTTCCTTTTCACCACCTTAAGTAGCATAAATTATTTAAAATATTTCTTCAGGTTTTTGTTGTTGTTGTTAGTTTTTGGTTGAGTTTTTTTGGGAACAAAACATGTCAAAAGATAATCAAGTTTTAGGAGTATAACACCGAAACAAAAGCTACAACTACAATGCTAAGAAAAATAACAACAACAAGTACAACAACAATGTGAAATTGTTAATAATAAAACATAATATTTCGGAAATTTATTATTTAACCAAAAAACAGCAGGTTTCCTTAGCTGAATGTTAAAACTTTGAAAATTTGTTTTCATGGCACCTAAAAGTATGTTAGTATTTCCGTTTACCTGTTCAAACTGTTTCATAATTCTTTCCCTACCTGTGTGGAACGGGCTTTTAGTGGTTAAGGGGGTTTTGGCTTCCATCTGAAAACTAATCTAAGTTTTTTACACAACGCCTTACTCTATTCGTCGTGCCATAATTTTTTTTTTTCAATTTTGTCTTAGATGCCATTTTCTACTGGCATCATACTAATAATCATATTTAATATGGAGTGTGATTTTAGGCGTTGAAGCGTAAAATTATGGAAAATTTGTTAAAAAGCAGAAAAGTGAGGAATAAAATTGAAATAAAAATGAATGAAATGTACGAAGGAGAAGACAATTTAACCGGATTATAAAATTGTTAAATTATGAAACACACACAGACAGACAGACTGCATGTTTATATGTGAAAAGATTTTCATTTTCATATTTAATATATGAAAGCATACGTGCAGGCGTTGTAGTTATTTAACGACTGCTTAAGCATAATTTCTGTGAATGTGATTTTTATTATCAAATTCAGTAGCAAATAATCTTTCTATTTTCATGATGCATATGATGAATTTCAAAAGGAAGAATTTATAAAAACAGTAGCGTGGTAAAGGCGGGGTTAAATGTTTTAACTTTAGGGGAGGGCCAATGCGTTGCAGTTACTTCTAAGGTATCAAGATTGTCTTATGCATGCAAAATTGAATCTAATTTGGCCACTCCAGTTTATCACGTTTTCATTCTGTAATGTTCATACAACTAGACTAACCTAGAGTAAGGCTCTATCTAACTGAAGGCTTATATTTTAAGGACTGTTTAAAATTCTGGAATCCAAATGGACTTTGAGATTCAAACGCTATTGTATAATAGTTTAGCACTTTTAAATGGAACTCCCTTCAATTCCTCCGTAGATAGTATGATGTTATCGCTTAGGGTTGTCCTCAATCTTCTACAGGGTGGGCCATTTAAAAGTTTAAATTTAAAAATGTAATAAAACGAAAGTGGTTTAAAATTTTACCAATTATTTTGATTAGAAATGGAATATTATTTCATTTATATGGCTGCCGTAGCTGGCCCCATAGTACCATATTCGATCGGGCCAATTTTCGTGCACTTTTTCTAAAATATGGGGATTTATCTCGACAATGTCATCACGAATATAGTTGTTCAAATCCTCAATTGTCTATGGCTTGTCGGCATAACACTTTTCTTTAACGATGTTCCACAGAAAATTGTCAAACGGTGCCAAATCGCAGCTTCTTGGTGGTCAATGAATATCACGATTTCGGCTAATTAAACGGCATTCAAACGTTTGACGCCATTAATCGATTGTGGCATGAGATGTGTGGGAAGTTGCATCATCCTGTTGAAACCGAACATCGTGCACATCAATGTGCATGTACAATAGAATTGGATATCATTGTGCAATAGGTGTGTGTCTCCACTGGCCGTCGTCCTCATTTTCAAAGAAATATGGGCCTATGATGCCTCCACTCAGTCTTTTGTAACCAGTGGTGGTTGAGCCGTAACGCTCCGGAACTTTGTTCCGGTACTTCCTTTTTGGACAGGAACGCGTTCCGGAACTAAAGATGATTTCTGATAACGAGAATTTGAACCGAACTTGAACCGGAACAAAAACCAGAACGAACCGGTTTGTTTTTCCGAACCGGAGTCCGGAACGTTTTTGTCTGCTGAACCGGAACTCGATCCGAACCAGGATTATCACAGGACATCAACCCCGTTGTTAAATTTGGGGCATAAAACAGCACAGAGCGGCCGCCTACTCAGGGTCGGCACTATCTATATAATTATATATAAGCGTTCCGGTAAAAAAATTAGTACAACACCATTGTTTGTAACGAGTGCATTGGTTTCGATAAAAATACGTAGATAACTACCGGATTGCATTAACGGCCTCACATGTGTTCCGATGATTCATTTTAATCGTAGAAAAATCTTTATACTTCGCTAGAGACAACTCTTAGTCGGAATATGTGTACCCTAAATCTGTATGGCCACATTACAAGACTGGGTATCAACCTTATGTTATTCTTAGATAGTCTCATCTCTTGTTTTACTTTTTGCCTCCCTATATCATCATCCTGGCTTTAATTTCTCAGATAAGCTGATAGTTTTATGGATGCGTGGATTCTATTTCAATCATCTTATTTTCTGAAAAGTTTCCACATACTTTATTATACTTTTCAAGTGTGGTTCAATATCAAAAACTCGTGTCTACGCTTACTTACTTACTTAATTAGCCATTAACAACCCGTTTAATGGATTTCGGTCTGCCGTAACACATCCTACCAGGCGCTTTTGCTTTTTGTGCGACTTTGCCAGTTGGTCAAACCAATCGATGTCAGGGATTATTTGGATTGCTCCTTCCAAAGCAATCCAGGTCGTACTCTTCACCGACTTTCGTAAATTCCCACATTAAATACCCGTGTTACTCAAGCATCTTCCGATAAACGATATGGAAGAGCCAGCGCAGTCGCTGGGTGTTAACACGCTTTATAACGCTCATGTTTTTGAGGAGCTCTTACAGCTTATTGTTAGGTCAGATGTAGAAATCATTGCCTACTCGCACTGGACAGAAGATCTTACAAATACTCTAAAGTCTGTTGCATCAGTGTTTAATAGTGTCCGCCATCTAACGGTTTTTTTCAACTGGTACTTATTTCGCGAATGGTAACACTTAGCTCATGTCTGATTTGAAAGATCATTAGTTCTATCCTTCCGCTGAACGAATATGATTGTGTATATGCGTTTACGTTTCGCTAAGTAGGCCTGCGATAAGCAATGGATCGTTTTTCCGTTACTCATAAGCACTCATGCAAGCATTGGTTTGTAAGCACAGGTTGCAATGAGTATGAGTACAACGTTGACATCAAACTCACAACATTCGAAATGTGTTTGATTCATACGCCTACTCATTCTGATTCATAAATTTAGGAAAATACTTATAAGTGATTTGAGTGATTCGAATCATTTATCAAAATTTACAGCCTTTGTTACTGTTGCATATACAAACAAAGAAGAAAGGAAATACAAAGACAACAAGTAAAGCATACACACAATCTTCTTGTGAGTATAGTAGCGTTCGTACGCGAATCATACTTATTTTGAGCTTCGTCTAAATGTTAAGTAGAGACGAGTCGAAGTCAATAACTTCATGCGTATTGTTAAGTATGAATACGACGAGTACTACCAACTTTGAGTATAAGTAGTATGAGTATCATATTAAAATAAGTATGAATGCGTATAAGTATAACAAATTATAAGTATGACTCGAATCTACTCATCTGTTTGAATGCTCGTTGCTGATTTCTGTTACAGAAGATGCAGATTTTGGTAAAAAAAAATCATCTTTTCGATTGACGCTCATTTAGATCGTGGCAGGTATGTAAACAAGCAAAATTGTTGCATTTAAGGCACAGAAAACCCGCACGCATACATTGAAAAGTAGACACACCGAAAACGAGTCACTGTTTGGTGCGGATTTTGATCCAGACGCAGAATTGGGCCATTTTTTTTTGAAAATGAGCAAGGAGTGGCCGTTACTGTCAATGGCGAACATTATCGGGCCATGTTGAACGAATTCTTGTTCACAAAATTTTAAAAGGAGGATATTGGGAACATTTGGTTTCAACAGGATGACGCTACGTGCCACACAGCCGAAGCTACACTTGATGTTTTGCGTTCTGTTTTTAAAGATCGCATTATCAGCCGCAGAACTGATGTCGTTTGGCCACCTCGGAGCCGCGATTTGACTCCGTTGGACTATTATTTGTGGGATGCCGTCAAAGATAATTGTTACGCCGACAAGCTAGAGACAATTAACGCTTTAAAGGACAATATTCGTAAAGCCATAGGGAAACTACAGCTGCACACAATCGGTAATGTGCTTAAAAATTGGACCAATCGTGTAGGCTATTGCGTGGGCAGCCAAGGCAGCCATTTGAATGAAATTATTTTCCATTATTAACCAGAAGGATTGTACTTTCAAATAAAAAATGAAATGTGAGAAAATATTCAGTAATTTTATTTAAAGCATTATCAAAAAAAATTATTTGTCGGACCCTTTATTATTATTATTGATGCTTTTCAAAAACCAATATTCCTCAAGTTATCGCCGAGATAACATTTTAATTCAAAAGAACTGACTGCTTGCACTAATGCAGACGTTATATAAGGCATATATGTAACTATGTTACAATAGGCCTATTTAATGAGGCCTATTTAATAAATTAAAAGCTTTAAAACAAATTCTATTTATTTTTTTTTTTCTTTGCCTATCCCTCTCCTGTACCTGTATTCCTATAATTTTAAGCCAATTTACTCATTTATCACTTCAGTTAAGAGCTTGAAAAAGGTACTTGAAAAATTACCCCTCTTAACAGCCTGTGCTTATGCTTTATTTAATATTTTAATACTATGTAGCAAGCAATGTTTCAATCTATGAACATACAGATGAGTTAGTGAGTTATGTGAGTGTGTGTGTGTGTGTGTGTGTGTGTATAATCGCATTTCATATGAATTTGATAAATTATGAGTGTTTATTTGCCATATGCGTATGCCAACAAAATGAATATGTGTTTGTGTAAGAATGCACAGACTCTCTCTCTCTCTCTCTTTTTCTCTCTTTTTCTCTTTCCATATTTATTTATGACGTTTATGTCTGTAGTAGTTTACTGTACATACTGCTTATAAGTGGCTTTAGAAAGCTACTTAAAATATTTTCCATGAGAAATTATTATTTTTTTTCTGTGTCCCGCATAAAACATAAACTAAATACAGCTAAGCATGTGTGTGTGTGTGTGTGTGTTTGTGTAGATGTGTACACATTTTTATGCATAAAAAAAGGCGGTTAAAAAGAGGAAAAATATTGTTTCCATTTGTCTTTCCTATACGCTATGCTATGCCATCCTATGCATGGAGCAGGTTTTTTCTTAGAGCCCAAAAAAATTATTTTCCTTGAGGTTATTTTGGTTTTGTTTATAACTGATCTTTTCTTTATCAAATATTTTTTGCTGTTGTTGATGTCTCTTCCTTTTCCGCTAGGAAAACTTGTCTTTTAATTACACACACACACACACCTACACAATCAAACTCATACTCATATGAGTTTCTGTTGATCCCAGTGTATTTCTGGTTTTCTGGTTTCCATGTGTGTGGTTTTTATATCTCTCGTCTAACTTGTTAGAAATTTCTAATGATTGCAGTCATTTATCACAACATATTACCAGAGAAAGAGTGAGTGAGAGAGAGAGAGAGAGTGAGAGAGAGTCTTTGTGTCTTTTTGAATGTTACACTGTGTTACAGTGTATTCCACTGCTAAAATCATAATCTTATTGTCATTTGTTTTGGTCTCTTTATGTTTTAAGTATTAATGAAATGTAAAAGAGGATTAAATATTTATACATGTCTGTCTTTGTGTGTGTGTATTAGTGTGTTTGTATAAGTGTGTATGTGTATATTATAATAAATATTACATGGGATATACCAGTCATATATAATTTATATAAAAGAGCAATTAAAACCAAAGTTTAAAGAGAATTTATGAAGGATATGAAGGCATAACAATGATTGACAGAGTTTCAGCAAAATTTTAAGATGATTTAAGATTGTTATTGTTGTTAAATTTAAAAGCAAAATAGTTGAAGTATTTATTATAAATGGTCCCTGAAAAGGTACTGCCTTCACGTAATTTAGTTTGCTGCCTTAAATCTATCAGAATCAAAATGTTCCTATGGCGTCTTTCCCAATCCTGTTGCATTGTCAAGTTCCAGAATGGTTTTCATGGTCTGTAAAGATAACACCCGGCTAATGACATAGTGTAGGTTGTGAGTTTTGTTCAGTGGATCTCAAAAATATTTTTTTTTATATTTCTCTAACCCTCCAAACTTTTTTTATTTGACAAAAACTATTTTTTTTTGGACTTCTCGCACAAATTTCTGGATTACTCAAACATTTCTGCCAGGATTTCCAAAAATTTAGGTCTTATTGGAAAGGGGAGAAATGGAGTTTTAAAACGGTATATACATATTTATTATATGGCTTAATATAATGAGAGATTTGATGAGTTAAACTTCAAAAATGCGAATTTTTTTCATATTTTTTTAAGTTTGTCCGTTCATAGTAGCACACTTTACTTAAAAAATATGAAATAAGTGATAACATTCTGGAAGTCTGCCCTCTTGTGAAGAGATTGAGTCATCATTTGATAAAATTGGATCAAAATTACGGGAGTTATTGTTTAAATAGTATAGCAGTTGTGTTATATTTTTTATATGTGATCGTATCAAATCAACTTTCGGTTCAAAAATTTTCAGAATTTTTGATGGATCTTAATTGTTTATCGGGAAATGTGTCAATTCCAATTCATTGGACGACCACCAGAAGTTGGCCAATGTTTGCGCAAAGAGAAATTATTATGTTTGCAAAAACCACAAATATTAGCTGACTTCAGGAAGTCGTGCAAACGTATCCATCAAAAATTCTGAAAATGTTTAAAGTAATACTCGACTGTTAGACTCTTCAAATAATAACTACGGCAGTTTTTGTCCGATTTGATCCAATGATGACTCAATCTCTTCACAAGAGAACAAACTTTAAGAATGTAATCACTTATCCTATATGTTTTTATTAAAGTTTGCTTCTATGTGTGGACAAACTTAAAAAATATGAAAAAAATTCGAATTTTTCAAGTTTAACTCATCAAATCTCATAGCATATTAAGTCGAATAATAGATATTTGGATAACGTTTTATAGGTCCGTATCTCTCCTTTCCAACGAGATTTAAATATTGAAAATCGGGTCAGAAATATTAAAGTAATTCAGAGATTTGTGCATAAAGTCAGAAAAAACTGAACTACGTGGACTATGTAGTTACTCGGGCGTATTTTTACTATTGCATCGTGTTATTAATGGTCCTAAAATGGTCCTTGTGCGGCCTTAAATCTTTTCAGAATTTTGCTATGGCGTCTCCCCCAATCCTGTTGCTTGTAATGATAACTCCCTGCTTAGATGCTTTTGTTTTAAAGCATTATCACTACACAGATTATTATTATTACTGAAGGGGCAGTAGAAACTGCTACCATACGACCTATTCTATGCCATTGAATTTTTATATCTTTTCCAAGTCTAGGTTAGGTTAGGTGGAAATGGTAGATTTGATACCAAAAACTCACTTCAGTACACATAGCTACCAGTTGTGATGTCACTTGCAAGCGCAGTCCCCGTTCTGACCAAATTCCAACGAACTCATAGAAATTGGTCAGCGTGTTAGCTGTGTCCCTCCCAGGCTATTAGATTGAAAAATTTCAGCATCTGTTCGGTAGTAACAATGACAGTTCCTTGCCTAGCATTTGTTTCTTTTAATAATTCATTCTTGTCGTTACAGAATCTATATGTTGGATTCATCATACCCATTTTGTTTCTCTTTATCTTTCCTTTCGTTGAGGATACTTTTTCAATTATTCAGCCCTATACCACAGAAGTGTACTGGCCCCTCCAAAGGCGGGGATGCTCGTTTCTTCCCAAGCTCGTCGCTTGCATATTGACGAGAATTTTTACATGTGCTGGAACCAGGCAGGGAGTAAATATATTTTGCCTATCAAGCTGTTTACCCATTAAGCCCTATACTATATTCGATTTAATTTCATAAGAACTAGATACTCTAACGAAAAGCTGACTGTCCGATAGTATTGCAAGGACTAGTCAGTCAGTCTTTTGTAGCTGCTACCCTAGTTGAATTGAGCAGATCTTTCGATGGCATAGATCTTCGCTTGGAACATATCAATTTTCTATGTCGGCTCGTGATATTTCAATTTGGTTTCAAACTATGTAATCCTTCCATTGTTCCAGAGTTTGTTCTTGACCACAAAATAGTTCCTCTTTTAAAAGAGAATGCAAAGTTCTTCAGTTATTTTTGTTATTGAGTCTCGTGGTTTTCCCAAAACAATAGAGTCTACTGGTGTTGGGCAGGAGAAGTATAGGAAAGAATTCCCAGTCAATCGTTTCCGTAGATCCCGAAGGCATAATATGTTATACTTGTATTATATTGACCTTACCTACACAAAAACTGGTAATTTCGAGTCTTAAGGCTTACAGGGTGGCTGATATATAATGCAACAAAGTAAAGCGCAATGGTTTTTTAATTTTATTTTTCAAAAGCAAGAAATGTTGGAAATAACAACAAATTTTAGAATCAGTTTAGATTTGTTCGAATTGGCCACCTTTGGTACGAATTATGGCCTTCCAACGGCAGGCAAAGCCATTACAGGCTGCACGAAAGTGGCTCTGCAGTATTTTGGCCCATTTCCGGCAAAGCGCCGTCTTGAGATGATCGACAGTTTGCTATTTTTTAGTAAGAACCTTACTCTCCAAAATGCAACAGGTGGTCCAACGGATTGAGATCCGGAGATTTTGATGACCATTGTGCGGTAGAAGTGAATTAATGAACATCCTTTTTAAGACATTCTTGGTTGATGCGTGCTAAGTGCGGTGGTGTTAGTTCTGTTGGAAATGTTTGTCTGCCTAGGGCTTCAATACTGCCTTTAAGACATTTCCCCGGTAATATTCGGCATTTATTTTGACTCCATGGTTGATGAATACGAGCGGGGAGCCACCATCGGCCGTTACGGCGGCCCACACCATTACCATCGCTATTACCATCGCCGGCGCTAGTGGCCAACCGCAAGTGTAAATTTTCAGTTGACCTCTTTGGCATGTAAACCCGATCATTTTATTTGTTCATAAACTACTCAATTTGGAATGGGTTATCATCGGAGAAAACCAAATTCGGTAACTGGCCACTTTCGTGCAAGCGAAGCAGCTCATTTGCTCTTTCCAATCTCACTTTTTTGGTCCATCGGTGAGCTCTTACACTTTTCGGAACTTCAGTGTCTTTAGTCCGAGTTCATTTTTCAATATGTGTTGCATCCGTTCTCGCGATATGTTCAGCTCACGATCAAGATTTCTACACCTGCGGTGAGAATTTCGATGAAATCTGGCCTTCACTTTGCGGATAATTTCCGGTGTTGTTACCGTTTTTTTCTACAACTTTGTGGACGCGATGAAACACTGCCAGTATTACGATAACGAGCATTGGTACGAGAAACAAAAGATTTATTCACATTTAAATGCTGGAGGGCTCTAACGTTAGCCACCTATGGTTTTCCAGCCAAATATAAAGCAATCACTCTATCACGCTTGAATTCCATCACAAATAACTTTTTTTCTCAAGGCAATACATCAAAAGGCCTTTATAGGCTTGTAAATAATAAAATGAACTGTCACTGGAATAAATCTGTCAGCTGTCAGGCGAGCGGTTTACAAATGATAACAACCTGAAGTTGGTTGCAATACATTTTAGCCACCCTGTGTAATCAGCTACCTATACTAATAGAATAGCAATTCGCTTTAGAGATATAGTGCAGGATGGTTGCGAAAACTTTGCCTAAATGATGTTTAAAGATTCGAAATTATGCTTCAATATGGGACAATAGATCAAGCACGGCCCCATTATTTCATACCTAGAATCAAATATACCAGATTGAATCGAATACAAAATATGTGGAGAGGCAATATTCTTTGGCTAGGTTATGGCATTATAAACGCCAGTTTCTTGATTTGGTCCTTGGCGGTTAGAGACAGATGGCCATTTGATTTTCATCAGGTTTAAATGCAAAAGTCTTGTGTACCTAATTTTATAGCCAAGCACTTTAACTATTATGCTTGCACTTTCAAGTTTTAAATATTTTTCTCTTGTCATGCATGTCCTTTATCATTTCAAAATTCGATAAGAAAATCAATGCATTTAAATGACACTGATTAGCTAGAGAGTAAGAGACAGAAAGAGAGAGAGAGAGACAGAGAGAGCGAGTGGGGAATAATTCGATTTATTAGTCATTATGTTGAAAACTAAAAGATAAATCGATTAAATCTCTTTATATTGGCAACACTAAACACCAATTTAACACAGAGAGGCACGTACCAAATGACACACACACACACATAAAATGAATATTTGAGTGCATAAATGTGACTCAGGGAGTAAGAGAAAACGTAAAGCTGTAACGATTTTAGTTATGTCAAGAGAAGGGTGAGAGAGAGAGAGAGAGAGAAGGGACAATAAAATTGAATCAGATTTTTAGTATGCAAGCATACAAGCTTGTGTTCACATTCGCATGACCCACACACACAGACACACAAACACTCATGTTCTCAGCAGGACATTAAAATTGACATCATACGAGTATTACCTGGGTCATGACATGCATTTTCGATTGGCTAAAATGTTAAACTAAAATTCAAATGCTCTCCTCAGAGGTAACATAACATGTCTCTAAGGATTCCATCTCTCTTTTTTTTGTTTTTGTTTTTTGCTCTTTGAGTAGTGTTCAGTTCGAATTAAATTCATTATTTTACAAGCATATATGCATGCATATGCATGCCTTTTAGCCATTTGTTCTCATGTGTTCTGCTAGTACTTTTTAACACAATTTCATTGAAGAGCTGTACTTGCAACATATTGAGAGACCGTAAATTACTTTATGGACTTGACTTTTATATGTTCTAGGTTAAATAAGGTTACGAAATAAGGTTTCAAAATATTTGCCAAAAAAAAAAAGACGAAAACGACCAACTTTGTAGCTTATTTAAAAGCAATTTTTAAAGTTCAGGGCCAATATCATTTGTTGTAACTCAATGGCCTATAATGCTAGTGATTTTGGCACTTGATTTTTTTTGTTTTTTTCGTTATCTACCACCATAACCTCCTTGTAATGTTTTTATTTAAATAATGGCCAGTGAAACATGAAAAGCAAAATTTTGTTTTTTTTTCCTTCAATTCTTTTGTTCCTTCCAAATGTATGTCGAATGAATGTTTTACGATTACGATTTAATGTTGCGTAAAATTAAAACAAAAGTTATCGTTTGTATAAGAATTTGAAATAGATTTCCATGTACATGGAAATGTTAAGTTAAGTAATTCGTTATAAATTCATTGAAATCCATAAAACAATCAAAAACATAAAAATATCACAGAAAATATCATTCATTGTTAATGCCATAAAATTATTTCGCATGATTAAATTAAAGCAACTTAACAGGAAAACAGGAACAGGAATATCTTTAAAATTTGATTAAAAATTTAGAAAAAAAAAATAATTCAATTTACTTTTATGATTTCCAAAACAAATTTCAGAATATTATTCGATTAACAAACCAAAATCGAATCAGAATTGCTATCTTAACACAAAGTCCTTTAGATCTTGAAGTTGAGGAGCCAGACAATGACTCGACACAAGGTTAGTTTAGGTTAGAGGACGTATACTTGTGAACAGTAACAAGTACAGTACCCGGAGGTATGTATAGGTACATTGTCCTATTGTACAATGTCCTAGCTTCTGACGCGTTCTATGCATTAATGTTATACATGAGTGGCGGGACCCACAGTTTCAAGTCCATTCCGAACGACAGATTTTTGAGAAGCTTTTCATGACAATTTTTACTCTCAGAATTTTTGTCAGAAATCTGCCGAGAGGAAGTCTCATATTTTCATTTTTAAGGCTGACCTGGGATTTGAATTCGGGCCTTTCATCAAATAAGCCAACACACTACGTACTAGACTATGGCGACTTCATGACTCGATGCAAAGTACTTCAGATCGCAAAGTTGCCAGGCAATGACTTGATATTTAAGATCTTGAACTTGATTAGTCAACCAAAACGTTGTAAAACCGTAATCTCACAGAAAATAATAAAGGTTGATCCCCAAGTTTAAATAATTCTCTTTCTCATGGAAAAATTTTGACATACGCACTGTTTGTACTAGGAATTGAAAGAATTCTGGAAACGGGAAAGGAATAACTCTTCTAAGTGTACTTAATTCATCATTACAACTCTTTAGTCAGAATTACGACCTAGTTTAATTAGTTTTTAACACCACCCATGTTGTATGCGTTAATTTCAGTCATCTTTGACGGGATCAACAATATAAAGTCGATTCCGAATAACAGATTTAAGAAGATTATTCACCATAGTCGGTTTATTAGACGTAAGGCCCAAGTTTGAATCCCAGTTCAAACATTAAAACGAAAATATGAAAAAATTTCTACGGCGACTTCCTCTCAGCAGATTTCTGGCAAAAACTCTGTGAGTAAATAAAATTGCAATGAAAAGCATCCCACAAAATGGTGCGAGAGCTAGGTTGTAATCCTGACTGAAGGGTTGTAATGACCAATTATGTATGAAATGACCAATTATGTATGTATGTATTAACTCTCAGAGGTTTATCCAGAAGACTTCAGAGAAGGGATAGGCGCCTAAAGAAATGTGTTTTTTATATTTTAAAATGTTCGAGATGTCTGAGCCTGGGTTTAAATCATGGACTGGCGTCTCATGAGCCTACATAAAAACTACAAGGCTACAAAGACTTCAACTGCATAAATATATTGTAGATCAGAGTAAGAACAGGCAGGTTTTTCCCTACATAACTACATACATAATTGGTCTTTATAACCTTCTAGTCAGGATTATGATCTAGTTTCTAACACCACTTATGTTGCGTGTGTTAATTTTATACTTGAGTGGCGGGACCTACAATTTAAAGTCGATTCTGAATGACGAATTTTTGAGAAGGTGTTCATGACAATTGAATTAACTCTCATAGTTTCATCCAGATGCCTGCAGAGTTTCTCTCTATACCTAAAGAAGTTTTTTTTATGTTTGAGATTTCAGATTGAACTGAGCTTTGAACCACCAACTCGTGTTTAAAAGGTCAAAGCTCCATATATTACACTGTGACGACTTTGACTGTATAAAGCAAGCAACTTTCCAGGGAATTAGAACGTGAAATTAGACCCAAACAGGCCGGCTTTTGACCACAAAGTTCATATGTCGACTGTGTTAACAGCATAACCGAGTATAGATGGCGATCTACGTTATCTCGATTGAAGTAAATGGCCACCAATATCGTGGGCTTTGGGTCCGTTATCGGTCTACATTTGTTTGAAAATGACTTTGACTGCAACTTTACTGTCGACGACGAGCTCTATACCAATTTCTTTTGGCTTAAATACGACGAACTGGGCATCAACGACATGGAAGGTGATGGGAACTGATCATCGAAATTGGAGGGTTTAACCCTATTAGACTTTTGTGGTTGTGGACATTTCTTAAATTAAAGTTGAAGGCGAATAAGCCACAAACTACAGTGATCTTGGAAGCCAATATAACCCTTACCTTGGGTTAAATTAAGCTTGATTTAAGCATGAAAAACTTCCGATGCAAAGCAGCAATGGAGGACATTTTTTTTAAGTTAAATACAGTAAGACATCGCCTAACGCGGGGGATACTTTCTAATAAGTTCCAGCGCTAAACGAAACAGCGTTAAACGAGACAACTTAACACGGACATATGTAATGTATGTATCGACTTCGGAAAATACAGTTGAAATCTTTATTCTGGACAGACTAACAAATGAGCATTGAAAAAGATACATAGAATACACCATCGCTATATAGTGCACCGCTTTTGGCTGGGGCATGGTCTTTTCATTTGCACACATATACAACAAGTATCAATACAGTGTGCGCTTTAGGGGAATACCAATCAGAGATCAGCAACGAGTATTCAAAGCGATGTGTAGATTCGAGTCATACTTATAATTTCTTATACTTATACGCATTCATACTTATTTTAATATGATATTCACACTACTCACACTCAATGTTGGAAGTACTCGTCATATTCATAGTTAACAATACGCATGATGATAATGACTTCGACTCGTCTCTATTTAACATTTACGCGAAGCATAAAATAAGTATTATTCGCATACGAACACTACTATACTTACAAGAAAATAGTGCGTTTGCTTTGCTTGTTGTCTTTGTCTTTCCTTTCTTCTTTGTTTGTATATGCAACAACAACAAAGGCTGTAAGTTAGGTTAGGTTAGAGGACGTGTACTTGTCAATTCTGACAAGTACAGTACTCGGTGGTCGAATTGGCAAATTGTACTACGTCCTAGCTTCTCACACCACTTATGTTGTGTGCGTTAATTTTATACATGAGTGGCGGGACCGTCAGTTTAAAGTCGACTCCGAACGACACATTTTTTGAGAAGCATTCCATGGCAATTTTTTACTCTCAGAGTTTTAGCCAGAAATCTGCTGAGAGGAAGTCACCGAAAAATTATTTTCAAATTTTCGTTTTGATGTCTGACCTGGGATTCGAACTCGGGTCTTTCGTCTAATAAGCCAACACACTACCTACTAGACCACGGCGACCTCTACAAAAGCTGTAAATTTTGATGAATGATGCGAGCCACTCGAATCACTTATAAGTGTTGTAAGTATTTTTCTAAATTTATGAATCAAAATGAGTAGGCGTATGAATCAAATATTATTTCGAATGTTGTGAGTTTAATGTCAACGTTGTACTCATACTCATTGTAACCTATACTTATAAATCAATGTTGTAGCGAGTACGAATAAGTCAAAGTGGTTGAATTTCAATTCTGTTGATTCATTCATACCCAAAATAGCATGAGTACTTATGATTAGCGGAAAAGCGATTCATTGCTGATCTCTGATACGAATACTACCATGTAATACTGATACGGCGTTAAATTGAGTAGCGTTAAGCGGGGTCTTACTGTATACAGAATGCTTTACAAAAAATTTTCCTTTGAAATGTAACATCTTGAATATCCATAATAAGGTGAGAAAAGAAATAAAATTTGATTTCTAAACACGTTCGGCAAGTGTATAGGTGCACAATAAATGGCTACAATTGAGTGTTGATGTTGATGATTGCATGAGTGTACGTACATGTGTATTTGAAGTACACATACATAAAAAAAAGGAGAGAGAGAGAGAGAGAGAGAGAGAGAGAGGAAGAGAGGAAGAGAGGAAGAGAATGCACTAAAAGTTTTTAATGCAACATCAATGTCATATGGAATGTTTTTAATGTTTTCTACAAACATACACATATCTACATACAGTGGGCGTCAAAAGAAAGTGTACATTAATAAATTACCGTTATTTTTATTTTAAAATTCTTTCAGTGCCAGATTTTAAAATTGAAGGAAAAAAAAATTCGAAATATTAGATGGTAAAATTATGTTGGGATTGTACGCCTTCTTTTGGCCGCCTACAGGTATATATATACTTAGTCGTATAAACAAAGAATGTTTAGAGAAACCAAAAACAAAAACAAAATAAAAAGAAAATCGTTATAAAAGAATACAAGAAGAAATTACTCATACAAGTCACGTAAAAATGTAACACTAATGCATTGCTAAGGCTAATTGTAAAATTATCTCTCCAAAGACAAAAGAGAAAATAGAAAGAAAAAATAAAACGGTAAAAAAGAAAGTGAGTGAGTAAGAGAGAGAGAGCGAGAGTAAATAAAAACGAGGAAGTGGTATTAAAGCATTTCCGTTTTAAGGTGTGCTAAGCATAAATAATTAAATGATTAAGGAAAAGTTTCCTTCAAAAAAATTTTCAGCAGCTGCTTTGTTCTTTGTTTTTTTTTTTTTTGAATAATATGGACTTAATAAAGAAATTAACACTCTTTAGCTAAAATTTTTAATTTATTTAACAGCTTAATATACTATGTGTAGGTATGTATGTATACCTTCGTAGTACATTCTTTGCTTCAATAAAGAATTTTTTAATTATAGTTTTTGCTTTAGAAAAATGCCAGCCTTTATGCAAAAGTAATTAATTAACATTTTCTGCACTTAAGCAGCTCTTTATTAACATTCTAAAAAGCAAAAAAAAAAAAAAATAGTTTTTGCCATAAGAAAAGGCCTGTTGGATGAAAGAAAAAAAATGAAACTAATTTCTTAAGATTTTATTAAAAACCTTTCGAGAAAACAAAAAAAAATCCTTTTGTTTGAAGCTTAACACTAAGATAGGAACGAAAAACAGAAAGAAAGAAAAAACTCTGTCATCAGCTTAAAACTACCGGCACTCAGTTTTTGTTTTTATGAACGAACACTCAAGCAAAGAGGCGTTAAAGTCAGCCTTTTGTTCCACCTCAATATTGCAACTCTTTTTTCTTCCGTTTTCTCCTGCTACTTCCAGCAGGAATTGTTCATAAAGCTGGTTTTGCTAAAGACATCATCACTGTAATGATAATGAAGTCAAGTCAAGAGTTACAATAGAAAAGAAAAGAAAGAAAACTGCTTCAAACTGCCTGCCTGCTTGCCTGCCTGTCTACCTTAATAAGGAGTGCGCACAAAAAAAACTGGACTTACACTTTTCGTTATAGAAATAAAACTAAGTGGTGGATTTTTTTTCATTTTAGATTTCAATTAAAGTAAATAATATTTGAATTCCTTTTGTGTACAAAATTTTTTCTGACCAAGGGCTCAGAGCCACTTTTCTTCCGGATATGTTAGGATGTTTTAGAAAAATTCGTATTATTTTATATGCTTTGTTTTGGTCGGCAAATTCCTTTTTTTCTTTCACTTCCACGCGTTCTCTCAATACTCAAAGACTCCTTATATTGTTTTATTCTCACCTTAGAAACTGTTTTTGGTTAACACCTGCGAGCCTTGCAATCGTTTTTTGTAAGCGGAGCGGTTTTTCATTGAAAACTTCTATTATTTTTTTACGGCATTCTTGTTGGGTGCCCATTTTCCAAAAACTAACAAAACAATGTAACGGCTTTCATATTTTTCAATTATGATAAAAGTTTTAAGCTTAAAAGTAGGCCCCATTTTTTTTTGTGCGCACTCCTTAGTAATTTTTTTTTTTTAATTTTCCAGAAATCTGTGCAAATGATAAGTAGTTTTAGCAAGTTTAGACATTTTTATGATAAAATAATTTCATGGTAAAGAAAATTTTCTTATTTAAAGAAAGACAAAATTAAATAAAGAATAGAAATACTTTCCACAACTGACAAATGCAAATTTTATTTTAGAAAATTATACAATAGTAATGCAGAGTGTCTAAATTATAAGGAAATCAAAGATTAAATAGAAAAAAGGACAAAGTTTATCAAAATATTGCGAGAAAATTTCCATTAATTTTCTCAGCTTTCCACAAATATTTCATTCCTTTCCATTATGGATTTTAAAATCCCTAAATATGAATACAAATTAGAAGGCAGAAAGTATTGAATGCTTTTCAAAGACTTATAATTTTAGTTTGGCAACACTATTTTATTTGACAACCGCATTGACAGCTGTTTGTTGGTTTTTGTTCGATCTGGTTTGAAGGGTCATTATGAATGGTCTTACATTAGAGCAACGCTTCCAAACATGTCGTGCATTTTTTCCATCCTATAACGTATACAACCGTCCTTCAAAGCGGCTACTTCGCGTCACATTTAATGTGACCAACTTCTTCGATAAGTTCGGTGAAATTCTATTAACATAGATATTGCGTTTATCTGAGACGTCACAACAGGCTTAATGTGATAATATGCATCCCATGAGAATAGAACCACCTACTGAAGTATCTGTAGCTGACAGTTGATTGCGGCCATTTTGTTAAAGCTACATCTGTCAATTAGCTGTCATTTATTCAGTCATTCATTCAAAAACACATGCAAATAATAAAAATGTTTTATCAAAATGGCCTAAACAAAGGGCATAAGGAATAAAATTTTAAAATTTTATACGATACTAGTCCATAAGATGTCCAAGAGTATTCAATTTATCCTAGAAGAATTGATTACTCAGGACCTCAATGACATGTGATTTCAACAGAATGGCTCTACGTTCCATACAAATTTTGCCAATTTCGATTTTCAGCACAAGCGATTTGTGTACATGGCCACCTCATGTGAAGGTGGTGTCAACTGGTCTCGGATAACGTGAGATTTGATTCCTTTAAATTTCGTCATGTGGCGTTATTTAAGGTCATAGAGGACAGCGAGTACGTCAAACACCACAGAGGTTCTCAAAGAGAATATAACCCGAGCTTTCAGTCAAATTCAGTCTTACAGTAACACATACATAATTGGTCATTACAACACTACAGTCAGGATTATTGACCTAGTTTTTCACACTACTTATATTGTGTGTGTATTAACCTTATACATAAGTGGCGGGACCTATAGTTTAAAGTCGACTCCGAATGATATATTTTTGGAGAAACTTTTCACGGCAATTTTATTTACCCTTAGAGTTTTTGCCAGAAATCTGCTGAGACGAAATTGTCGAAGAAATATTTTTTCATAATTTCATTTAGTTATCTGACCTGGTATTCGAACTCGGGCCTTACGTCTAATAAGCCAATACACTTAATATGGAAGTGGATACAAAAGTTGTGTACTTGACATAACATTCGCTTTAAGCTACTCTGGAAACATGTTGTCTTAAGGAATTATTTTGATTCTATAAATGTGACAAGGGCCGCTATATAACGAATATTTGGTCATGTTCTATTAAATATCTTGTCCTCTGACCCCGAAAAAATATCGCTGAAGCATATTTTTTCTGTTAACTGAATAGAGTTGGCAAGGAGAGATGAGTAGGTTTTCCTAACAATTTTTCGAGGCCCTCATTTGAAAAAGAATTCTGTGTTCATTAGGGTGTTTCTATGCATTAGCGGATTGGTTACAGTGCTTGCTGCTGTGCCTGGGACCCAAAACCTGGCTTTTACGTCTAATAAGCCAGCACACTACCTACTAGACCACGGAGTCTTACAGTAAACTAATCCTTAATCTGTGGTACATTGTATGGTCTCATCGTTCCAATTGAGTCGTTTTAAATGCATTAATCATGATTTAATCTACAGAGTTAAAGAAAGTTTGTCTAGTTTTCAGAGTTTGCACCCTACGAGTTATCTCGTACTCACTAAAGAGAAAAAATGCCGTTTTTTTTTGGCAAGTTTTCTGAAAATTAGCGCGCCAGTCAATGTGTTAAAGTGGTCCTGAAATCTTTTTCTGAGGATAGGGGCCTCTAAACGGTTCAGGCTTTGAAAACTAGACAAACTTTCTTTACCTCTGTAGATTAAATTATGATTAATCCCCAAACTACGAGTTATCTCGTAGTCGGCAGTCAACGTGTTACAAAAAAGAACTGCGAATTCCAATTACAATGTAATTTAAGAAACAAAAATCATTTGCAATGACCAAAGTCAAGGAACATTATCATTCAACTTTATCGTCCTCCTCTAAATATCACAGAACACAACAGACATGCAACTTATTTTAACAGAGAATAACTTTTTTGCGAGACAATCTTTTAAAAACATTTTAATTGATAGTGATGCTGTACCATGTCTCTATCAGTAATCGAAAGAAAATCAAAAGATGATTACAATCAAGCAATAAAATGTTAAAAATCATGACAAAAAAAATTCGATTTTGACGGAAAAGTTTTCTAAAGTTTCCTTTCTTCTTCCTTCTTTTAATCAAAATAAACTACAAAAACAAAAACAAAACAAAAAAAAAATTAATTAAAAAGCAAAAAAAATCTTGTCTTTCGCCTTTCCGTCTAAAATTCAAAGGAAATAAAATCAAGAGAGAATTTCTTTTTAAATTTCATTTTGGCAGGTCTTCCTTCGTGACATTTTCAATTTAAACGCTTATTTATTGGCCTCATTTAAACAAAAACCGTTTAACTTAAAGTTTAACAAACTGCCATGGTTATTATCATCACTGCCACTGCTACTGCAACTGCAACTATTGTTAAAAAGCCATGGCTATACTACTGCCATACAGCAATAGCTACGGCTGGCCTGCCTTTGGCAGTTATACTCGTACTTGTGTAGTCTTACAACTGCTACTGAAATAACAATAATAGGGCGCAACGCTCAACCACCCAACAACAGATAAACTTCTCTTGAAATAATAGGAGCAACCAAAACTAACAAAAAAACAATAACAAATCGAGTACAACTCTGCTTCAAGGACTTTTTAGCAGTACAAGTGCATTCGATATATAAAAACAATCAGTTTTTCTTTTCCTTTGTAAATAAACAATAAAGTAGGGTCTAAAGGCATGAGATGTTATTTAACAAAGATTTGTATTAATTGGTACCTTTTAAAAAAGTACCATTTTTTGTACTTTCTTTTAAAAAGTATTTAATAAAGGCAATTAAATACTATCAGTTGTAATGTGTAATGCGAAATTCAGTCCACTTTTCTTCAGGTTTTTGTTCAGAAAGGGGTAAATTATGGTTCCAACTTTAATCTGAATGCTATAGAAAGTACTTTAAAAGAAAACACGAAAGTAATCGCTGGAGTAGAGGAAAATATTAATTTCAAACTATGCCTCATCAAAAAAAGTACCTTTTGGTTTGCTACTTTAGATTAGGTTAGGTTAGAGGACGTGCACTTGTCAACTGTGACAAGTATAGTACCCGGAAATTCGAATTGACTCATTGTACAACGTCCTAGCTTCTCACACTACTTGTGTGTACGTTAATTTTATACATAAGTGGCTGAACTTGCAGTTTAAAGTCGACTCCGAACGATAGATTTTTTTTCTGAGAAGCTTTTCATGGCAATTTTATTTACTCTCAGACTTTTTGCCAGAAATCTGCTGAGAGGAAGTCGCCGAAGAAATATTTTCATATTTTCGTTTTGATGTCTAACGTGGGATTCGAATTCGGGTCTTTCGTCTAATAAGCCAACATACTACCTACTACACCACGGCGCGTGCCCCTAGTGGCCAGCACTAGACAGCCTTATCGGGCGGCGTGCACCACCGGTGGCCCGCGCAAAAATGCAATTGATCAAGAAGTTAGACGATACGTAATGGCGAATATTTAGATCTTTAATACTTCGGCTGTTGAAAAAAATATCTGAGAGTCACGTTCTCTTAAAAGCATTTATTTTTAATAGCAATTATTTTTCAAACGTCTTAAAAATACAACAGCCGCCCATAGGCGACAGGCATGAATTAAAGCACCGGCGTGAACGGGACTTTTCAGATTTTTGTTCCTTTCTTTCGAGTTTTTCATTCGGGTGTATCAAAACCGTTTGGGTCTCAGTCATTCTTTGCTGCATCTAAGCCTTAGTGGAAGATTTCTGAATTTCGATTGCATTTTCTAAATAGATTTTGTATGGCTCACAATGAAGTGGAAGCCTCAAAGTCAGTTTCTAGGTTTCTCAACCACGTTTAGAAGAGGTTGGGGTATCTTTACCAGTCTCTAAAAGTTCCATTAACATTTCCTAATGATACACTTAGGCAACAACCTTCGTTATAGTAAGTAGCAGCCTAACAGGCTGTGGGAAAATATAAAAAATATGCGAGCCGAGAAAGGTATACAAACCCTATGTATGAACCGGTGCTTGGAAGCCTATTATGATTGAAAATGCTCACTAAAGAGGTTGGGGTATAAATTCTCGGGGATACAATCTTCCTTAAGCATTCTGTCTTTAAAAGTTTCATCTCTGTTTACCCGGAATTTAAAATCAGTCCACGACCTTCCTTAAAGCAGCAAATAAAGCTTGTATTTAATAGGATCCATTATTTTACAAGCGAAACGAAAACTACATTACTCGCATAGAAAATTATCCTAAAATTGAGTTTTTCTAACGTCAGTAACACCTCGTTCATCACAAGAGCCATTGGAAAAGCTACGAGTACGCCGTCTTGTTTTTATCACTTTTTAATCTTCCTAGTAATGAGAGAGGTCCCCACTGGGCGGCAAATTTTTTCTGCAAATTTTTTTCTATATCCCCCTGTCGTTAGAGTATTGCTTGCTCAATATCGTTAATTCGCCCGTTATAAAGTCGAGTCCTATATTATTAAAGGACCTTCTGTGCCCACAAAATCAGCCAAGGTATATCCTTTCTTAATACCAACCTTTTTACCTTAATTAGTGCGGCACATTTAAGCCGCCGTGGTCTAGTAGGTAGTATCTTGGCTTATTAGAAATGAAGCCTCAGTTTAAACCCAAGGTCAGAGCAGAAATAAATAGAGAGAAAAATATCAACAGATTTCTATATAAAACTAGGAATAAAATTGCCATGAAAAGCTTCTTTAAAATCTGTCGTTCGGAATCGAGTTTAATCTGCTAGGCCCGCCACTCATGTATAAAAATTATTACACACAACTTAAGAAGAGTAAAAAACAAGGTTGTAATCCTGACTGAAGGGTTGTAATAACCAATTATGTGTGCTTGGATAGCGCCCGTCTGTGTTTACGTCAAGGTATACTTTGGTAACAACAACCTTTTTGTCTTAATAGGTCCAGTGTATATTGTCTTGTACATACAATTTCGCTACGCTTGCCTAAATAATGTTTTTGAACGCCCCAGATATATTTCTACTATGGCAGTGCCCTCTCTATCTTAATCAGCATCGATTGTGTGCAGCTGAATTTCATCAATGGCTTCACGAATATTGTCCTTTAAAGCGTAAATTGTCTCTGGCTTGTCGGCATAACACTTATCTTTGATGGCAGCCTACAAATAATAGTCCAACGGTGTCAAATTGCAGCTCCGCGGTGGCCAAACGACATCAGCTCTGCGGCTGATAATGCGATCTTCAAAAACAGGGTGCAGCTTCGGCTGTGTGGAACGTAGGGCCGTCCTATTGAAATCAAATGTTGCCAATATCTTCCTATTCAATTTTTGTGAACAAAAATTCATTTAATATGACCCGATAACGAACGCCATTGACTGTAAGGGTTACTCCTTGCTCATTTTCGAAGAAAAATTGCCCAATTATGCCTCTGAACCAAAATCCGCACCAAACAGTGATTCGTTTTGGGTGTACATCGGCTTTTCAATGTATGCTTGCGGGTTTTCTGTGTCCCAAATGCGTAAATTTTGCTTGGCGGCTATGTAAGCCATAATCAAAATGGGCTTCATCTGAAAAGATGATTTTTTTTTGTTTGCCAAAATCGGCATCTTCTGTAAGTCGATCGCAGGCCCACTTAACGAACCGAAAACGCGTATACACAACCATATTCGTTCAGCGTAAGGATAAAACAAATTATCTGTCAAATCAGACGTGAGCTAAGTGTTACCATTCACGAATTAAGCACCTGTTGAAAAAAAAACCGTTAGATGGCGGACCCATCGCCAGTGTGCATGCTAAGCTTGCTTTTATATTGTTTTTGAAGGCGCGAGGTATACTCCTGTTATGGCAGCGTGCTCTCTATCTTGATCAGCATTGAAATAGAACTCCTTATCACTCAGAGTAAGCCCAAAGCTGCCAAGGTACACTCTTTTTAATACCAACCCTTTTGTCTTCATCAGTCCCCAATATATATTGTCTTGTACATGAAATTTCGCTAGTGTGCTCACTACGCTTGTCTATATAATGTTTTTGAGGGCCTCTGGTATATTCCTACTATGGCAGTGTCCTCTCTGTCCAGCGTCCGTCTCTGTCTCCTTATCAGTCAGTGTTAGGATATGAAAGATTCGATTCCCAAGGTTTTCAGTAGTAATCATTAAGCTTTATTAAAGGAAAGAAAAAAAAAACACTTATTGATGCAACACCCTATCCAATCACATCTCATGCAACTTTAACTAGACTCTCGAAGTGAACAATTTCGCTACAAATAACGCGAATAATGGCTCAAGTATGTATAAGGCACTCAATGCAATGCGTTGAAGTGAGCACTTGTTCATATTGTGTTTAGTTGGAGTTGGAGTTGTTGTTGTTGTATTTGAAGTATTTGGCTTAAATTTGTTGCAATAGTTACTGACATTATAATGATTTTATTTGTATTTGTAATTTAACTCGGGCCCTTTAGTTATAGAAAAACAAAAACAAAAAAAAAGGCAAAGTTTTTCGTCCAAAGCCTTTGTTATTTTTCTTTTGGAGTGGCACTGCTGCTTTAGAAGTTAAAGACACGCTAAATTGTTGATATTTCTGGAGTCATATTGTGAGTTTGTTTATGTAGGCTATTATAGCCAAAGACTTAAGGATAATTTAAGAGAATTTTCTTTTAACGGTAAATTAATGTAGCAAAGCAATAAGGAAGGGAGTATTGATTGGCTTTGGATTTTTGAAGGCTTTAATTGTACAAATATTAGGAGCAGCCATATGTCCTTGCTTTTAATCCTTTTTAAGGGACCTTCTTTTATTGTTGATGTTGTTGTTGTTGTTACTAAATATATTGTGTAGTAAATAAGTTATTATGCCAACTACATATGCTTGATTTCCCAGCAATTATTGTTAACCTTTCAAACGAAATATCCTTTTAATCAACTTGAACTTTCAATCAAATTAAGAAAGGGTTCCTACTTTAAATGGAATAGTTTTAAGGCATACCTCTGTAACCTAAAATAATAGGAAAACTTTAGTCAAAACGTTTAACTTCTGTTTGTAGTCTTTACATATACTTTTACATGAGTAAGAGGGACATGTCCTTTTCATTTCCGCCAACAAAACTTTAATAAACAATTTGTCTACCAGAAAAAAAAAGAACCAAATCTCTTGCAACACTCAGTAACAATAATATTTCCAAAGGACACCTTTTTTTTGTCAACAATAACAATTTAAATTTCCATTTATTGTCAAAGGAAAAACAACTACAACTACACATTGGATACCCCAGATCTTGTAGGCATCCGTGTAGTATATCTGAATTTCTGATGGGTTCGGATGGGATTTTATTGGTTCTGTGTCTGTGTCTTTGTCTGTTTTTAATTTAGTTCATCTTCAAATAATACCGGCCAGAAGCTTTATAACACCATTCCCTAGACTTTTTTCTTCCACTTTTTTTGTGTTTTTTTTTTAAGGGACAGGTAAACATTGCCTGGTTGGCTGTCTGTCTCTTTGTCTGTCTCCCAGTATACGCAATTTTACAAAATGTTACACTCGTATTATTGCATTTAAAACACAGACAATCCCTGTAAAAACATATTTATAAATACTATCTCTCTCTCTTTCTCTCTCACACACACACACATACTCACTCAGTCATTTGAACACAAAGGAAAAGGAAACGGAAAAAACTTTACAACTAAATGGGAAAAGGTCGTCATTTGTGTATGATTTTTATGTGTTTGTTTGGTTGTTATTGTTGTTTTTGTTGTTGCTGTTGCTGATGTTGTTGCCTTTAGGGATTTTTTGACTCATTTATAAAATAAAGTGTTTTGTCTGCAAAGTTTTATTCCCCAAAATCTGTCTCCTTTTTTTCCTTTCTCTTTTCTGTTTTTGTTGTTGTTTTTTTTTAATAGACATCCCTGTAGGGTATATCACAGTAAATACGCATTTTTGTTAAGGAAGTTGCTTCATATGGACCGGAAATTTTTGGTAATGTTAACAAATAGGTTTTTAAAGTAGAAACTACAAAAAAGATTCTACTTAACGGAACTATCATATGAAGGAGACACTGTAGCCTAGTTGGTTGGGTCTTGGCTGCAAACTCAGTTCATACCCCAGCTTAGCTATTAACTTCTCAAAGAAAGTGATAAAACGAAATAAAGGGCTATCCATTTCGTGGTTTCAAAAGTATGGGACTGGAATTCGACATCTTAACTATCACACAACGCTTAAAAATTATCAAAACCTACTACAAAAATGGTAATTCTGCCATAGCCACGTATCGTGCTTTAAGAGGATATTATGATTTACATAATCGTCCAACTAAGCAAACAATTGACAAAATTGTGAAGAAATTTAAAGAGAAGGGAGTGGTTATATTCGTTACATCGTTTCGCTCGTTCCGCTGAAAATATCGCTATTGTAAGTGAAAGTATTGCCGAAGACCCGAATGTATCGATTCCTTGTCGTTCTCAGGAATTAGGACTATCTTACGACACATTATGGCGTATTTTGCATTTAGATCTATACCTACATCTATATAAAGTCGGGCTCACGCAACAATTGAAGCCAGTTGACCATTCACAACATCGTAGATACGTGGAATGGGTACTTGAACAACAGGCGGTGGACGACAATTGTTCGAACAAAATTGTCTTCATTGATGAAGCACATTTCACGCTCGGTGGGTATGTTAATAAATAAAATTGTCGTATTTGGGGTTCAGAGAACCGTCAAGCAATTAAAGAGAGGCCATTACATCCAGAAAAAGTCATTGTTTGGTGCGCTCTTTGGTACGAAGGTGTGGACCTTACTTCTTCGAAAATGACGATGGAACGACTGTCACCGTCAATTCGGAGCGTTATGGTCAATATGATAACCGACTTTTTTTTTGCCTGCTATTGAAGAATACAACTTGGAGAATATGTGGTTTCAACATGACGGTCCCACATGTCACACAACTCAAGCGAATATGGCTTTATTGCAAGAGACATTTAATGGCCGCGCAATTTCTCATCCTTGCGATATCAACTGGCAACCAAGATCATGCGATTTGACACCATTAGACTTGTTTTGTGGGGCTATGCGAAAGACCGTGTTTATGCAGATAAACCTTTCAACTCTTGAGCACTTAAAAGCTAACATTCGTCAAGTTACGGGTGAGATACCGCAAAGTATGTGTCAAAAAGTGGTTAAAGTATCCCAAAGGAATCAATGCTTGCAATACTTCGCGTGGAGGTCATTTAAATGATGTAGTGTTTCACATATAATGTCAACGTTCAAACTTTACAATAAAAATGAAATATAATGAAAAAAATATTTTATACTCGCATGTGTTTTATTTACGTTTACTTTTGAAAAACCACGAAATGTATAACCCGGTCGATGCGTACCACAGCTCAATGAATTATGATTTGCGTTCGAAATTGTTAAAAATTCCATGCCATGAATTATTTATAATATCAAATTTTTTTCAGCTTGAAAGTATGCTTTAATTTTCCATTTTTAAAATAGTTTACTGAAAGTATGCTTTAAAATATTTTTTATTTAATACTATTGATTCCTTTATATATTTTTTATTAATTTATTTCAATATTCTTTTATTTTTTTTTCTACTATATTGAGTTCATTTTATTAGTGGACTCTTAGCTCTTTGCTACTTTTGTATAGGTAGCAGTCAGTTGGCAAAAACTCTGGCAGTCAAATAAAATTCCTCTGAAAAGAATCTCAAAAATCTATCGTTCGCATGCCGTTTTAAACTGCAGGTTCCGACAATCATGTATTCATTTTACACATACAATATGGGTGGTGTAAGAAGCTAAGTCATAAACCTAACTTATAATGAATAATAATGTAGGTATGCAGGTTGTAGACTCATTTATGTTATTGTATGTGACTTAAAGAGGTTTTAAGTTG
This sequence comes from Sarcophaga peregrina, assembly GCA_014635995.1. NCBI lineage: Eukaryota > Metazoa > Arthropoda > Insecta > Diptera > Sarcophagidae > Sarcophaga > Sarcophaga peregrina. The sequence goes on from CM025791.1 coordinate 85,020,904, forward strand.
AGTTCAATCCAACTTTCTTAGTCATAAAGCCTAGTCAATTTTATTTTTTCCCATAGTTTCTAGGCTACAAAAAGTAGTAGTGGTTTGTGTCTACAATAAATGTTTCAATATTTTAATATTTTTGAATCACGTTTAATGTAAACATGTAGGGCCCTTACATATACCGTTACGACCGCATCCAAATGTCTTATTTAGTTTTTTTTCCTTTTGCCAGTAACTTCTCTCATTTAATTTGTCAACCTTTTTCCTCTTTATGTCAGAGTTTCTGAGACACTAGAGACACTAGTAGCTGTAGATTGTTGTTATTCGGTTTGAAATTTCCGTAAATACAAATATCATGGCATACCTTTAGGCGTTTATATCCTTATAGTATTTTGCGTAGATATTTGTTTTCCTGTGTTTGTTTGCATGCGTATGTGTAAATTACGAATTTATATTTCGGAGATTGAAAGTGAACTGAAAGGAAAACTTAATCTGTCATTTTTGTTTAAACAAAGAAACTCTTCTTCTTTTTAGTTGTTGTTGTTGTTGCTGTTGTTGTAGCAATTAAATATAGGAGCAGAGAGCAGTGATGGATCAAAATAGAGAGAGAGGGAGAGAATAGAATGTATATGGGGAAATATTTATGAAATATTAGTACAAGATAAAGAAAGACGATTCATATTGCAAAATAAAGGTAAACGTTGTGGATGCAAAAGGTGGGACAAAAGAGATTGATTGCTCCAGAAAAAAGTCAGCATGAAGGTATATAGAAAAAGGATCCCTAAAGTGTTTGTAGATCTTATCAAAAATGCACAAAAAATGGTGGCTTTTTCTAGAGGAGACATCCTTATATGGAGTCTGAAATACCTTACTGTGGAGCTAGTATAATGGCTGATGTGCCAGAGGAACCATTTGTAAAAATTCAGACGTGACATTGGCGTCTCTTATTATTTCAAGTGACATACATGAAGTGAATCACATAATCCCTTGGCATATTTCTGAAATTTTTTAGAAAGTCTTCTGCAAACGGCAATGAGAAAGAAAAACAGAACACTGGAAGTCTTTCTCTTAAATTGGGACATTTGAAGTCCTGAGTCTTTAAACTAGTCTAGGTGGCCTAGTGATTTAAATGGAATCCGTTGCTTTGTAGATCGATAGAAGGGCTAAGAAGCAATGAAGACCAGGAACTATAACACATATGGGCATACGGCTGCTGACAAAATATGGTGTGGCGAAGTGTGTGTACTTGATGGAGTAATCGGTTAGGATTATTTAAGTTGTTTCATCCTTTTAGTTAGGTAGAGGGGGCTGCCCATCCAAGAAAAATCCTTGGATGGACTGACTTAGGCCGCATTAGGCCCATTGTGCTTCCACAGTTATCCGTTATCCCCTTGTCCCGGAACCATTCGGAGCTCCTGATGAAGCGATTTAGGCTGCCAATGTCAATCCTTGACAGTTCCTCTAGATCATCTAAGTAACTAGACCATTTAAGTAATTCCAAATACTCAGCAGGTGGGAGATAGTTTCCTCCTCTTTCTCATCTCTGCAGCTTCTGCAGAAGTCATTAGCAAGGTGTCCAAGTCCAATGCGCCTCGCGTGCGTACCCATAATGCAGTACCCCTTTTAGAGGCAAAGAAAAATTTTTTAGAATCTCTAGGTTGCTGTATAAAATGTGTATAGGAGCTGGGCTCGGGAATCTGATAAGCATTTGAGTAGGACACAATGCTTTGAGAGCGATGGAAAGCTGATCATATACGATCGATAAGGTTTGTAGTAATATGTTCGGTTTTTCTTCAATGACCTTGCAGATTAAATCTCTGTTAGGTTTTTAGAGGCTGAGAAATTCCGCTGAGCAAATCAGAGTACATTGAATGGTCTTAGATGCCTAAAGAGCGCTAATTAGCTTGCTAAAGAGTGGACACTCCACATTTAAGAATGACTAAGGATGTAGCCTATTTCTTTCGAAAATATCCAAACATTCGACGATTGTACTCGTAAGGATTCCTGGTCACGGAGAAATTGAATATTTTCGCTGATATTGTACGATATTTGGTAGCCAAGAATGAAGGAATCATTTGCTTACAACTCACCAGGAAATATGATTGTAAGACGGCATCTGTAGCACGAACTTACAAAAGCTCTTATATTACCTAAGTTGCCGTAGCTTCCTACGTAGTGTATTGGCTTATTAGGCGAGAGCCCTTGGTTTGAACCTGGCTCAGAAATCTTGAACGAAACAAAATATAAAAAAAATTTCTTCGGGTACATTTTCTCTTAGCAGTCTTCTGAAGAAGCCTTTGAGTGTAAAAATTCTATTGCCAGTTAAGTATTCCATATCCGTTGTTGGGAGACAACGTTAAGCTGTAGATCCTGCCTCTTATGTATGAAATTAATGCATACATATGGGTGGTACGAGAAGGAAGGCTGCGATCCTGACTAAAGAATTGTAATGACCCATTAAGTAAGTAATCAAAGCTCTAGCGAACTTATTAGTTCCGTTACAAAGCTATTAACGTTGGAAGTCCTCTACGATTTTAATTTATTTTTATAGAAAATTTCTTTTCTAAATTGCGAAATAGAATTTGTAAGCAATTATTGTATTATTTTCCATAATTTAATTTTATTTTCACTTTTATTTGTCATTTAAAGTTCTGTAATTCTTAAATTTTTGAAATCCCAAAACATAGGCTTGATTTATTACTTTTTTACGCATCCTCAAAGTATGCTAACTTTTTTAATTTTTCTATATTTTTATTATTTATTAAATATTCATAAGCTGTACATTTCTGTTATCTATGTCTACTTTTAAAGCCTTAAACATTTCAAATGGAAAATAAAATAAAAAAAAATTCTTCAAAGGCAAACAATTCTCACCTCAACTTTTCTGAGTTGTTGACTTTTACGTTTTCCGCTTCGTTTTCGTCTTTTTTTTACAGAATGTCAGTGTTTGTTGGCATAAACCACAAAGTGAAATTTTGAAAGTTAAGGATTATGTTTATTTTACTCCTAAAAATATACATTACCTTTTTAGATTTATAAACATTTTAATTTTCTATATATTTTCTCTTTGTCAGACGTTACGTTAAATAATTCAAACTAAAAAAAAAAATTAAAAAAATAGAACGTCAAGCAGCCTTGCCTTAGAACCCACACAAGTAGCACGTTTAGTGTTAAAAAAAAGAGTAAAAAAATCACAGTCTCAGTCACACTTTCTGCTCCTGCCAGACATTTATAATAAAATTTATGATTTTTTCCATTTTTTTCTTCACTCGATATTAATAAAAACGCAGATTTTCGAAAGAAACCAGTTTTGAGAGGGGGCGTGGGTTGTTAAATTTTATGCAAAATGTCACCTGAATTATTATTTTTCTTTATTGTTGCCTGCTTTTAGGATGTTGTTATAGTTAAAGCAAGCGAGACAGCCAGTTTTTTTCTTTCTTCTCTTTAATCATTGTTGTTTAAGTGTTAATAAAATGAGTTTGGCTTTCTATTTTTTTTTTTGTATTTCTTTTTGGAACCAAGAAAAGCCAAAATAAAAGTAGAAAATAATTTTCAGGAAATGGTAATAAAAAGAATAAGAGAAAAACATGCAGTAAGTCTGTGATATCAATGTGCTTTGCATAAATAAATAGTTTTTCGTGTAAGAAAAGTCTTAAGCTGCTGAAAGAAAATGAAAGAAAAAATAAACGCGTACTGCTGCTCAATGAATTATGATTTTCGTTTAAAATTGTTAATAAATTCCATGCCATGAATTATTTATAAAATCAAAAATTTTTTCAGCTCGAAAGTATGCTTTAATTTTCTATTTTCAACATATTATACGGAAAGTATGCTTTAAAATATTCTTCTTTCTTAAATAGTATTGATTCCCTATATTTTTGTTTGCTTTTTTCCAGTTTTTTAATTTATTTCATTATTCATTCATTGTTTTCTACTACATTGAGTTCATTTTATTTATGACCACTTAATTCTTTGCTACTTTTGTACACACAGTCACTCGAAATGTTTATCTAAATCTTCTATATTTTATGGCAGGAAAAAACATCAATATTTACACACTGGTTTCACCACAGGAAAAAAAATTTTTATACAGTTTGTGTTCTATAGAGTGGTATAGTGTCGTCCTCTTTGTGTATTTAAACACTTCATAAATCTTAACTTTAACTTGTTTATCTATACTTAAAACAGATAGATCAGGAACAGTGCTTTAAAAGAATGGTTTTTTAAAAACAAAAAAAATTTTTTTTTGTTTTCCATTTGGTGTGCGAAAACCTGATCCAATTACGATTTTTATGGCGCTATGGAACATCAATAGATATTGAACTCAATAACAAATTGAAGGCACAAACTCCCAGCTATATGAGCAATGCATCAACTTCCGTAAAGCTTTCTCAGTTTCTGCTGGGTCATTTAAAATCTGCATCTTCAGTGGCCGTAGTCGAATGTACGGTTTGGGCTTATTAGATGCGAGGCTGCGGTTCAAAACTTGGGTAAGATACCTCCAAAAAATATTTCTTAGGCGACTTGCTTTCATCAGATTTTTGGCAAAACTTCTGAGAGTAAATAAAAATTGCCATGAAAAGTTTATCAAAAATCTGTCGATCGGAGTCGGCTTTAACTGTACGTTCCGCTGGTCATGTATAAAATTAACACACACAACCTAAGTAATGTGAGAAACTGGTCATAATCCACACTGAAAGGTTGTAATGCATGTATGTGTTTCGTCTAGTGTTGCCATAATGGTACGAAAAACATTTTCTGTTTGTCAACTCTGGGCATTTTTATTGAATTATTTGCTTCAACCGCATTCACTGTTAATAGCGCGGATCAGAGGAGTGCGCACAAAAAAAAAAAAATGGTCTTACTTCTAAGTTTATAACTTTTATTATAATTGAAAAAAATAAATACCGTTACATTGTTTTTGTTAGTCATCTGTATCAAAATCCACATGCTAAATGTCATTGCAATAGCAAAAATAGTTTTGGAAAATGGGCACCCAACAATAATGTCGTAAAAAAATAAGTGAAATTTTCAATGAAAAATCGCGCCGCTTACAAGAAACGATTGCTATGTTCCCAGGTGTTAACCAAAAAACAGTTTCTAAGGAAAGAATAAAACAATATAAGGAGTCTTTGAGTATTGAGAAAAAGCGTGGAAGTGGAAGAAAAAAAGGATTTACCGACCAAAACAAAGCATGTAAAATAATACGTATTTTTCTAAAACACCCTAACATGTCTGAAAGAAAAGTGGCTCAAAAATTTGAATGCACTGAGACCTTGGTCAGAAGAAAATTTTTTACATAAAAGAAATTCAAATATTATTTACTTTAATTGAAATATAAAACGAAAAAAATCCGCCAATTAGTTTTATTTCTATAACGAAAAATGTAAGTCCAGTTTTTTTTGTGCGCACTCCTATTATTAATTATTTGACAAGAATTTGAAAATTTTTTGTAGACTACAGATACCCAGTATTTATTTTCCTTGGCATTAGTCCGGACCCTAAAACAGTGTGCGAAACGTCACCATGCTTCGTCTACGTTTTTGCATATTATTCTCGAACATAATCCATATTTTATCCTCCGTAGTCGGTCGCTTCAGCAATGATTCTGTTTTGTACAGTGTTAGCAATCAATTGTTAATGGAAATTCGATCCATTTACTGAAAACTTTTAGGGAGCGTATGTTTAGTTTCCAAGCATTATTTACTCTGCTGATATGTCGGTCTTCTCAATCCGGTGAAGAACAGTTTGCTTTCCTTCCTTATCTTTGCAACTTCTCCGTTAACCAGTGAATATGACCAATGAATTCGTGTAGCGAGTGTGCCCAGAATACAATTCTAACGACTTTGAAAACAATACTGAGTGTAGTCTTTTGAAATTTTAACTCATTTACGTTGTCTCCATACATACGTAATTGGCCATTACAACCCTTCAGTCAGGATTACGGCCTAGCTTCTCAGAGCACTCATGTTATTTGCGTTAATTTTACATGTGACTGATGGGACCTACAGTTTAACGTTGATTCCGAATGACAGATTTTGGAGAAACTTTTTCACTGCTTATTCTGAGAGTAAGCGTTTTTGCTAGAAATCTGCTGAGAGGAAATCGCCGAAGAAATATTTTCGTTTTGATACCTGACCTGGGATACGAAACCACGCTTTACGTCTAATAAGCTAACATACTACCTATTAGACTATGGCGACTGCGTTGTCTTCATTCATTAAGGAAATGTCTTCAATCTTTCGCAGGTATTGGTATTTCTAATAACCAAATGGGCGAAAAAAGTAAAAATTAAACAAAAAAATCTTATAAAAGAAAGCAGTTCATAAGTAAATCATACCCAGATTTTTGCTTAATCAATATTTCCTAGATCTAGATCATTTGCGGATGATTAAAAGTACGTTGGCAACTCATTATAAGATACAGATCAATGCCTGATCATTAGTTTCTTGGCAGTTTAGTAAGAGGACGTTAATATATCATGATCAGGTGGTTGGCACATCATTACTACGTTGTCAGTACACCTTCAGTAGATTTTCATATCAGCGCTTGAACCTTAGCATATCATTAGCAGATCGTTATGATCATTACCAGAACATTACCAGATCATTAGCAGATCTGCATTCAACTTCATTAATTTCTTCCTTTAAAAAGAGAACTAAATTCAGCGCACGATCATACTAGTGACTAAATCTTAGCTCATCGTTATAAGATCGTTAGGAGTTCATTACGAGTTCGTTAACAGATTATTAACAGATCGTTTGCCGATCATTATCAGATCAATAGCAGATCTGCATTCAATTTCATTAAGCCCTTCCTTTAAAAAGAGAACAGAAATTTAGCACACGTTCTTATCAATGAGTAAATGTTAAATCATTAACAGATCGTTAGGAGTTCATTACGCGATCGTTAGCAGATTATTAACAGATCGTTTACCGATTATTATCAGGTCAATAGCAGATATGCATTCAATTTCATCAAGCAGAAATTTTGTACACGCTCTTATCAATGCGTAAGCGTTAGCAAATCATTAAGAGTTCATTACGCGATCATTAGTAGATTATTCAAAGATCGTTTACCGATCATTATCAGGTCAATAGCAGATCTGCATTCAATTTCATCAAGCACTTCCTTTAAAAAGACAACAGAAATTCAGCAAATGCTCATACCAGTGCTGATCGTTATCACATCATGAAGTGCTCATTACGAGATAGTGAGCAGATTATTAAAAGATCGTTTGCCGACCATTATTAGATCAATAGCGGAACTGTATTCAATGTCATCAATGCCTTTGATAATTAACACAGCAACAGTAACAAGGAAGCACTTAATCAATGGAAATAAATAGGGCATGTTCATCTAACCGATTTCTTTTAAAAAATTTTTGTTTCTTGTAAATTGATTTCCGCTCTTAATACTTGAGAAGCTTGGTAGTAATCTGGCTGAAGGATTGTAATGACCAATTATGTATGTATGTATATGTATACATACATACATATGTATGTATGTATGTATTTATATGTTTACATCCCTGGTTCATACTTCAATATTACTGTTCTACTGTTCTACTGTGTATACTTTTTGTTTTTTTTTTCTCTTGCATATCTTTGTACAAACACAACATGTAGAGGAGATGACTGCCCTTTAAGCCATTTAAAGAGTATCTCTCATGTGAATGTGTATGGGTAAGTATATGTGTATGTGTGTAAGTGGCTTAACATTTTCAAAATTTTATTACAATATTAAAAGTAACATGCACAACATGCATACATGCATACATTCATACATGCAGATGCAGGCATATGTATTTGCACTTGCAATACAATTTTATTAAAACACATGCAACAACAGCAACTACTGCTACTTTTCAAAGTAGCCCTACTGGGTATTTAACTTTCCAAAACACATGCACACACACTCGTAGAAACACTTGAAATGAGAGAAACAGAGAGAATATAAGGTAAGTAAACATACTTATTCATGTACAGGGTGGCTGATATTTAATGCAACAAAGTAAAGCGCTATATTTTTTTAATTTTATTGTTCAAAAGCAAAAAATGTTGGAAATAGCAACAAATTTTAGAATCAGTTTAGATTTGTTCGAATTGGCCACCTTTGGTATGAATTATGTCTCTCAAACGGCCGACAAAGCCATCACAGACTGCACGAAAGTGGATTTGCGATATTTTGGCCCATTCCTGGCCAAGCGCCGCCTTGAGATGATCAGCACTTTGGTATTTTTTTAGTAGGAACCTTACTCTTCAAAATGCCCCAGGCGCAAAAGTCCAACGGATTGAGATCCGGAAATTTTGGTGGCTATTGTATGGTAGAAATGAAGCGATGAACCTCCTTTTTAAGCCATTCTTGATTGACGGGGTGCTGAGTCTTGTTGGAAATGTTTGTGTGCCCTGGGCTTCAATACTGTCTTTAAGACATTTTCCCGATAATATTCGACATTTATTTTGACCCAACGGTCGATGAATATGAGCGGGGAGCGTTACCGCCGTTACGGCGGCCCGTAACATTACCAGCGGCAGTGCTTGAGTTCTCGTGGCCAATCGCAGGAATAAATTTTCAGCTGACCTCTTTGTTTGTTCACAAACTGCTCGATTTGGAATGACTTTTGATCGGAGAAAACCAAATTCGGTAACTGGCCACTTTTGTACCAGCGAAGTAAATCCTTGGCTCTTTCCAGTCTAACTTTTTTTGTCCATCATACACTTTTTAGAACTTCAGTGGCTTTAGTCCAAACTCATTTTTCAATATGTGTTGGATCCGTTCTAGCAATATGTTCAGCTCACGAGCAATTTTCCTACCACTGCGGCGTGGATTTCGATCAAATCTGGCCTTCAGTTTTCAGATCATTTCTGGTGTTGTTACCGTTTTTTTTTTCGTCCACTTTTTGGTCGCGATGCAACACTGCCATTATCACGGTAACGAGCAATGGTACGAGAAACAAAAGATTTGTTCACATTTAAATGCTGGAGGGCTCTAACGGTAGCCACCTGTGGTTTTCCAGCCAAATATAAAGCAATCACACTATCACGCTTGAATTCTATTACGAATAACCTTTTTTCTCTAAATGCAATAGATCAAAATGCTTTTGTAAGCTCTGGAATGAATCTGTCAGCTATCAGACAAGCGGTTTACAAATGATAACAACCTGAAGTTGGTTGCAATACATATCAGCTACCCTGTGTGCATATGAATGCATCTGCATTAGTGTGTTTTACAAAGGGAGAGTATTTATATTTACTTTACTTTAGTAAACATTATTAAATATTTTCTATATTAAAAATAATAATTTTTTTCCAATAAATTCTTGTTTTTTTTTTGTTTTTGCTTTTCTTTATTGTTTGTAATTTCTTGTTATTTTTTTATATTTCAAAGGTGTTTACACTAGGCAATTTTAATTGCAATTCTTTATGGAGTTTGAATTTGCAATTTCAAGCAAATCATATTAAAAATTTTAATAAATTTCTATAAAAATTGTTTGCAAACTTTCTCTCTCTCTCTTTCTCTCTGTAATACTTTAGAGAATTTATTGATTCTGTTATTGCTTCTCTACCTTAAGTAATCGCTATGAAAATTTTTATTTTTTGCTTCATTATTACGAAAATTATTTTTATTGTTATAGTTGTTGCGTTATTACCGTTAGCAATTGATATTTTTTGTTTGCTACTAACAGTTTCAACGAGAAGCAGTTTTCTTTAGGAATAAGAAGACGCAGCCAACTTAGGTTATGATGTGCTACCTATGCACGATGCTTATACTAGTATAAACAAACACTCTCCCGAAGGAGTTTAAGTTTTTTATTTTCTCATTTTTAAAAAGCTTTTTAAATATTACCGTTGGATTTATTATAAGTTTTCATAGCAGTAATGATGAAATATGTAGCACAGTGAGAGAGGATTCTTCCAAATAGGATAGGTTAGGGACACAATTCCAATTTTTCCTTCTATTTTATAAAGTATCCCCATATACAGTAAGACCCCGCTTTACGCTGCCCCGCTTAACGCTGTTTCAGTATTACGCGGTTGCAAATGAAACAGCCATGCACTAACCAAAAGTGGTGCTTTATATAGCGACGGTGTATTCTATGCATCTCTTTCAACACTCGTTTGTAAGTCTGTCCAGAATAAAGTTTCCAACCCCATTTTGCGAAATGGCAATCACAGTACGAACACATCTTTCCTGCGTCACACTTGATTTATTAGTTGTCATCAACGATACTTGATGTGTACGTGTTAAGTTGCCTCGTTTAACGCTGTTTCGTTTAGCGATGGAACTTATTGGAACGTATCCCCCGCGTTAAGCGGGGTCTTACTGTAATTAATGGAATCAAACCTATATTAAGCCTTAGGGTTAAATATCTAAGACTTTTTCTTGACGGGATAGGAGGTACTTTGCGGGGCATTTTCTGCTACAGTAGGATGACTAGTACACGATTTTGATGTCGTTCCCTGGATTTATTCGATAGTTGCCAAACTTAATCTTCTTCTTGAAGTTGTAAGTTCATCGATTGAGGTTAGGTTAGGTTAGAGGACGTGTACCTGTCAATCAAGAAAACTGCAGTACCCGGTCGAACTGACCCATTGTACGATTAAACTCAATAAACTTTTCAATTTAACGATGCTTTGTAAACTACGGAGATCTGTAGTGATACAGGCGTCGTAGTCTAGTAGGAAGTGTGTTGGCTTATCAGATGTGAGGTTACGGTTTAAACCCCAACTGAGATATCTCTAACAGAACGAAATATGAAAAAATATTTTTTCGGCAATTTCCTCTGAGCAAATTTCTAGCAAAAACTAACAAAAATGCCTTAAAAAGTTCCTCAAAAATCTATCGTTCGGAGATAACTTTAAACTGTAGATCCCGCTACTCATGGATAAAATTAACACTCACAACATAAGTGATGTACGAGGTAGATTGTGATCCTGACCTCATACCAGCAATGAATCATTTTTCCGCTACTCATAAGCACTCATGCAATTTTGAGTATGAGTTAATCTACAGAATTCAAATTCAACTACTCTGTTTCATTCGTACTCGCTACAACATTGATTTATAAGTATAGGTTACAATGGGTATGAGAACAACGTTGACATCAAACTCACAACATTCGAAATATGTTTGATTCATACGCCTACTCATTCTAATTCATAAATTTAGAAAAATACTTATAATACTTATAAGTGATTTGAATGATTCAAATCATTTATCAAAATTTACAGCCTTTGTTGTTGTTGCATATACAAAGAAGAAAGGAAAGACAAAGGCAACAAGCAAATCATACACACAATATTCTTGTGAGTATAGTAGTTTTCGTATGCGAATCATACTTACTTGTACTTCGTGTAAATGTTAAGTAGAGACGAGTCGAAGTCAATAATATCAGGCGTATTGTTAAGTATGAATACGAGGAGTACTTCCAACTTTGAGTATGAGTAGTATGAATATCATATTAAAATAACTATGAATGCGTTTAAGTATCTGAAATTATAAGTATGACTCGAACCTACTCATCGTTTTGAATATTTATTGCTGATCTCTGATCCTGACTGATCTGTAGTGATATTAATTAAGCGTGTGTTAAGCATTCATCCACAAAACGAACATGCGAACGTGACTACGTGACTGAGTGCCACAAGGGCATGGCAGTATTATGATTCTATGCTCATGCCAAAATTCTGGCCTTAAGAAGAACATACAGGGTACACTGTTGAGAACCGCATTCAAGTATAGACTGAGTGTGTACACCGCATTTAAGATTACTCAAGAATATCGAAAATAGCAAAACATTCGACGGTTATCTACATATAGGTCCCTGAAAACATTGTAGGTAACAACAACGGTAACACACTTGTAACGGCGGGTACAACAGATAATTCCAATGAATTCTTACGTAAGATTGACATTCCTCTCTACAGAGGCAAGCCGATAGTCTCGTAAAAACTTCACTCATTTCCAAAGCAATGATCGGATAATGCAACCACTTATAGAGGAACTAGATTGGTCAGAACCGATTTGGATCTGGAACTAGAATCCAATTTTGAAACACCGTGCGATTCTATCATTGATTACAGGCGTGTTGGAATACGCCATAACTACAGCGTTGTTCAAATTCAACAAAAACCTTGCCATCAATATCTCTTCTGAACGGAGGTTTCTATGCTATGGTCTCAATAGGTAATTGAGTTGTAGAGACCTCTCTGATATGACAAAACTAATATTCTACAAGAGGCTCATCCGCCCCCCGTACTTTTTTATAGCTCAGAAGCGTTTAAACTTTTAAGCACTGATGTAGAAGCCTTGAGAGTATTCAAGAAAAAAGTCCGACGTAAGATCTTATGTCCAGTAAGAGCTGACGATCATTTCCGCATTGGATCCAACAGTGCGATGTATGACCTCCTCAACGACATAGTTGTTGTGCATCGTATTAACATCTAGCGTTTGCGCTGGCTCGGCCATGTCGTTCGAATGGAGGAGGATGCTCCGGCGAAACGCGTATTAGATTTTTTTTTTTTATTAAACCAGCACTCAGGGGATGACCCCTACTCATGCAGTGCATTGTGCAGGTTTATGAAAGGTGGAAAGAGGGAAGATGCGAACGGTATAGAAACGAGTTGCTGCTGGTGACTGTAAAATGGCCAGTGCTATACCTTCACCATTATATAGTCTTCAGCAATCGTCCACAAGAAGCCCGCAGTTTCTCACACCACTTATGTTGTGTGTGTTAATTTTATACAATTTCGTTTTGATGTCTGACCTCGGGTTCGAATCCTGGCCTTCCGTCTAATAAGCCGACACACTACCTAGTGTGTACGACCGGCGAGTACGACCTAGCTTCTCACATCACTTATGTTGTGTTTGTTAATTTTATACATGAGTGGCGAGACTAGCAGTTTTAAGTCTACTCCGAACGGCAGATTTTTGAGAAACTTTTCAAGAAGAGAAAGAGAAGAAATCGCCAAAAAAAACCTTTTTGTATTTGATGCAAGGATCTGATGACGAATTAGGCGAGAAGGACGACTTTGTTGACGTTGGAAGGACCAGATCGATGAAGTCCTGTCATCGATTGGTGTGACCAACTGGCGCATAAGCGCAAAAAACAGAGATCTAAGGTCCAGTGCGAATTGGCAAATGATTTCCGCATTCGAGCCAACAATGGGCTGCATGAGCTTCTCAACGACATAGACATTGTGCAACAACAGATTACTCCGGCGAAAGTGATATTTGATGCAGGGAGATCTGCGGAAGTCATCGAAGAGGACGACATTGTTTGCGTTGAAACGACTAGATCGAGGAAGTCCTGTCATCGATTGGTGTGACCAACTGGCGTATAAGCGCAAAAAGCAGAGATCTTCGATTCTGTGAGAATTGTCTGTATTTGATGCAGTCGGCGAAAAGGACGAGCTTGTTGGCATTGCAAGGATTAGATTGATGAACTCCTGCCCTCGATGTGTGTGATCAACTGGCTTATGCATGGAAGAAGCAGTGATTTTCGGTCCAGTGAGAGTTGGCGATGATTTCCGCGTTCGAGCCAACAATGGGCTGCATGAGCTCTTCAAAGACGTGGACGTTGTGGCTGCGTATTAATATCCAGAGGCTAAGCTGTTTCTTACATGTTGTTCAAACGGACAACAATGTTGCGTGGAAAGAAGTGGAGATTTCTGGAAGGATGCACTAAAACAGGCCGAAATCCCAAAAACCGGCTTGTTAATGCCGTATTAAGAAGAAGAGAAAAGAGAGTCAAATTTGTTGGCATCATTGACTTTGGAGGAGTTGTTAATTTATGTTTACGTTGTGCTACATTTTTGCTCTTTCCTGTTCTATTTGTAATCGCATGTTTATGGTATAAAACATTTATTAAAACAAACTTTCTTCGTATAAAGTGAAATTAAAAAATGAGGTTTTTTTTTAATACAATTTCCATTATTTGCTGAAGCAAAGCAAGACTGAAGCTCAGGGGAGAAACAAGAAAGTTAAAAAAAAAAAAAATGAAAATAAAAATTAGAAAAATGAAGAAAAATAATTCATAATTTCGAAATTTAAAATCATTTTTTAACAACAAATTTAAAACAAAAAAAAAAAGTAAAAAAAAAAATAAGCTGAAGAATATTTAATTAAAACCATCTCTACAAAATATTGTAACTTCTATCAACAAATTTAAATACTTCTTGTTAAATTGTAGGAGATGTGTTTTTGTTTTTAAATTTTAAAAACAAAAAATCATTCTTTTGTGTGTGTGCATCTGGTCTTAAAAATTCTTTAAAATTTTCTTCTTCATAGAGAATTTTTTCTAGGAGTCCTTTAGACTCCTGCTGAGTTTGTTTTATTTTTTTAAAAAAATGTTTTTATTTTTATTTTCATTATTGTAATATACCAGACAATAGTTTTTATTTATCTTTATCCAGTTGTTGTTATTAGAAAAGAAGTTTGTTTAGTTTTTTTTAATTCAATTTAAACAATTTAATTTTATCCCTTTTGTGCTTATGACATGAATTTTTGGGAATCAATTTTAAAGCAATTAAAAGACAATATTTTTGTGAAAATATTTCCTAAAAGAATGAATAAATATTTGAGTAGCTATTGAAAGACTCTCTTTAACAGGATTAAGGAAGTGAGAATCAACAGGATTGTTTGCTTTAAAAAGAGTTTCTAAAATAAAGTTTTTGGATGAAGGAAACTTTTGCCTAAGAGAAACAAGACAAAGAATGTAGAGGTTAGGATGAGAGTGGAAAACGGTAATATATTAGACCAGATTATAGCAGTTTGGTATTGTCCATGTGTAGGTAGATAGATGGTAGAAGAAGTCGCCGTAGTCTAGTAGGTAATGTAATGTAATGTAAAGTAGGTTGGCTTATTAGACTGAAGCTCCGAGTTCCAAACCTCAGGTCGGACATCAAAAACCAAAATATGAAAAAGATATTGCTTCGGCGACTTCGCCTCAATAGATTTCTGACAAAAACTCTCTGAGTAAATAAAATTCCCATAAAAACCTTTTCAAAAATCCGTCGTCCGGAATCGAATTTAAACTGTAGGTCCTGCCACTCGTGTGTATAATTAACGCTTACGACATAACTGGTGTGAGAAGCTAGGACGTAATACTGACTAGGACGTAATAATGACCAATTATATATGTATGAATGGTGGCTCTCGAGTTGAAAGCACTTGCCAACAGTTGATGCAATAACTGAGAACATAAAGGTTCTCGTTCGGGTTGAAAGCAATCGACTTCTGTAGATTGTAGGCTCTGACGCCCTTTATGCTGTAGCGCTATGTTACAGCCGATGCATAGACGCACTGCTTTTAACATAAGTGGTGTGAGAAGCATAAGTGGTGCTAGATAGCGCTTGCTAACACTTGATGTAATAACTGAGAACAAAAAGGTTCTCGTTCAGGTTGAAAGCAATAGTCTTCTGTAGATTGTAGACTGTAGCGCACTTTATGCTGTAGCCGATGCAGCTTTTAAAGTCTCCTGGCCCTACATAACAGTATCCGTAGAAGCAATTTCAGTAATCTCAGGGAAGATATCCATAGATATATACGCAGCAGTGCTTTGACGGCTCTATAGCAGACAGAGTGAGAGCTTTGAGTCACAGAAATGGAAACCTAACCCTGAATGGGAGAGGCATCATAACTTTTTGCGAACTCATTTTTGAAATCTTTTGTCAAAATATGGTTAGTAAGACCACACGTCAAGACCACACGTATTATTACCTCTGACAGATTCTACCCAGTTACGAACATTTTTTCGGCAATACTTGCCTCGGCTAAATCGGCCATTGCCACATGAAATCGCAAAACTTGAACATGAAAGGTAGTACACTGTCTAGGGTCAACTACATTAGATTAAAGCCACAAACTAAAGAAGCTGTCATCGTCATACAGGAAATGCTTATTATGCATAACGTTTCATTATGCCGTTATGCAACATCATAATAATGAAGGCTACAAAATTTGAACTTGAAGGCCTACAGCAGCAAAGGACCATTATTAAATTGAGTATAAATCGTAGTCGCCGTGGTCTAGTGAGTAGTGTGTTGGCTTATTAGACGAAAGGCGCGGGTTCGTATCCCAGATCAGACATCAAAACGAAAAATATTTCTTCGGCGACTTCCTCTCAGCAGATTTCTGGCAAAGACTCTTAGAGTAAAAATTGCCATTAAAAGCTTCTCAAAAATCTGTCGTTCGGAGTCGACTTTAAACTGTAGGTCCCGCCACTTATGTATAAAATTAACGCACATAACATAAGTGATGTAAGAAGCTAGGTCGTAATCCTGACTGAAGGGTTGTAATGGTCAATTATGTATGTATATGGCTGAAGAGAAAGTACAGTAAACTGAGCACTATGCCTGAGGGGACACAAGACCCATGAAGAGTTTCTAGAAAATTTTCATGGGCATTTTATTTTATTTCATAATCTTTGGCAAAAGATGGTAGAGAGAAAGTTTCCGAAAGAACTTCCTTTTCATAATTCATATAGGCTTGTCTTGGAACGTATTATCTACAAGACTGGGTGATTTGATTTGCCTATGTAAATTAGCATTTATAACATTCTTGTAGTGTTAATTGTTGCATTTTTGTTTACTTGTTTATCTTTTTTTATATACTGCTGTTTGTTGGTATATTTTTGTTTACTTCTTTACCATGTAAACAAGTTCATTGTTTATGGTTTTGCAGCTTTTGTTTATAATTTTAATGTTACATACATAATTAGTCATTACAAGCCTTCAGTCAGGATTATTGACCTACTTATAAAATTTCTCACACCACTTATGTTGTTTGTGTTAATTTTATACATAAGTGGCGGGACTTACAGTTTAAAGTCGACACCGGACGACAAATTTTTTAAGAAGCTTTTTAATGCCAAATTTTATTTACTCTCAGAGTTTTTGCCAGAAATCTGATGAGAGGAAATCGCCGAAGGAATACTTTTTGTATTTTGTTTTGATGTCTGGCCTGGGGCTCGAACACTGGCTTTACGTGTAATAAGCCAACACACTACTTACTAGACTACGGCGACATCACCATGGTAAAGGACACCATCTAGGATAGAATTTTTTTTACCAGTCTGTGAGAAACCATGAATCATAAGTTTTAACTGAACATTGTTGATGCACAGAACTAGTAAAAAATTACAAAAGAGGTTTTCTGTTGTATAAGGAGATGATCTTTAAGATCTCTAAGCAGCAGTGCCAGAAGAAGGTGCCGTAATAAGCCAACACACTACCTTCTAGACTCTGCGATTTGACTAGTATGCTTATGCTTAATCTGGATAGTTGCTTGGAGAGAAAATTACGCCGTAATTCAAGTTTTGAGCAAATACTGTGTTTTGAGGCGAAGTTTTAATGTTTCGGTCTTAACTGTGTTGCTTTGCTTGAGTCCATGCTACTTTGATATTTACAATCAAGCCGATTTAGATTTTTTTCTCCGTCAAAGAGTAATGGTTACATACATACATACAGAATAGGCCATTACAGCCCTAAAGTCCGCATTACAGCCTAGCTTCTCACACCACTCATGTACTGTGCTTTAATTTTATACTTGAGTGACGAGACCTACAGTCTAACGTCAACTCCGAACGACAGATTTTTGAGAAACTTCTTCATGGCAAATTTATTTACTCTCAGAGTTTTTGCAGGAAATCTGCTTTGAGGAAATCGCCGAAGGAAAACTTTTTATATTTTGTTTTGATGGTTGACCTGGGATACGAACCCTGGCTTTACGTCTAATAAGCCAACACACTATCTACTAGACTACGGCAACTTCGAGTAAGCATTAGTGCGTTTAATTGTAAATTTGAGGCATAAAGCAAGTTACATAGGTAAGATGGTCTTTAAAGCTGGGATGATCATAATGAAATAGTAAGTTTGTATCAATTCTCATGGGGAAATATTCCACGTTTTTTCTAAAGGAATTGCAACAGTATTGCAATTGTCTTTTGGTATACTAGAGTGTGTTTATAGGATTTAATAGTTTGACAAAAGTACTTTGCCATATCCCAATAACATAAAAATGTAGAACAACTTTTGACCCACTTTACTTTGAAATACTTGCAAATCTAAAAGCTTCTAAAGAATAAATAGAAAAAAAACTTCTAAATAGAAGAGCTTCTTACAAAACAAAACGTCTTCCTAATGATAAACCGTTTCATGGTTGCAAATGGAAAATGAAAATAATTCCCTTTAGAAACTTATTCTTTTCAATTTGTACTTAAAAAATAATAACTCGACATTAATGGATGGACCAAAGCAAAAAAAAATAGGGGAAAAAATACAAAGATATACGACAGCATATTAAGAAGCAAAATTGACATTAACAATGATCATAAAAACTTAACAAACTGCCATAAAAATGCAGGAGAAAAAAAAAGGAACTCAATGACTCTCTTAGCCGCAATTGAAATGCCAACAATTACCGCACTGGTGGTGGTAATGCTACGTTTCTCTGCTTCCTTCCATTTTTTTTTTTATAAGCAGGAATAAAGCAGGAAAGACACCAACAGACCATGAGCTAAGAGAGAGAGAGAGAGGGAGAGAGGAGTAAAAATAAAAGTAATTTTTATAAAATACGAGATTTGCCTTGAATAGAAAAGGCAGTTGAATGTGTAAATACGGTTTTTATATTTCAAAACATTTCAACACACATACACACATACACACACATTAACAAGTAAAGAGGAGTGGGAGAGCATTCACTATTTATTCATGCACTGTACCTACGTATAGTTAGTCCATGTATGCCCGCACATACCTTAACATATATGTGAGCTTTATAACCTTACCGTTATAAAGAATGTTTAACTATGGCGCACAGTAGCACCAGAAAATCCATTGTAGGAGCAAAAGATAGGGGATCCGGGTAAATGAGTTTTGATGTGAACCATGGATATCGTGTTTCGAATTAATTTCAAATGGAAACGATGGTTTGTGGAGTCTTTAAAACTGAAACATTAGCAACATTATTATGTACGTTATGGTAGTATTAGATCCTTAAAATGACCCGATAGATTTAAGAATTTCGCTACATTATATCGGGTACGCCATCTAACGTTTTTTTTTCAACTCATGTTTAATTTGACAGATAATTAGTTTTATACTTCCGCTGAACAAATATTGTTGTGTATACGCTTGAACAACGCTGGGAAATATTGCGAAATTACTTTGAAAATCATGGTAATGTTGCAGAATGGAAGAAGAGAAGCACTGTCAGCTCCGTATGTTCGTTATCTTGTGAAAAAAGTGAAGGAAACTGGCATCCTCATCGATAAACCAAAGCTTGAAAAGACGAAAACAGTGCGTACACCCGAGAATATTGTTGCAGTGGCAGAAAGTGTGCGTGAAGCGCCATCAACATCAATTCACCGTCGTTCTTAACAACTGGACAATGCGGAAACATCATTGAGATGAATTTCGGAAAAAAGTCTTTGGTATGACGCCATACAGGTTCAGGAGTTGAAGCCAATTGACCATCCAGTGCGTTCTCGCTTCGCCAAGTGGGCCTGTGATCGACTTACAGAAGATGCCGATTTTGGTTAAAAAAAATCATCTTTTCAGATGACGATCATTTTGATCTTGGCGGGTATGTAAACAAGCAAAATTATCGTATTTGGGACACAGAACACTCGCACGCATACATTGAAAAGACGACGCACCCAAAACGAGTCACTGTTTGGTGCAGATTTTGGTCCAGACACCATTTTTCTTCGAATATGAGCAAGAAGTGACCGCTACAATCGATGGCGATCGTTATTTTTGTTCACAAAAATTGAAAAGGGGTATATTGGCAACATTTGGTTTTAACAGGACGGCGCTACGTGCTACAGAGCCAAAGCTACACTCGATGTTTTGCGTTCTGTTTTGAAAATTGCATTATCAGCCGCAGAGCTGCTGTCGTTTGGCCACCTCGGAGCTGCGATTTGACACCCTTGGATTATTATTTGTGGGCAAGCCAGAGACAATTGAGGCTTTAAAGGACAATATTCGTGAAGCCATTGGTGAAATACAGCTGCACACAATCGAT
Organism: Sarcophaga peregrina; assembly: GCA_014635995.1. NCBI lineage: Eukaryota > Metazoa > Arthropoda > Insecta > Diptera > Sarcophagidae > Sarcophaga > Sarcophaga peregrina. The sequence goes on from CM025791.1 coordinate 85,040,914, forward strand.
AATGTGCTTAGATATTGGATATAAGTGTTTGATGTATTGGTTGAATGGCTACCAAACTCATATAGCCCACAGCCTGTCATTGATAATTGTCATATGATTTGTGGTGTCATGCTTGTGTCATTTGATTATTGATCATTTACTTCCTGCAATGACTTGTTGAAGTTCGTAATGAAGCGAATAAGAATAAAATCATCGATCAAATAAACGATCTTTTTGAGTTTAAAATGGTTTAACCTTCCTATACCCGCACACGGTCTGTGAGAGCGACAATTGTATATCCTATATCCTTCGTACTATTTCAAAAAAATTAATTTGAATCAGAAACGAAGTTTATTACGAATAACGAAGCTACCAGTGATATTAATTTACAGGCATTACAGGATGGTTTCACAGACCAACTATATAGGAAGGTTCATCATGAAGGAGACCGATCAGTTCACTACTAATGTAAATGTCTGGGGAATTTTCTTTATTCGTAACTTAGCCTTCTCTTAATATAATTAAATGTTATTAGAATCCGTTTATGTTTAGGTTACCTAATCTAAACTAACCGTTTATGGTACTATTCTGGAGAAGTCATTTATAGTTTAAATCTGTTAAAGACCATTAATCACTGACTACCACTAAACATTCTTGATGCGTAGAACTGAAAAAAAAATTGGAGATGATTTCAGTCGAATAAGATTTCTAAGAATCAGTAGTAGATAGTGTGGTTGTTTGTTAGGCTAGGGCCAAGGACAAGGAAAGCTTCTCAAAAATCTGTCGTTCGGAGTCGAGTTTAAACTGTAGGTACAGCCACTTATGGATAACATCTACACATACAACATAAGTGGTGTGAGAAGCTAGATTGTAATACTGACTAAAGCATTGTCATGACCAATTGAGTCAAAACAGAATTTGAATTGGAAGTCGACATAGTTTAGTAGATAGTGTGTTGGCTTATTAGACGTAAAATCCGGGTTCATATCCCAGGTCAGGCATCAAAATGAAATATGAAAAATAGAAATATTTCTTCGGCTATTTCCCTTGAGCAGATTTCTGATAAAAACTCTGAAAGTAAATAAACCTACCATGAAAAAATTTCATAAAAATCTGTCACTTGGAGTCGACATTAAACTATAGGTCTCGCCACGCACGTATAAAATTAAAGCACTTAACATAAGTGGTGTGAGAAGCTAGGCCGTAATCTTGACTGAAGGGTTGTAATGGCCAATTATGTATGTGTGGGGTAAGACGACCTTTCAGAAACAAATAAAGCCTCTTGCATGGACCACATAAACTATCGGTTGGTGGTATTAAATATGCAAGGATTGAATGTCTGCTAAATCACGAGCCCCAAAATCATACTCTTTGAAGAAACTGTGATAAAAGCTCGTCTTAAGATCAACCATAGAAAAATGTAATGAATGGACGTTAAAACCTGGTTCTTTATCTGCATATGTCAAATAGATGACGTTAACAGCATTTCCTGTTTAGAAGGCAACATCGACAGCAAGAGGTATGAAGCTCTGATATCTCGAGACAAACAGCTTGAGATGTGCCTTAAATGTGAAGCCGTAATGTTGATTGTGAAGAGCGGTTAATAAGAAGGGACAGCTATGTGTTCCTAAATGAACTTTGATTTAACAAAGCTGCCATTGTCTTCTCTTTTATGCCGGATTTAAAACATATACAGTCCTTTATCAGAAGCCAGGATTAATTTCCTTATATTTATGTGGGAAAGCTCAATTACTATGCCGGACTATGATTAATTGAAAGAAAGTTTCATAAACGCGTATCCTTCAGGATTATGTTCACATTTTACACATAAGCGGCTGCACCAAAAGTTTAAAGTCGACTTCGAACGTCAAGTCGTTTTGTTGACGGTGTCTGATCTGGGGTTTGCACCGTGGTCTCACGTCTAATAACCCAACACACAACCTTCTAAACTATGGTGTCCTCAAAGCAATTAATCACCTTAAATCAATGACTTTAATTGCCATTAAAATTTTATTACTTTTTTTAACAGTTTTTTTTTTAAACAGAAATACTCGATTAATCGCATAACAGTTAATGACTTGAATACCCTAATCTTTTGAAGACAATAAAAACATAAAATCTGAAATAATAAAGGAAAGGAAAGAAAAGAACACACAATCAAATAAAAGTTTCCAGTTAAGTGATTTCATAGCAATTTGCACTTTTGTTTCTAAATGTTATTATATTCAAATGCCAACAACAACAATAGCAATAGATACTATATGAATAAGAACAACAACAACAACAACAAATACAATTTAACAATTGTTTTTAATGCCACAATAACAAATAGGTGCCCAAGTAAGAACATGAAGTTCTAACAAAATAGTTGAAACAAAACAAAACAAACAAACACAAGAAAAGAAACCAAAATCAGTACAAATTTTTACCTCGCAAATGGAGGAGTAAATTGAATGGATTTTCGTTTTAAAATACCACCACAGTGGTTATAAATAATCGCTGGAGTTAATAAAATTTTAAATATTATTGGAGATGGAAAACAGGAGCAGTTTATACAACTTTTGAGGCAGAAACAAATTCAAGTCCGGCTCAATTAGACCTGTGGGATGGGCTATGTTGACTTTGAGCAGCGCATATGCCTGCGACTTAAGAAAACATTTTAAGAAAAAGTTTGCATACATAAGTTATCTTTACAATCCTTTAGGCAGGATTAAGACCTAGTTTCTGTATGTATTAATTTCTTTTACATGGGTGGCGGAACCTACAGTTTAAAGTCGACTCCGAAAATGGATTTCTGAGAAGCTTTTCTTGGCAATTTTATTCTAGAAGTTACTCTCAGAGTTTTTTGCCTGAAAACTGTTTTTTTTTAATTTTTTTATTAAACCTGCACTCAGGGGATGACTCCTACTCATGCAGTGCATTGTGCAGGTTTAGGAAAAGTAGAAAGAGGGAAGATGCGAACGGTAAGGAAACGAGTTGCTGCTGGTGACTATAAAATGGCCAGTGCTATACATTCACCATTAGATAGTCTACAGCAATCGTTCCCAAGAAGCCCGCAGTTTCTCACACCACTAATGTTGTGTGTGTTAATTTTATACAGAGGTATACTGACTTGTTTTTTGAACCCAAACCGAATATACTAACTACTGAACTACAGCATCTTACAATAGGATATGGCTTTGGTTATATTATAAAACAAAATATGTGTACGCTTACACTACACTGGAACTATAAATGCAGGAGAATTTGAATGAAGCAATCTCATATAGGCCCGTAATCGGAATTGAGTAAAATTTTGTATAAAAATTGTTTACAAATTAATTTCAAATTCTGTCAGCCTTACTCTGTTTTTTTGTTAATAATTATCGTCATTAAAATTGTCCCAAAAGTAGGCAACAAATTTCTATTTAACATATTACCCCCTATGTATATTTTATTTCAATTTCACGCAAAATACTCCTTTAAGTATGCAACAAATTTATTACAAATCCTGTCTTTTTTCATCTTTTAAACTAAATTCTAGAAAATGATCACTTGTATCGTATACTCCATCACTTTTTCTAACATATTCCTTAATTTCACATTCTGTCAGCCTTAGCTTATTTTTTGTTAACAATTATCGTCATTAAAATTGTCCCAAAAGTAGGCAACAAATTTTAATTTAACATATTACCCCCTATGTATACTTTATTCCAATTTTACACAAAAAACTCTCTTAAGTATGCTACAAATTTATTACAAATCCTTTTTTTCATCTTTTAAACTAAATTCTAGAAAATGATCACTTGAATCATATATTCCATTACTTTTTCCAACATATTCCAATATTCATGTGCTTACTAATGACCCTGCTGGTTGTTGCAGATGTCAGACCTTGCGATGGAATGGTGGCTTCACGTCTAATAAATCTACAAGACTATGACGATTACATCAAAAATAACGGTGATACACTAGTAAAGACTGGTACAATATATAATTCGTGAAATTGGACAGCGGCAAACAGATGGTCCCATAAAAACGTCACTTATTTCCAAATAGAAGATCGAATAATTCTATCACTGTTAGAGAGCCTCGACTGATCTGAACCGATTTCTTCTTATGTCGCAGGTTTATGAGGAAAAAGGTACAAACCACAGCGGTCCTCAAATTCTATCTCTTCTGAGAGGAGGTTGCACAATAGTATGCCAAGTGAGAGTACCTTAAACGGTCATATTCTGAGTTTTAAGATCTTTCTAGGCAACAGATCTCAACAGGTCTATGGTCTTAATAGGCAATTGATTAGCAGAAGTCCCTCTCGTACAACAAAACTAATACAAGACGATCAGCCTACCCGTGCTTCTTTATGGCGCAGAGGCATGGTGCTCAGCCTTGAAAGTATTCGAGAGGAAAGTCCTACAAAGATATTCGGTTCAATGGGAGTTGGCGATAATTTCCGAATTCACAGTGAGATGCATGGCCTCCTCAATGACATTGACATTGTGCAGCGTATTAATATCCAGCGGTTGCGCTACGAAATGGGTATTTGACACAGGGATCTGTCGAAGTCGACGAAAAAGATGACCTTGTTTGTGTTGGAAGGACCAGATAGCCTGAAATCGACTGGCGTGACCAACTGACGTATAAGCGAAAAAAACAGAGATCTTCGGTTCAGTGAGAATTGGCAGATGATTTCCGCATTCGAGGCAACAATGGACTGCATGAGCCGCTCAACGACATAGACGTTGTGCAACAACATGTGACCATGTAGTTCGAATGGAGGCGGATACTACGGCGAAAGTGGTATTTGATGCAGGGACATCTGCGAAAGTCGGCGAAGAGATCGCCCTTGCTTGCATTGAAACGACCAGATCGAGAATGTCCTGTCATCGATTGTTGTGACCAACTGGCGTACACGCGCAAGAAGCAGAGATCTTCGGACCAGTGAGAATTGGCAGATAATTTCCGCATTTGAGCCAACAATGGCCTGAATGGGCTCCTCAACAACATAGACGTTGTGCAACAACATGCGGCCATTTAGTTCGAATGGAGGAAGACACTCCGGCGAAAGTGGTATTTGATGCAGGGAGATCTACGGAAGTCGGCGAAGAGGACGAACTTGTTTGCGATGAAACGACTAGATCGAGAAAGTCCTGTCATCGATTGTTGTGACCAACTGGCGTACGGACGCAAGAAGCAGAGATCTTTGGTCTAGTGAAAGTTTGCAATGATTTCCGCATTCGAACCAACAATGAGATGTATGAGCTCCTCAAAGACATGGACGTTGTGGCTGCGCTGGCTCCTCCATATCATCGGGTATAAAATTACATGACCTTACCGCATGTTTCTAGCTTGGTAAATAGGCCTTAAAGCGAAAAATAAAACAAGAGTGTTTGAGATTTGTGAGAAGCATTTTCAATCTGTCAATTTCACTGTGAAAATTTTCGTGAAAATTGATATGTTTACAAATTTTTGTACCCGTATTCCCATTTTTTTTACATTATTTATTTTGCATGCATACAGTGAGTGTCAAAAGTAACTGTACATTAGAAAAAGATGTGCATTAGTCAATCATGGTTATTTTTATTTTAAAATTCTTTCGGGACTAGTTTTTTAAATTAAAAAATATACGAAATATTGTAAAATTTTTTCGGCCACTCTCCTTAAGTGTTAAAAGTTGAGTTTGGTATGCAGTTTCTTTTGATGCTCACTGTATACATGTGTGAGTCAATATTTGCCTAAATCTGTAAATGTGCGCGTGCTGCGGTTGTGTAAAACATATACGATTTTGGAGTATCTCTAGATTTTTTGTTACCTTCACTAGCAATTGCTTAAGATCTTCCTTTTTATTGAAGGAAATTTTTTTTTCTTTGTGAAGGCAACACAATCATTTGTTGTACATGCGGGAAAGGGTCTGTAATAGGGAAGGAGAGAGAGAGAAAAAAAGTGAAGTGAAGTTATAAATAAAATTAAAGATTTCTTTTACAATATCCTACTATACCTATGCCATTGTATTGTTATTGACAAGCAAACGAACGCCTGTTTTTGAACACCTACTAGCAACATCAACAGAAGGAGCAGAAGCAGAAGTACCAGTAACAGCAATGAGAACAACATCCTGCTACTTGTGTAAATTCAATTTATTTAAAAGCTTGTCAACAGCGGAAGTAAATGTAAGCAAGAGAGCAAGAAAGAGAAACTTTATTTCTTTTTTCACTTCCTGTCTCAAGCTTCTTCAGCTAAAATTATTAAAGCACTCCTCTTAACAGTATCTCTATCTCTCCCTATCTCTCTCCCTAAGACCGGCCTGTCTTTGTAAGTCTTCCGGACCGTTATTTTTTAACAGTTTAAGGACAAGGATTTCAAATCATCTAACGTTTCTCAAATTACGTCGATTGCTGTTTACATTCGCCGCCTGCTTGCTTTGGGTATGTGATGAAGCAATAAAAGTGATTTATTTCCTAAAAGGTGAGCGTACTTTCTTCTACTTTTTTTTTGTGTCCTTTTTATTGTCAGTAAGAAGACGTTTTTTTTAGTCCGGAACAGGATTTATTTTGTTGCGTGATACGTACGTTTTTATTGCAGATAATAAAAAATCTTCAGAAGCCAAGCAAAAAAACAAAAAAAGAGGAAAGAAAACAAACAGCGGAAATAATTGATGGGTATTACTCGTATCTGTTAAGGAACAAATATCTTTTCATAGCTTTATCTATGAAGGAAATTGTGAATTATTGTCAGATTTTATTTCAGAATTTTGAATATAAATTAGCCAAATGGAGAATTGGAAAGAGATTGCAACGAGAATTAGTAGTTGTTTGGCGCGGTAAATCTTAGGAGATATACATGGGTTAAAGCAGTGTGAAGAGCTAAGCCAGGACGTACAAACCCATGCGTTTCCATAGTTTGACGTTGAGAATGTCAAGAGAATTAAGTTAACTTTTGAAGAATTTTACGAAATTATGGTGTTTTCAGTCAGTCAATACCGGAAAAGGCAACCATTGTTGGTTTCCTCGAATAGATTGCCATAGTTGAACAAGAAAAAATCAAAGTAGAGATGCCCCCTTAAGGTTGCTAAACGGAGTATATTTTTAATGAAATTGTTAAAATATTTGATAGAAGCCCTTTTTAGTCTAGTAGATGATGTATTCGCTTATAAAATCAGTAAAAACTAAATACAGTCAAACCCAATTATAACGAACTCCATGGAACCAGAAAAAATAGCTCGTTATAGGCAAAGTTCGTAATAAACGGGGTGAAGTCATAGAAGAAAATATAAAATACAAAGAATTTTTATCATTTATTAAAAACAAAAAGTATTTTTTTTATTAAACAGCAAAAATATGTGTTAATTCTTAATGCCTATCAGCTGATTAACGATGCTGAGTTATAATTTAATGTTGCCATATTAAATAAAAGTAAAGACTATTGCCATACTTTAAAGTTATTTGTGAGGGTTCGTTATAAAAGTTATAAAAAATGTAAAATGTATGAAATTTAATTACTGGGACCATATAATGTAGTTCCTTTTAACCGAGAATTCGATCTAAACGAGTTCATAATAAACGAAGTTTTTTGTATGAAAATTGTTATTAAAACGTTGGGACTTGAAAATATGTACGTAATAACCAAGAATTCGTTATAACCGAGTTCGTTATAAACGAGTTTGACTGTATGCAAAAAACTATTTCTATCGACGACTTCCACTCAGCAATCTGCTACCTGAAATGCCGGAAATAAAATAAAATTTCCACTGAAAAATAGACTAGATTAGCAGCTATGATGATATACCAACCCAGCCATCTTGAATTAAACGTCATCTTCCAGTTTTTTGGCAAAAACTTTAAATTAAATGAAAAATGGCAATGAAAATTGCCATGGAATCGACTATAGGCCCCGCCACTCATTTATAAAATTAACACACAGTGATAGGCAATTAAAGAGGAAAAATAGCAGCATAGTTGCTCCTCTAAAAAATCGTTACAGTAAGTGTGGATTTACAAGTTAGATTCCGTTTGTAAATGAGTCTGGTGACAGGAAGTTTTGAATAAAAAATAATATTCCAAGAGGCGCTGTGTTATTGCACAAAGTAAGTAAACTGTTGCCAGCGACACCTCAAAGTAATCGATCATCCAGATAATTACAAAATCGTTCGTGACAGTGCAATTTTATTAAATATTAACCTAGTATTCTTTATGTTATGATACCCTGATACCCTTCTGTAGCTTTTTGCAAGATCACATTGAAATTGATAGGGTCTTCAGCTGCAAAAACACTTGGCTATTTGGCCATAGCTATTGACAATCTTTTACTAGGTCCAAAACCATTTTCCCCACTCAGATGGTCTGTAATAGAACATACGATTGAATGGTCAAGAATGCTTATGTGATACCAGTCCTGAATTGTATTCCCAAGTTATTCTTGATTGGAAACATGCAACTGATAAAGACGCATAATTAATATAAGGCAGGCTACCACAGCCACATAAATTGAATCACCAGAGTATAATTGGCATGCTTGACATATCAATGGAAACCAATTGTATCGCATTGTTACCACTTTCGACTTTTTTTTGGTTAAACGGAACCATAACACAGATGCCCTTGATACTTATTACTACACCAAATGCTCTTAGACTTCCGGGAATAGACTATTGTGGAACAATAGCTCAATAAGAAAAATTGTGTAGTTACTCAAGGAGGTTCTGATGAAAAAAAAAAAAAAAAAAAAAAAACATAGTCGTCATAGTCGAGATAGTAGGTGGCTTATAGATGTGTGGCTGCGGTTGAAATCCTAAGTCAGTCATCTCCAACAAAATGAAAGAGTATAATAAAATTGCTATGAAAAGTTTCTGAAAAAAAACTGTAGATTGAAGTGGATTTGAAACTATAGGTCTCGCTTCTTATGGACAAAATTAACACACACAATACTAGTGGAGTGAGAAGCGTTGTGGTCATAGTTTTACGTATAATTGCTGTAAGTACATCTATCAATGCTGATTTTGCAGTTCAGATAGTATGTCTTAATGATTTTCAGATTTATTATCATAATATGTCAAGGTGCTGAGGACAAATGTGATTGCCGTTTATAATTCCATTGTCAGGCCAAATATCTTTTTTTTTTTGAAAATGCTTTAAAAAAAACTACTGAATATTTCTACAAATTTCTTTTTTATTTGAAAATACAATCCTTTTGGTTAATAATGGAAAATAATTCCACTCAAATAGCTGCTTCGGCTGGCCATGCAGTAGCCTACACAATCGGTCCAAATTTTGAAGCACATTATCGATTGTGTGCCGTGGTCTAGTGGGTAGTGTGTTGGCTTATTAGACGAAAGGCCCGGGTTCGAATCCGAGGTCAGACATCAAAACGAAAAATATTTCTTCGGCGACTTCCTCTTAGCAGATTTCTGGCAAAGACTATTAGAGTAAAAATTGCCATTAAAAGCTTCTCAAAAATCTGTAGTTCGGAGTCGACTTTAAAAACTATAGGTCCCGCCACTCATGTATAAAATTAACGCACACAACATAAGTGGTGTGAGAAGCTAGGTCGTAATCCTGACTAAAAGGGTTGTAATGGCCAATTATGAATGTATATGTATGTATGTGCAGCTGTATTTAATCAATGGCTTCACGAATATTATCCTTTAAAGCGTCAATTGTCACTGGCTTGTCGACGTAACACTTATCTTTGTCGGCAACCCCACAAATAATAGTCCAACAGTGTCAAATCGCAGCTCTGAGGTGGGCAAACGACATCAGCTCTGCAGCTGATAATGCGATCTTCAAAAACCGGCCGTAAAACATCGATTGTAGCTTTGGCTGTGTGGCACGTAGCGGTGTTCTGTTGAAACCAAATGTTGCCAATATCGTCCTCTTCAGTTTTTATGAACAAAAATTCGTTCAACATGGCCCCATTATGATCGCCATTGACTGTAACGGCCACTCCTTGCTCATTTTCGAAGGAAAAATGGCTCAATTATGCCTCTGAACTAAAATTCGCACCAAACAGTGGCTCGTTTTGGGTGTGCATTGGCTTTTAAATGTATAAGTGCGAGTTTACTGTGCCCCAAATGGGACACTTTTGCTGGTTTACATACCCTCCAAGATCAAAATCATCTTCATCTGGAAAGATGATTTTTTTTTTTGCCAAAATCGGCATCTTCTGTAAGTCGATCGCAGGCCCACGTAGTAAAGCAAAAACGCGTATACACAACCGTATTTCTTCAGCGGAAGTATAAAATTAATTATCTGTCAAATCAGACATGACCACTAGTTGAAAAAAACGTTAAATGGCGGACCCGATATAATTCACTCTAGCATGGTTGACATAGTAAGTTCTTCTTCATTAATACTCCTGCTGCTGTTAATTATTTCAAAGTATTAAAAATGTTAAGCACAAATTCTGTTAACATTTCCTAATTAAATCTTGAGAATTTAAATGAAATTAAATTTTCCAATAAAATGATTTGTAATGCAAAGTAAAGAATTTTTGTTGTACAATTAAGTACGACACTTGTTGTAATTTAATATTAATTAATATTTTGTAAAGTACTAAATCATACATCTACACTACATATATGTACACACATACATTTCTATACTCCTAAAACCTAACACATGCAAGATATCGACATAATTTCCCTGGCAATTTGTACGTTTTAGATGATGAACAGGAAAATAAAGTCTAAGAAAATTACGAACTGCAATACTCTGGCCAATCTAATGAAAACGTGTTAAAGTACTTCAATTTTCTCTCTCTTTATACATACACATATACATGGATGTATACAGACAGCCGTACATTTATGTGTATAGGTTCCCATATACATTTAAATTAACTCTCTTCCCTCTTCCCATGAACTGACATGGCATGCCAATGTCTATACAAATAAATACAATTACAGTGAACCTGTTATAAATTGTCAAATGCTTGAAATGCTTGAGTCTGTAATGTTTTGCACTAAGCTGAGGAAGGCAGGCAGGCAGGTAGACAGTCATATGACGCCTACCATAACTGTTGTAAATCTCCATGGCATTGCATTTGGCAAAATCAAATACACAAGGCCCAGTTTAATAGTTTGTCATTGAGAAAATGTTGGAAATTATAATGCCATAATTAAGCACCTTGTTTGTCAATCACATACAAGTAGTAGATGGAATTGCTTCAAACAAATAGACAGACAGAGAGACAGGTAGACATACAGTAGCGAGCACAAAAAATGCAACGTTGGGTAAAATTATCTTTAAGTGCGATAATTTTAAAAAAAATGGTGACCAGTTCAAAATATTTCTCCCATAGATTTTCTATGGGGTTTAGATCGGGAGACTGTGATGGCCAATCCAAAACATTGACATCATTGTCGCTTACAAAGTTTCGAGCTAAGCGACTTGAGTGCTTTGGATCGTTATCCTGTTGGAATATGCTACCCGGAGGCATTTTTTCCCCTAGATGAGGAAGCATGTGTTCTCCAAGGATTTCACAGTACTTCTTGGCGTCCATTTTTCCTTCGATTTGAGTTAAGGGATCTACCCCATCACGGGAAAACGCACCTGTAAATACGTGACGTAAAATCAATAATTTTTTTTAACCATATCGTTCCTTACCCCACACCATTATTGATCCACCGCCATGTTTTACGGTTGGAAGTTGATATCTTGAAGAATATCTCTGTCCAGGCGGTCTTCGAACAAAATTTATCCCATCGGAGCCAAACAAATTAAATTTGCTTTCATCGCTCCACAAGACTTTAGCCCATTGTTCATTTGACCAATCCTTGTAACGTTTTGCAAATTCCAGGCGCTTCTTTTTATTGATTGCACTGATGAGAGGTTTCTTTGCGGGTCGTCTCGCATGCAAATTAGCCTCTTTCAACCTACGGCGAACAGTGTGAATGCCTATAGAGACTCCCATTTGCTCATTTGCGAAATTAGCAACGTCCACTGCGGTCTTTCGTGGATCTTTTTGCAATCATCTGGCGGTCTTGGTGAGAGGTAGTTTTTCGAGGATTACCACTAGCTGGTTTCCTTTCCACACTATTTCTCAAGGAAAATCGAGATTTAATCCGACAGACGGTTGATTGATTTACACCAAAGAGGTGTCCAACTTCACGCATGGATTTTCCTTCTTCTAAGGCTTTAATGATTGCAGTTTTGCTGTCAGCTGAGAGCTGCTTATATTATAAAACACATGTTGTATAACTTATTTAAGAAATTTTCAATTTTAATTAAATAAATAACTTACTTTAACTATTTTTTTATTATGTTGCATTTTTTTTTGCTCGCTAACAATGTGCACTTTTTTCACTAATTCAAAAATATTTAACTTTTTAAAGCAGAATTTGGAATAAACTGTGGTTACTTTGAAAACTTCTAATTGAAAGAATTAACAGCAAAAGAAAATAGATAAATTAGTTACCGTTATTTTGAAACAGATCTTATTAAAGATCATATGGCACAGTGTTGCATTTTTTGTGCTCGCTACTGTACGTACACTCCAATATTTCTGGTATAAAACTGCAAACATGCTTGCATGCTTGCCTGCCTGCATTTCTAATCCCAGAGCTGGTTAGAGACAAGAGTCTCGTATTTGCATTAGGTATAGCAACAGTATTCAACAGTATTTGACAAAATTCATCAATTCATTGAGACATTTTGAGTGGGTACAAAATGCTTGTGGCTTCATGTTCTCTAGTTTAGTTTTGTTTTTTTTTTGTTGTCCTTGTCATCATCATCATCATGATCAGTTTTCATTGTCTGCACGGCTCAGCTTTAGAGCATCCATTCGTGTTGAAAAGATGACTTAATTTTCAATAGTTTTTCATTATGAAGAGTACTTTAACGACAAGCTATTGGCAAGTTTTCAAGCCTTCAAATAATAGAAGTATTTTCACACACACAATCTTTCTCTGTGTACTTTTTACTAAAAATTTTATTCTTTTTTTTTTTGTATGTCTTTGTGTATTGCCATACTGGAGTATGTTGTTCAAACAATTATGTTTTTCAAGATTTTCAAAAATTTTCTTTTCTTTTGTCATCAATTATTAAATGAAGTATCATTCAAGGCAGAGCTGGACACATTGCAATCGCAGAGATTTTCTAAAAGAACCAGAAGAGAAAAGAACAAAATTGTTCATTCAATTTTGTTGCAAAGCGCAGTTGTTGTAAAATAAAAACAAAAATATTACAAAAATGCAGAAACAAACAAACAAACCAGCAAACATAAATAAAAGAAAATTGAAATTAAAATTAAATTATACTCAATGGGTTAACATGAACACAAATAAAAAGAAAAACAAAAATGATATGTAATCCCCCTATACTTACTTACCATGGGTACATATGGTGCGTATGAGTAATCTTACCAAAATATTTGAATTAAATATTCCACATACGCTGCGGATAATGAAAATTTGCAAATCATTTCTTATTAAAATTACATCTGTTAATAACACAAACAGCAACTTTTATTTAAAAATTTAAATATTTTCTTACTTTTTTTTTATAAAAACCAACACTCAGGGGATGGCCCTTACTCATGCAGTGCATTGTGCAGGTTTAGGAAAATAGGTTATAGGAAGGTGGAAAGAGGGAGTAGTGTTTGTGGACATTTGATTTAAATTCACCAATATCGTAATTGACGGGAAAAACCCTAGCAGGAAGATCATTCCACAAGTGAGCAGTGCGGGCAAAAGTAAAAATATGTGATTATCGGGAACCAAGTCAATTATCTGTCGACAATCCCTCCCATTATAGTATCGATAGAACAATGAAACACACACCACATTGCGACGACGCTCCAGAATCAATAGAGTTGGATACCCTACTGTCATTAATAAACACCTTTGTCCTCTCCTGTACGCGGTCTAGAAGCTTCAAAGTCTATTTTGGCTCATACATGAGAGTTGTACTCCATCCGGGATCGGATAAAGGTTCTGTAAATAGTAAGAAGGTCGGATGGAGTGAAGTATGTTCTGCACCGTTTCAAAAAACCAAGACACTTGAATGCTTCCTTCGACACTTGAAAAATGTAATCGTTCCAACGAGCATCGCAACTAATTCTTATGCCCAGAACATCAAGAGCATCCGCCTCCTTAATATTTACGTTACCCATAAATACAGATGATAGAACACCAGTGCCATCATCACGCCTGTGTGTCAAAAAACAACATTAGGTCTTGCGCGCATTGAAATCGAACCCGTTCGCGTGGCCCCACTCAGAGATTGTTATCCGGTCACCTGTGAGTGCGTCATTCATGTTCTACCTCCTTGCCCCAATCTCTAAAAGGCTCAGCCTCCGATCAAATGAATATGAATGACAAATGTTGGTGTCATTCGCAAAAGAGTAAATACGATTCGAAGTAATAGATTGAAGATCATTGAGAAAAATAAGAAAAAGAGCAGGAGAAAAAACAGAGCCCTGCGGTAGCCCTGAATTTATACTGAACTCGTCGGAAAAGACGCCATCTATAACCACTCTAATAGTGGGATCTTTGAGAAAGCTCGATATAAATTGAGAGAAGTGACTACCGACACCAAAAGCAATTAACTTCGATATCAGAGCCTCATGCCAGACCCTATTAAATGCCTTTGAGATATCCAGAGCTACAACTTTGGCCTCACCAAAGCGGTAAATGGAACCATTCAACCTTTCGGAGGGTAAAGCCAAAAGGTCACCAGTAGAGCGCCCTTTACTTGGAAGATTTTTATCACAATCGAGAAATGATTGTTGATATTCGAATTGTAATGTTAGGTCAAGCTTACATAAACGAAATTGTTTACACTCTCTGGAATAAGGATCCTGCAAAGCGGAAGAAAATCAGTTCTGCAGTTTCAATTTTAATGAAGATTTTGTCTTCTAAACTAAGTTCTCGTCATCCTTTAGCATCGCCAAGAAAAGGGTATAACAAAACTAATCATGATGGTAATGGCAACTAGAAAAATTTTAAATATGTATCTTTCTTCCTTCTAAGGAGTGCGCACAAAAAAATGGGCCTACTTTTAAGCTTAAAAATGCGTTTGATATTTAGATAAAGCTCAGTCTCTCCCCTTTCCTACAAGATTTAAATTTTGGAAATCGGATCAGAAATATTAAAGTAATTCAGAAATTTGTGCATAAAGTAAAAAAATAAAGATTCTGTCAAATAAAATAAATTTGTTGGGTTAGAGAAATCTAAAAAAAGGTATTCTTGAGTTCTATTCAACTACCTGAACAATATGGACTATGTAGTTGCTTGGGAGTATTTTCACTGTTGCACCATATAATCAAAATTCTTTATTTGAATTACACAAGAAAAAAATTCTTTAAACTTTTGCTGCCATTTTATAACTGCCATCTCTGACGTCTCTGTCAAGGACTTGCCATGCTTTAAAAGCAATTCAATTTTCTTCAAACTAGGATTTTTCTATCAAGTTTTCTTTACAATACTAAGCATTTTATTGATGATGTGATTAGTTTCGTTTAGATTTGATTTGATTTGATTCGATTCCATTCATTGCTTACAATTGTCGTGTGCAAAATTCTTCAATTAATTGCTCGTAAATGAACTTAAAATGATTGTGTTTTATTTTGCAAAAGAAAAAATTGATTTTAATTCTGCAAATAAATAAAAAACAAGAAAAATTCAAGTAAATGTAATTAATTAAAGCCCAATTACAGAAAATTTTAACAACATAACATGTTTAATACATAGAAGTAAAGGCTGTGAAAACTGGGTAAACGGTTAATCAAAAACCTTCATTACAAGATGATAAACTATTAACGAGAAAAGAATTTTGAGTAGAAATTCAAGGTTCATATTGAGTGTAGAGTTTAAAAATCTCATGCCTATCAGCATTTAACAAAGCCCACTTTGTTGTGCCCGCACCAATAGTTGATCATTACAATCCTTTAGCCAGGATTACAACGTAGTTTCTTACACCACTTATGTTGTGTGTGTTAATTTTATTAAGAAGAAAAATCGTAGCCTAAAACAGTGTTGAAAAATTTAAATTTTGAAATGGTACTGAACTATCTCTGAAAGAGTACTTTTTCGTATTAAATTGTATTTGGATTATGATTATGATTGTGAATTTTATACATGTGTGGCGGGACCGACAGTTTAAAGTCTACTCCGCACAATACATTTTTGTGAAAATGCAATTTTATTTAGTCCCCACTGTTTTGACAGAATGATGTCACCAAAGGAATATTTTTTCATATTTTTTATGTTGATGATGTCTGACATGGGGTATGTTGATAGCGAGCGGGCTCATATCTAGCAAGCTTGCACATTACCTACTGGACTATTTATTTATTTATATTAACGTACGGTACGAATAGAAAAACTAACGACTTATACGTGTTCTTCACATATAAAACAAAATCTGCTGATTCTGAACATAATAAAACTCAAAATTTCCGTGTAGCCAAACGTCGACGGAACGTTATGGAATATACTTTCGTTTGAAGGGTATGATGATCCTTACCAAAATCACATTACGGTTTGGATAAGAACGCTCATTGTTTATCGTATTCTAAAAAAACGAACTTATGTTCCGTGGGCATTTGGCTAACCGGGGTTAAATATTAAGATAATTCGACCTTTCGCATTACGTTGCTAATGCATTAATAATTGAAAGAAGTGTAAGTTGTAAAACACGTAATAGTAAAAAAGTACTGAAAGCGTCGCGGGAGTACCATATCAAAAACACATGTAAAAGTATTGAAAAATATACTAAAGTACTGAATTTTTCAACACTGGCCTAGAATATAATTCGTATCACCAGAGTTAGTACGAGGAGGCGTAGTGGGTGGATGAGTATTCTATTTGACATTAAAAAAATGGGTTTCTATCTGCCTTTAAAAAATCATCATCAGTTTTAAAAAAAAAATAATTTCTGGATGGATGGGTAAGTGAGAGAATAAATTTTTTGCATTCCCAAAAAGCTTGCTGTTTGGTTGAATTTTGGAGAGGCGGAGTCATTAGTCCATGTTTTTTTTAAACCAACTTCGGCCAGGTCAGTAGTATCAATGGCGACAATTATTACTTTTTTTAACGTAAACTGAATCATCTGCACAGTAAGGATATGTGGTTTCAACAGGATATTGTTATGGTCCACGACTTCCGCCTTACAGTCTAAAGACGATTCTGAGCGGCATATTTTTGAGTTTTTGCTAGAAATCTGCTGAGAGACAGTTTCCAAAGAAATATTTTTTTAATTTTCGTTCTGTTGGAGATATTGATTCGTGTCCTCACATTAAAGAAGCCAACACACTACCTCCTTGAGTATTTATGGCGACTTCAAGACGCATAGAGGCAAAGAAGATACAATTTAAATTGTCTCTAGTATGGGAGATTGTGCTCTAGTAATAATCATGTGCTTATTCTTGTGCATGTAGATTTTCTCTGCTCCTTTTATTATTACTTTTCGAAAGTATATTGAATCGCTGAAAACATTATGGAGTACAGTCCAGAGAAAGCTCTAGAATCTAGAGCCAAGGTAGAGCAAGTTAAAGTCGTTTTCCATTACCATCATGGCCTGATTCAAAGAATACAGTGATTATACCTTTTGCTTGGCGTTGTTGAAGGATGATGGGGATTTAATATAAAACTCAAAATCTCAATAAAATTAAAACTGCAGGACTATTTTCCTTTTGCTTCAAAGGCATACAGGATGCTCATTACAGGATCAGGTCAGTGCAAGCAATTTCGGTTATGTAAGCTTGACCTAACATTACATTACGCAAATCGAATATCAACAATCATTTCCGGATTTTTAAAAAAATCTTTCAAGTACGAAAATATTTAAATTCTTAAATAAAAGTTGCTGTTTGTGTTATTAATAGATTGAATGCAAGTCCGTTTTTATTTAATTTTAATATAAAATGTTTGCAAACTTTCATCATCTGCAGCGTATGTGGAATATTTAATTCAAATGTTTTGGTAAGATTACTCATACGCACCATATGTACCCATAGTAAGTAAGTACATTGAGGCGGATTACATATCATTTTTGTTTTTCTTTTTATTTGTGTTCATGTTAACCCATTGAGTATAATTTAATTTTAATTTCAATTTTCTTTTATTTATGTTTGTTTGCTTCTGCATTTTTGTAATATTTTTTCTTATTTTACAACAACTGCGCTTTGCAGCAAAATTGAATGAAAATTTTTTTCTCTTCTCTTCTGGTTCTGGTTCTTTTAGAAAATCTCTGTGATTGCAATGGCAAATGGTGTTCATTCTTTTTATAATACATTTGGGTCACACATTAACACATGGTTTGCCATATTCGTATAGCATTTATGCTGC
Organism: Sarcophaga peregrina; assembly: GCA_014635995.1. Lineage (NCBI taxonomy): Eukaryota > Metazoa > Arthropoda > Insecta > Diptera > Sarcophagidae > Sarcophaga > Sarcophaga peregrina. The sequence goes on from CM025791.1 coordinate 85,059,155, forward strand.
TGCACAACAAACGTGATCGTGGTCATTGCGAATACAGAAAACGTGTATGTGTATACATGAGAAATCATCACATATGTCCATACAAGCAGGCAAATATTATTTTAAATTACATTTGGGGTCCAGGGACCGGTTTAACAAAAAATTTCACGTACACTATTAGCGAGTATATGGTCAGGCAATGAAATCAGCTGCATATGAGCACTGAAATAGAGGAGGCGTTTAAAGGAAAAACAAAAATTTAATTGGGCAAAGGACCATGTGTGGGAAAGAATTGGCAGAGAAAGAAATGTAATTTTAATAATTTAATTGAGAAAAGAAGTTCTTGTTCTATCACACTCTTATCCCAGCTTCTATTCTCTGTAACATGACCCATATAGAGTTCAAAAATATTCTTATTTTAGCTTAAAATCTTTCCTAGATTTTGTTCGTAACACCATAAAACTGTTGATGGACAGTCATGCTTTTGTTGATTAAAGGACGATGATGATGATGTTGTTGTTGCCCACAATGTTTTAAAAAACAATTTTCATATGAAAACTTTGACACAAAACAGCTTCAGAACCATTATACATTAATAGTCGTCATAAAACCTAAAATATGTAACGGGTCCGCCATCTAACGTTTTTTTCTTTCAACTAGTGGTTATTTCATGATTGGTAACACTTAGCTCATGGCTGATTTGACAGATAATTTGTTTTATCCTTCCGCTGAACAAATATGGTTGCGTATACGCGTTTTCGCTAACTAGGCCTGCGATCCACTTACAGAAGATGACGATTTGGGCAAAAAAACATCATCTTTTCAGATGAAGCTGATTTTGATCTTGGCAGGTATGTCGCATTTGGGTCACAGAAAACCCGCACGCATACATTGAGTAGCCGATGCACCCAAAACGAGCTACTGTTTGGTGCAGGTTTTGGCCCATAGGCATAATTGGTTCATTTTTCTTCGAAAATGAGCAAGGACTGGCCGTTACACTCAATGGCGATCGTTATCGGGCCATGTTAAACGAATTTTTGTTCACAAAAATTGAAGAGGACAATATTGGTAACATTTGGTTTCAACAGGACGGCAGTACGTGCCACGCTGCCGAGGCTACGTTGTTTTGCACCCTGTTTTTGAAGATCGCATTATTAGCCGCAAAGCTGATGTCGTTTGGCCATCTCGGAGCTACGATTTGACACCATTGGACTATTATTTGTGGGGTGCCGTCAAAGATAAGCGTTACGCCGATAAACCACAGACAACTGACGCTTTAAAGAACAATATTCGTGAAGCCATTGGTGAAATACAGCTGCACAATCGCTAATGTGTTTAAAAATTAGACCGATCGTGTAGGCCACTGCATGACCCGCCGAGGCAGCCATTTGAATGAAATTATTTTCCATTATTAGCCAGAAGGATTGTAATTTCAAATAAAAAAGAAATTTGAGAATATATTGAGTGTTCTTTTTTTAAAGCATTTTCAAAGAAAAAAAACAATTGTTATTTGGCGGATCCTTTACTTTTAGCACAAGTTTTTGTTTTAACATTTTATAAATAATGAATAAACGTTTTTATTTGGAAATTTATTCAACTATTCTCATTTACTTTTCTCGCCATCCTAAGAAAATGAATTATTTCAGTGGTGTTTATCTACTTTTGGCGCTTAGTGTATATGTGCATTGTATGTAGTTTTTAGGAACTTTGAAAGAATGACCAGAAAATGTACTGGCAAATTTAATTATAGTGTACTTTTGCAATTGTAAGGACATTTTTTAAATGGACGTGCATCTTTGTTGGCTTGTTTTTATAAATTAAAAGAAAAATTTTTAATAATTTTTAGAACCAAAGCTTCACTGTAAGGGTTATTTTTCTATTCCTGTTGTTCTAAGAAATTTAAAATTTTTCTCTTAAAAATATTTAGGCAAAGCTTTGGAATAAAATTGAAAAATCTTTACGACATAAATAGCAAGCTTTCCAGGTAAACGGAAGTAGCATAGATGAACTCAGACTTTGTGTTGAGTTACTTCCCTATATTTACGGTTCTTAGATTTCAGGTATGTCTTCGTCACTATTAGACGAACTACCATATGGCAAGCATAAAGAGGAAAAACTGTAGCATTGGCATTAACACGTTGACTGCCGACTACGAGATAACTCGTAGATTGCTTTCCCTTCCAGAGTGCCGAACTACGAGTCTTCTCGTACCCACTAATGTGAAAAAACCCAATTAACGTTTTTGGGGTAGTTTTCTGAAAATTGCCAAGGCAGTTAACGTGTTAATTCGAATCACCAAAGCTAGTACAAGGCATAATGGTTATTCTAGTTGACACTAAAAAATGGGTTTCTGTCTGCCATTAAAAAATGATCTTTAGTGTTGAAAGACATTTTTGGATGGATGGGTAAGTGAGGGAACAAAATTGTTGAGTAATGTGAGGTCTTACAACGTTTAATGCATTCCCGAAAGAAGTTTTTGACTGACAGCGGATTAGTACAGGTTTTTCTTAAACCATCTGTCTGCTGGTTAAAAAATCATCTTCAGCATATCTCTCAATCATTTCTGGAGATGGGAGGACAATATGGTTGAACCATAAGACATTTTTCAGCAGTTAGTGCATTCGGAAAATGTTGCTGTTTGGTTGAATTTTGGACTGTCGGAGTCATTACATATATAATTGGTCATTACAACTCTTCAGTTAGGACTTAGAACTAGCTTCTCACACCACTTATGTTGTATGCGTTAATTTTATTCGTGAGTGGCGATATCTACAGTTTAAAGTCTACTCCGAATGACGGATTTTAAGGAGTTCTTCATGGCAATTTTATTTACTCTCAAAGATTTTACCAGAAATCTGCTGAGAGGCAGTTGCCACAGGAGAGACTACGCCGGATACGACCTAGCTTCTCACACAGCGTATGATGTGTGTGTTAATTGTATACGTTTAAAGTCGACTCCGAATGACAGATTTAAGAAGCTCTGCATGGCAATGAGAGGAAGTCGCCGAAGAAATATTTTTTTTAACAATTTCATTTCGATGTCTAACCTGGGATTTGAACCCTGGCCTTATGTCCAATAAACACTACCTACTAGACTACAGCGGAGTCATTAGTCGACGGTTTTACCTACTTCTTTTGACCTTAACTGAATTATCTAGACAGTAACGGCATGTGGTTTTAACAGTATGTCGCTGCATTTCATACAGCTCATGTCACATTGGATATCATGCGTAAGTGATTTGAGAATATGGTCTTCGTAGTTGAAAGAAATATAAACTAGGCACCGGAATTGTATGATTTTATCGCGTCAAACGTTTTCTTGTGGAGTTTTCTAAAGACGTTGATATATGCGAAAAAGCCTTTGCAGCTTTCATATCCATTAAACTCATGTCATCGCCATGTATGTATGCACTGCACCTAGAGAATCCATGTCGGCCATTTGAACGTTATAATATTTCACATCTAAGTTTTCGTAATGTAGTGTGTTGCCTTTTTATATGCAAGGCACCGATTCAAATGTCAGCCCAGACATACCCAACAACACAAAAAAAAATATTTCTTCAGCGATTTCCTCCCAGCAGATTCCTGGGAGTAAAAATTGCCCTAAAAAGGTTCTCAAAAATCTGTCGTTCAGAGTCGAATTTATGCTTTAGGTCTCTTCACTGAAAGCTATGTAGTCAGTTAAATATTCTGGGTAAATGAAAACAATGAAGAAAACGTAAGAGACAACTGCTACTAAGCGAGTGTCTAGTGTTGGATAAGAAGAAACGAAATTTTGGCTATCAGTACAGAAAATTATGAGTCCGCTAAGTTATAAAGCTGCTCAAACCGAACAACCAATGAATAAATTTCGATTTTATCAATTAAATTAATGGTGTTTTCTTTTCTACCAAAAAATGTGCATTTTAGTAACGCTAAATGCAATTTTGCGTTTGTTTCTTAAAAATATTTTGCACTCTAAAAGGGTGGTATGTTTTATTGTAAATAATTCGCACTTTCCAATGGTGGCCCTGTATAAATCGAGAGTTCTGATAACGCCCTGTAAAGCAGATGACTTTTATTTATTTATAGGGCAACCAGATGAAATTTAAAAAAGCCTTCGGGTATTGTTACCCAAATTTGAAGTTAATTTTTTCATTGTTTTGTTGAGTAACCTTAAGGAAACATTATATTATTACAGCTATATGGTCAGTAATATAAAAAATTGCATTCAGTGATAGAACAGTGTTAAAATAGTTTTTTGTCTTGATTATAAAAAAAGCTCTCAAAAAAATAAAGTTGAAAAATTAATGATCTGGCAACACCTTTTTTAATATTTACATTCTTTTATTGAAAACAAATTAAAAAAATGCAACATATTTTTAGATCTAAAGCCTTAAAAAAATAAAAATGTAGCTATTGCTGCATCTATCTAGAATTACTGAATTTATTTCAACGTAGTCAGCATTTTCTGTATAAGTGGTAAACACAGGGCATACCCTTTTTTAATATTTTTGTAATGTTCTTCTCAAATAAAAACTGACATTACAACAGGGTTGGTCAAAAATTTTTTTAATGCACCTTGTAAGAGGGTGACATTTTCTATGTAGAAAAGAAAACACCATAAATATAGAATTGTTTATCAAATATAGGCCTATTTAAAGACATGCAAATTTATTTTTAAAGTCATTTATTAAGATGCTTAACACTTTAAATATGAACATTGACGTGATGTTGGAAAATATTTAAAATTGCGTGAACTCAATTGCTACCCTTAAAATAGGCAACAACAAAATGTAACTGAAATCACAAGCACGTTATAGAAATCACGGCATATTCAGTTGAAATGTTTATTTTAAGCATTTGTGAGGCATTTTTTTTTCTTCATGTGCCCTATCTGTGCCAACTTCCTTTATGGCACAAAAGTTAAGCCAAAACGGAAAACATAAAGTTTTATCATTTGAACACACACACATACACGAATACACACACGGAGAAGAGCCTTACATGTTTCTATAGGAATAGAATAACTCGTAAACACATCAACATAGGGGCCTCAAAACAGCATGTGAATTTAATTCTTTACGAAATTATTTTTTTTCGTAAATAAATTAAAAATGGGGAATATTTTCTAGGATTTTTTTTGCGATTTTTTTTTTTTTTTGGTCGTTAGAAAACGAACGACACGCACTGGCTGTCAAAAGTCACATTATCATACAAACAAAAAATATATTAAGTGTGTCTGAGAGAGAGAGGGAGAGCCTATGCACATATTCCCTGTGCTCCCCCCTCCCCCAAAAGATGGAAATAAAACCCAAAGTAAATGATTGTGTTGGAACATGTATTGCCTGCCTGCCTGCCTACATAGTACAACACTATGCTGCTCTTTTCCGAGGGTTTACCTGTGTGTGATAGCAACATAACCTCAATTTTTATGTTGGCCATAATGTTTGTCGTTTCTAATGTTGTTGTTGTTGTTAATTTTATTACTATTATTATTGTTATTAAAAGCACTACCACTACCAATGTACCATACCATACCACACATACCAACCATCCCTCTAATACAGAGTTTTAGTTGAATTTTATTTCCTTTTCCTTTTTTTTTTTGGTTGTATTTGCGCTTGTATTTGTGTTCACACATTGGCGTGCGTACGAGACTGAACGGTTTCAATAGAATTTTACTATAACGGTTATTGCTTGTGCCGTTAACACAATAATGAGCACATTTAAAATGGGGTTTTTACCTCCTCATTTTCCATAGTTTCTCTCATTAATTTGTGTATGTGTGTGTGTGTGTGTGCGTGATACACACAAACCTACATTTTGTTGACGTGTTAGTAAATGGCGTTTTAATGTCAGGTAAAGTCACAGTGCATTTAACTTCAAATATAGTGGAACATGATTTCTTTTTTGTTTTTTTTTATATTAAAAAAACTTCGTTTGTTTTTTCTGTTGTTGGCGATTTAGCAACAAACAAAAGTGTTAATTGGTCGAAAGGGTTTGAAAAGTGTTAATGTGTTGCCATACAATTCAGTTTAAATGACAATAGAAATTAATTTGTAAGCGGATTAATAATGATAACAATTAGAAATTAAAAAAGTTGTAAAATATTTATTAAATCGAAAGGGGAAAGCAGTATACGCCATCTAAAGGGTTATCCATTTCGTGGTTTCAAAAATATGGGACTAAAATTCGACATCGGCCAAACTATCTTTTGAAACCAATTGTTTTCTTTTCAATTGAAAGTCTAACATTGACGAAAATGCTTCGCTTAACAACGCATAAAAATTATCAAAACCTACTACAAAAATTGTAATTCTACCACAGTCACATATCGTACTTTAAATGGAGATTATGGTTTACATAATCGTCCAACTATGCAAGCAATTGGCAAAATTGTTAAAAAATTTGAAGAGACTGGAGTGGTTACAAATATTGAAAATTCTGTGCATCATCGTTTTGCTGGTTCTGCTGAAAATATTGCTATTGCAAGTGCAAGTGTTACCGAAGACCCGAATGTGTTGATTCCTTGTCATTCTCAGGAATTAGGACTGTCTTATAGCACATTATGGCGTATTTTGTGTTTAGATCTACACCTACAGCCATATAAAATCCAGCTCATGCAATAACTGAAGCCAGCTGACCATTCACAACGTCGTAGATACGTGGAATGAGTGCTTGAACAACAGGCAGTGGACGGCAATTTTTCGAACAAAATTTTCTTCAGCAATGAAGCACATTTCATACTCGGTGGGTATCTGAATAAACAAAATTGTCGTATTTGGGGTTCTGAGAATCCTTAAGGCCATTACATTTAGAAAAAGTCACTGTTTGGTATGCACTTTGGTCCGAAGGTGTGATTGGTCCTTATTTCTTCGAAAACGACAATGGAACGACTGTCACCGTCAATTCGGAGTGTTATGGTCATACAATAACCGCTTTTTTTTTTGCTATTAAAGAATACGACTTGAAGAATATGTGCTTTCAACAAGACGGTGCCACATGCCACTCAACTCCAGCGAATATATCTTAATTGCAAGAGACATTTCCTGGCCGCGTAATTTCTCGTCATGGCGATATCAACTGGCCACCAAGATGATGCGGTTTGTTTATGCAGATAAACTTTCAACTCTTGAATACTTAAAAATCAACATTCGTCAAGTTATGGCTGAGATACCGCCCAATATGTGTCAAAAAATGATCGAAAATTACCTCAAAAGAATTAATGCTTGCAACGCTTCGTGAGGTCATTTAAATGTAGTGTTTCACACATAATGTTAACGTTCAAACTTTACAATAAAAAAAAATTATCATGAAAAATATGAAACCACAAAATGGATAACCCGGTATATTGTTACGTTTTTATCTTTTTAAAAACGTTGAAAATATGAGTTCGTAGGTTGCAAATAAAACAAAAATAAATATGGGTTTATTTTTGTAAGCAAAAACACAATTTTCTCTTCACATACAACGTGTCTTACCTTATTCTTAATGAATCCCGCATGACGTCTTCACACATGACTGACTGAATTCTAACTCTCAGAATCGCCATCGCCTGCTCTCTCTTGTCTTTTTTATCGTAACGGACAGCAGTCTGATTAATGCACTCGAAGGAGAATGTCTTCGAGAAATATCTAAAATGTAAACAAGTTGTTTTCATTATTGTTGTTTGTGCATCTTGTGTTTCCATTCGAGCAGTTGTTGCTTGTGTATTTGTCCATCAGCTATTTCTTTTTATAATTCACTTTGTTTTTGCTTGTTTCCTTTTTTGTCCTCTGCACTTTGTTGTTGGTTGTTTACATCTTTATCTCTTATATTTTGTTTATACTGATGTTGTTGCTATATTCTTGTTTATTCATCGTTCTTGTAAACAAGTCCATGATTTTTGTTGCTATATATTTTTACTTATTCATTGATCACATGAACAAGTCCATTGTTTTGTGTTTTGAAGCTTTTGTTTATCATTTCATAGATGATCAAGTCCATTGTGTTGTTATTTTAATAACACCATTTCCATTTTCGTAACAATATTAATAGAAATCGTTATAATCTAGTAAGTAGTGTGTCGCCTTGTTAGACGTAAGTCCACGACTCATACCTATGGTTAGAAATCTCCAACAAGCAGCTGGGTCATTCGTAAGCCCATAATAAAGACTTCATGTTTAAATGTGACGATGTACATTGTTTCTTCAGGAATATCTTAGAAAAAATGGTGGAATACACAATACAAGCGATAATTTTCTAAAAATAGATTAAAATGCTCTAAGAGAATTTTGTAATAAATTTATAGCATACTTAAGGAGGTAGTTTGTAAGAAATTGGTATGAGGCATACTTAGGATGTAATACATTAGTAAGAAAATTATAGCATACTGTTGGGGAAAAGTCTAATGAGGATAATTTTCAATAAGAGACTAACGAGGACCATTAGATGTGGAATTAATTTGCTGACAATCTTTATACAAAATTTAACTAAATTTCTACCAGGGGCTTATATGTATGAGAAAAGGACTCCTAAAAAATATTTGTGTTTTGTAATAAATTTGAAGTATACTTAAGGGAGTAGTTTGCGGTAATATATTAAAGAAAAATTTGTTGTCCACTTTTAGGACAGGCTTTTATTTACAGTTCCACTGTAGTGGTAGCCTACATATTTTTTGATTTATAAAATAACCAAAGCAACATCCCACGGAAAGTCATAGTAATTCAGTAGGTAGTACGTTGGTTTCTTCTACTCTCCCATATTTGTATTGAAAAACAAAGAAAGATAAATAACTTTTAGCAATTTAAATGCTAATTTCGTAGACACAATTTTATTCCAAATTATTTCTTAACATTTTATTTCCATTAATTTCTTTCAATATGATAATTGCTTTGAATTTTGATGACAACGATTTAAATGAAAAGTAAATACAAGCAAACCACCATTAACACCCCCATTAAAGAACATTAAATTAACAGAAAAACGATTTTGACAATAAGGAACAACAAAAGGAAGTCCATGAAACCATGGCTAATACTTCAGATAATTTCACTTAAGAACGAAATTAATTGTTGATGTTTTTCAATTTGGTTTTTAGAAATAGCTGGGTCATTATAAGCACATGATAAAGACTTCAAATGTTATAAATTGAAGCTGAATGTTGCCTCTTGAGGAATATCTTATAAGAAGTAATGGAAAATACAATAAAGTGATAATTTCCGAAAATTTATTTTAAAATGTTCTAAAAGAGCTTTTGAGATAAATTTGTAGCATACTTAAGGGAGTAGTTTGTAAGACATTTTAATAAAGCATACTTAAGATGTAATGTATTGATGAGAAAATTGTTGCCTTCTTTAAGGAGAAGTATAATGAGGATAATTTTCATTAAGAAACAGTTTGTTTCATTAGCATTAGATGTGGTGTTAATTTGCAAAAAATTTTATATAAAATTAAGTCAATTTCGATCAAGGGCCTATATGAACATAAGACTCCAAAAAATATTTGTAATAAATTTGTAGCATACTTTAGGGAGTTGTTTATATGAAAATGAACTAAAGTATACATAGGCGGTAATAAATTAAAGAGAAAATTGTTGCCTATTTTTAGGAATATCTTAATTAGTATAATTTTCAACAAGAAACACAGGAAGGCAATAGATGTGGAATTGCAAATCTTATACAAAATTTAACACCATTCTGGTTAGTGGCATATATGGGAATGCAATCTGGGAATTCCCTTAAGATTATTAGCTCCAGTCTGGGCTAGGAATTTTATTCACTTGATTGATGTAATAATATACATACATACACAATAATTGGTTGTTACAACCCTTCAGTCAGAATTATGGAATAGCTTCTCACACCACTCATTTTGTGTGCATTAATTTTATACGTGGGTGGCGGGATAGATTTGTTTTTCATGGCAGACTTATTTTATTCTCAAAGTTTTGCCAGAAAATCTGTTCATATATGGTTTTTTCCCTGACCTAGGATACGAACCCGGCTTTACGGTCTAATAAGCCAAACTCACTACTTACTAGACCAGAACCAAAATCTTATAGGAAGTTGCTGTAGTTCAGTAGGTAGAGTGTTGGCTTACTAGACGTGAGGCCATGGTTCAAAACTTAGCCTAGACATTTCCAA